>CM072220.1:10173195-10180695 GCA_036851935.1 Coregonus suidteri
GCAAAAGTCCCAGTGGCTAGATGTGTCAAGCTTATAGAGACATACCCCAAGAGACTTGCAGCTGTAATTGCTGCAAAAGGTGGCTCTACAAAGTATTGACTTGGGGGGGGGGGTGAATAATTATGCACGCTCAAGTTTTCTGTTTTTTTGGTCTTATTTCTTGTCTGTTTCACAAGAAAAAATATTTTGCATCTTCAAAGTGGTAGGCATGTTGTGTAAATCAAATGATACAAACCCCCCCAAAAAAACAATTTTAATTCCAGGTTGTAAGGCAACAAAATAGGAAAAATGCCAAGGGGGGTGAATACCTTCGAAAGCACCTTAATGTGTCCAAAACAACTAAAATATTTTAAATGTTTTAAACAAGCCACTATAGCTACTGCATGACAGAAATTACATTCTGACAATAGTTGTCATCCATTCTGTGAGAAATTCTATACTGATGCAAAATAGATCAGCACCCATCATTGATTGGATGATTTGTTGATTCGTTGGTTGATTTAAGAATCAATATTTCTTTGTGTGATAAGTACAGATGTATTTTGCAAAGACGGGTTGGTTGTTCATCAACAAAACCGACGCGTCCACAACTATGGGGCGAAACAGACGGGGTTGGCTTAGATTGTTGACGACATGTTAACTATATTTAATCTCCAAATGTTTATTGAAAACATAAATACATTTAAACAATGAACACTTGTTGTCTCTCGAATACATCATTACTGTTGTTGGTTAGCTAGCTAGCTAATTTTTTTGCCAAAACACCTAATTTTTTTGTCCAAAACACCTATTTTTTTTGTCAAAACACCTAATTTTTTTGTCAAAACACCTCAAAAGAAGACATGGTATAAAGTACAAGATACAACGAGCTGACACCAACATACAGTATATGGAATACTAATACCACAAGTAGAGGTTAGTACGCCTTCCTACAGGCAACATATAAAACAGAATAAATAAATAGTTAAATAATAGTTACATTAATGAACATAATGGAAGTAGAAAGTTAACATAGTGAAATAGACCTTCTCATATTCCTGTAGTAAGGTAGCAACTAAAGTACATGAGTAAAAAATAACGGTTAAGATTTGAATTCTTCATTCAAAATGTAAATTCTACTCCTAACTGCCATATAAAAGATTGGCGTAGAGTCTTGGCATCTATTGCCACACTTGTTTAGAATGCATCTTTAGTGTGTGTTAGTTAGTTATGTGACTAGTGAGTAGTCTACTATGATGAGGTCCATTCTGAAGGAGACATACAGTGATGTGAGTAGTCTACTATGATGAGGTCCATTTTGAAGGAGACATACAGTGATGTGAGTAGTCTACTATGATGAGGTCCATTTTGAAGGAGTATTACAGTGATGTGAAAGTCTGTCAATCGTCTTAAGACCTGTAGCCTACTGTGAAGAAACACTAACCCATTGTATCGTACAAGGTCATCAGTCACAGAATGTGCTGGATTTACCTTACTCCAGAGAGAAAAAAACGGTTCTACTGTTGTCATAACTTACTCTTGTGTCAACAATATCCAGTGATGTGAGTATGTCTCACTATGATGAGGTCCATTTTGAAGGAGACTAAATGTGATGCAATCACTGAGTAGTCTACTATGATGAGCGTCCAATGAAGGAGACATACAGTGATGTGAGTAGTCTACTATGATGAGGTCCATTTTGAAGGAGACATACAGTGATGTGAGTAGTCTACTATGATGAGGTCCATTTTGAAGGAGACATACAGTGATGTGAGTAGTCTACTATGATGAGGTCCATTTTGAAGGAGACATACAGTGATGTGAGTAGTCTACTATGATGAGGTCCATTTTGAAGGAGACATACAGTGATGTGAGTAGTCTACTATGATGAGGTCCATTTTGAAGGAGACATACAGTGATGTGAGTAGTCTACTATGATGAGGTCCATTTTGAAGGAGACATACAGTGATGTGAGTAGTCTACTATGATGAGGTCCATTTTGAAGGAGACATACAGTGATGTGAGTAGTCTACTATGATGAGGTCCATTTTGAAGGAGACATACAGTGATGTGAGTAGTCTACTATGATGAGTAGTCTACTATGATGAGGTCCATTTTGAAGGAGACATACAGTGATGTGAGTAGTGAGTAGTCTACTATGATGAGGTCCATTTTGAAGGAGACATACAGTGATGTGAGTAGTCTACTATGATGAGGTCCATTTTGAAGGAGACATACAGTGATGTGAGTAGTCTACTATGATGAGGTCCATTTTGAAGGAGACATACAGTGATGTGACTAGTCTACTATGATGAGGTCCATTTTGAAGGAGCCATACAGTGATGTGAGTAGTCTACTATGATGAGGTCCATTTTGAAGGAGACATACAGTGATGTGACTAGTCTACTATGATGAGGTCCATTTTGAAGGAGACATACAGTGATGTGAGTAGTCTACTATGATGAGGTCCATTTTGAAGGAGACATACAGTGATGTGAGTAGTCTACTATGATGAGGTCCATTTTGAAGGAGACATACAGTGATGTGACTAGTGAGTAGTCTACTATGATGAGGTCCATTTTGAAGGAATCATACAGTGATGTGAGTAGTCTACTATGATGAGGTCCATTTTGAAGGAGACATACAGTGATGTGACTAGTCTACTATGATGAGGTCCATTTTGAAGGAGACATACAGTGATGTGAGTAGTCTACTATGATGAGGTCCATTTTGAAGGAGACATACAGTGATGTGACTAGTCTACTATGATGAGGTCCAGTTTGATGGAGACATACAGTGATGTGAGTAGTCTACTCGGATGAGGTCCATTTTGAAGGAGACATACAGTGATGTGAGTAGTCTACTATGATGAGGTCCATTTTGAAGGAGACATACAGTGATGTGAGTAGTCTACTATGATGAGGTCCATTTTGAAGGAGACATACAGTGATGTGAGTAGTCTACTATGATGAGGTCCAGTTTGATGGAGACATCCAGTGATGTGACTAGTGAGTAGTCTACTATGATGAGGTCCATTTTGAAGGAGACATACAGTGATGTGAGTAGTCTACTATGATGAGGTCCAGTTTGATGGAGACATCCAGTGATATGAGTAGTGAGTAGTCTACTATGATGAGGTCCATTTGAAGGAGTATTACAGTAATGTGAAAGTCTGTCAATTGTCTTAAGACCTGTAGCCTACTGTGAAGAAACACTAACCCATTGTATCGTACAAGGTCATCAGTCACAGAATGTGCTGGATTTACCTTACTCCAGAGAGAAAAAACGGTTCTACTGTTGTCATAAGTTACTCTTGTGTCAACAATATCCTAGTTATGAAAAAAAAAAAATGTATGCACTCACTAACTGTAAGTCGCTCTGGATAAGAGCGTCTGCTAAATGACTAAAATGTAAATGTAATGTGAGTAGTCTACTATGATGAGGTCCATTTTGAATGAGACATACAGTGATGTGAGTAGTCTACTATGATGAGGTCCATTTTGAATGAGACATACAGTGATGTGAGTAGTCTACTATGATGAGGTCCATTTTGAAGGAGACATACAGTGATGTGACTAGTCTACTATGATGAGGTCCATTTTGAAGGAGACATACAGTGATGTGAGTAGTCTACTATGATGAGGTCCATTCTGAAGGAGACATACAGTGATGTGAGTAGTCTACTATGATGAGGTCCATTCTGAAGGAGACATACAGTGATGTGAGTAGTCTACTATGATGAGGTCCATTTTGAAGGTGACATACAGTGATGTGAGTAGTCTACTATGATGAGGTCCATTTTGAAGGAGACATACAGTGATGTGAGTAGTCTACTATGATGAGGTCCATTTTGAAGGAGACATACAGTGATGTGACTAGTCTACTATGATGAGGTCCATTTTGAAGGAGACATACAGTGATGTGAGTAGTCTACTATGATGAGGTCCATTTTGAAGGAGACATACAGTGATGTGACTAGTCTACTATGATGAGGTCCATTTTGAAGGAGACATACAGTGATGTGAGTAGTCTACTATGATGAGGTTCATTTTGAAGGAGACATCCAGTGATGTGAGTAGTCTACTAGGATGAGGTCCATTTTGATGGAGACATCCAGTGATGTGAGTAGTGAGTAGTCTACTATGATGAGGTATATTTTGAAGGAGACATACAGTGATGTGACTAGTGAGTAGTCTACTATGATGAGGTCCATTTTGAAGGAGACATACAGTGATGTGAGTAGTCTACTATGATGAGGTCCATTCTGAAGGAGACATACAGTGATGTGAGTAGTCTACTATGATGAGGTCCATTTTGAAGGAGACATACAGTGATGTGAGTAGTCTACTATGATGAGGTCCATTTTGAAGGAGACATACAGTGATGTGAGTAGTCTACTATGATGAGGTCCATTTTGAAGGAGACATACAGTGATGTGACTAGTCTACTATGATGAGGTCCATTTTGAAGGAGACATACAGTGATGTGAGTAGTCTACTATGATGAGGTCCATTTTGAAGGTGACATACAGTGATGTGAGTAGTCTACTATGATGAGGTCCATTTTGAAGGAGACATACAGTGATGTGAGTAGTCTACTATGATGAGGTCCATTTTGAAGGTGACATACAGTGATGTGAGTAGTCTACTATGATGAGGTCCATTTTGAAGGAGACATACAGTGATGTGAGTAGTCTACTATGATGAGGTCCATTTTGAAGGAGACGTACATGTACTTAGACACATAGAAATACATTACAGGGTTCATAGTTTTGCTACAATGAGAGCCAGTTACATCTAGGATGACATATAGAAGACCTTATTCTGTGAGAATCTTCACCTCATTCTAGAGATAAACAGGGTCATATTCATTAGTGCACACCGTAGAAAAACGTTTTGCAACAGAACACATATTTATTGAAAAAGTTCAGGTAGTACCTCCCTGTTTAGTCTGTTTTCTTCTGTTTCGTGCCTAATGAACACAACCCTGATGTAGTCTGCTGATGACATCATCAAAGGGCGACAGACGGTTGTGTGAGGACTACACTCAGGAGAGTACGGTGAGGACTACAGTTCCCTTGGTGTTCTTCAGTATGGCGACGGCGCCGGCGTGAGTGACCCCCTCCAGACTGTGACCGTTCACAGCGATGATCTGATCCCCACGCTGCAGCCTGCCATCTTCAATCGCTGCTCCCTGGAGAGAGAGAGAGAGAAATGCAGAGAGAGAGAGAGACACTGCATCAATCACCATGGCATCAAACACGGTTGCAAAGTTTGAGTTTCAACTTGCGTTGCAAGACAGTCCAGTGAGTTTTGATAGTCGTAAGACACAAGGAATTTACAGTAGAATGACAGGTATATTGAACTCACATTGAGGACTAAAATAACATGTTACCTTTCTAAAGGAAATAGACAGTTACCTTTCCAAAGACAGTTTTGACGTAGATGGGCAGGTCTCCGTGGGGACTGCTGAATCCTCCAACTATACTGAAGCCTAGACCCAGAGCTCCTCTGTCCAGACGGATGGTTCTATAAAACTGGGGACTATAGGAGATATAAAATAACAACATGTAAGATTTGCAGTCCTCTATCTGATATGCGGGGTGTGGCAATGGCTCATACCAAACCTCCCTGTCCTCAGACTCCTCTACACCTCCTCCCCCTCTCCCTCTCCCTGGCCCTGTCCTCAGACTCCTCTACCTCCTCCCCCTCTCCCTCTCCCTGGCCCTGTCCTCAGACTCCTCTACCTCCTCCCCCTCTCCCTCTCCCTGGCCCTGTCCTCAGACTCCTCTACCTCCTCCCCTCTCCCTCTCCCTGGCCCTGTCCTCAGACTCCTCTACCTCTCCTCCCTCTCCCTCTCCCTCTCCCTGGCCCTGTCCTCAGACTCCTCTACACCTCCTCCCCTCTCCCTCTCCCTGGCCCTGTCCTCAGACTCCTCTACACCTCCTCCCCTCCCCCTCTCTCCCTGGCCCTGTCCTCAGACTCTCCTCTCCCTCTCTCTCCCCTCTCCTGGCCCTGTCCTCAGACTCCTCTGTCCCTCTCCCTGGACCCTCCTCCTCTCCCCTCTCCCTCTCCTCTCCCTCTCCCTGGCCCTGTCCTCAGACTCCTCTACTCCCCCTCTCCCTCTCCCTGGCCCTGTCCTCAGACTCCTCCTCCCCTCCTCCCCCTCTCCCTCTCCCTGGCCCTGTCCTCAGTCCCTCTCCCCTCTCCCTCTCCCTGGCCCTGTCCTCAGACTCCTCTACACCTCCTCTCCCTCTCCCTCTCCCTGGCCCTGTCCTCAGACTCCTCTCCCCCTCCCTCTCCCTCTCCCTGGCCCTGTCCTCAGACTCCTCCCCCTCTCCCTCCTCTCCCTCTCCCTGGCCCTGTCCTCAGACTCCTCTCTCCCTCTCCCTGCCCCTGTCCTCAGACTCCTCTATCTCCCCTCTCCTCTCCCTCTCCCTCTCTCCTCTCTCCTCTCCCTGGCCCTGTCCTCAGACTCCTCCTCTCCCTCTCCTGGCCCTGTCCTCAGACTCCTCCTCCTCTCCCTCTCCCTCTCCCTGGCCCTGTCCTCAGACTCCTCTACCTCTCTCCTCTCCCTCTCCCTCTCCCTGGCCCTGTCCTCAGACACCCTCTCTCTCCTCTCCCTCTCCCCTGGCCCTGTCCTCAGACTCCTCTACCTCCTCTCCCTCTCCCTCTCCCTGGCCCTGTCCTCAGACTCCTCTACCTCCTCTCCTCTCCCTCTCCTCTCCCCCTCTCCTCTACTCCTCTACCCTCTCCCTCTCCCTGGCCCTGTCCTCAGACTCCTCTCCCTCCTCTCCCTCTCCCTCTCCCTGGCCCTGTCCTCAGACTCCTCTCCCTCTCCCTGGCCCTGTCCTCAGACTCCTCTACCTGCTCTCCCTCTCCCTCTCCCTCTCCCTGGCCCTGTCCTCAGACTCCTCTACCTCCTCTCCCTCTCCCTGGCCCTGTCCTCAGACTCCTCTCCTCTCCCCTCCCTGGCCCTGTCCTCAGACTCCTCTACCTCCTCCCTCTCCCTCTCCCTCTGGCCCTGTCCTCAGACTCCTCTCTCCTCCCTCTCCCTCTCCCTGGCCCTGTCCCTCCTCTCTCCCCCCTCTCCCTGGCCCTGTCCTCAGACTCCTCTACCCTCCCCTCTCCCTCTCCCTGGCCCTGTCCTCAGACTCCCTCTCCCTCTCCCTCCTGGCCCTGTCCTCAGACTCCTCTACCTGCTCCCCCTCTCCCTCTCCCTCTCCCTGTCCTCAGACTCCTCTCCCTCCCCCTCTCCCTGGCCCTGTCCCCAGACTCCTCTCCCTCTCCCTCTCCCTGGCCCTATCCTCAGACTCCTCTACCTGCTCTCCCTCTCCCTGGCCCTCTCCTCAGACTCCTCTCCCTCTCCCTGGCCCCTGTCCTCAGACTCCTCTACCTCTCCCTCTCCTCTCTCCTCCTCCCTCCCCCTCTCCCTGGCCCTGTCCTCAGACCTCTACCTACTCCTCTCCCCCTCCCTCTCCCAGACTCCCCCCTCCCCCCTCCCTGGCCCTGTCCTCAGAGA
>CM072220.1:10185695-10195695 GCA_036851935.1 Coregonus suidteri
CTCATTTTGTCTGTCATAGTTGACGTGTACCTATGATGAAAATTACAGGCCTCTCTCATCTTTTTAAGTGGGAGAACTTGCACAATTGGTGGCTGACTAAATACTTTTTTTCCCCACTGTATATTCCATATAACAACCATGTATATTCCATATAACAACCATATATATATTCCATATAACAACCATATATATTCCATATAACAACCATATATATATTCCATATAACAACCATATATATTCCATATAACAACCATATATATTCCATATAACAACCATATATATATTCCATTCCATAACAACCATATATATATATTCATATACAACATATATTCCATATATATATTCCATATTATAACAACCAAATATATATATATTCCATATAACAACCATATATATTCCATATAACAACCATATATATATTCCATATAACAACCATATATATTCCATATAACAACCATATATATATTCCATATAACAACCATATATATATTCCATATAACAACCATATATATATTCCATATAACAACCATATATATATTCCATATAACAACCATATATATATTAGAACAACCCATATATACAACAATATATATATTCCATATAACAACCATATATATTCCATATAACAACCATATATATTCCATATAACAACCATATATATATTCCATATAACAACCATATATAGTCCAGCTTTGCTCAGCATTTGCACCGATAGAAAATGACCAAAACCAGAAGTACTGTATATCCCACCTTATGTATAACCACTGTCCTTATCTCATGGTAGTCTTCAAATGCTGTGGAGGAAAATAGCATTTTATTACTGAAAAGGATGTTTAAATGTTCACTTGTTCACACCCATTCAATGAGTTTACAGCATTGGATTGGTGTCTACCGTGACCAGTGTTAACAACCAGAAATCCCATAATCAGAGAGTGAATCCCTCACAGTAGAAGCCTCCTCTCTGGTCTCTCTTTCTCCCCCTGGTGGCTTAACTTTACTGTAGTTTACTTGAAGTTACTTTTTTACAGTTGATTTGACTATTACAGTTGTTTAAAACACTGGTGAAATATGTTATGAGAAGCCTCAATCTCACTCACGGTAGCCCTCTCCTCTCTGGCGTCTCTCTGTCTCCCCCTGGTGGTGACCCTGGACATCACACACACCGGAGGGGGTCAGGGTGGAGCTGCCACTACCACCGGAGTCACCACTCTGGACAACACAACATTATAAAACCACAGACCAGGTGGAGTTTGACAAAGAGAAACACAAAGCCCAGTATGACGATAGACATGACGTGGTGGTAAAGAGGCTATGAGGCGCGGTGTTTTACCTGGCTTCCACAAGAGTAGTGAACACCGGCTTTGAAGCGAGCAACCTCTAGGATCACTGCTCCACTACTGCAGCTCTGAGAGACACGACAGAGAGATGAGAGAGGACTTAAACCTGTGGTGTGTGTGTGTGTGTGTGTCTGTGTGTGTGTGTGTGTGTGTGTGTGTGTGTGTGTGTGTGTGTGTGTGTGTGTGTGTGTGTGTGTGTGTGTGTGTGTGTGTGTGTGTCTGTGTGTGTGTGTGTGTGTGTGTGTGTGTGTGTGTGTGTGTGTGTGTGTAACAACTGTGTGTGTGTGTGTGTGTCAGCGCCGTCACGTCTTCCTGTGTGGCTTCGCTGACTTCCTCTCTAACAACTGAGTGTGTGTGTGTGTATCAGCGCGGTGTGTGTGTGTGTGTGGCTGATGTGTGTGTGTCTGTGTGTGTGTGTGTGTGTGTGTGTGTGTGTGTGTGTGTATCAGTGGAGGCTGCTGAGGGGAGGACAGCTCATAATAAATGGCTGGAACGGAGCAAATGGAATGGAAACCATGGAAACCATGTGTTTCGATGTATTTGATACCATTCCAGTGATTCCGCTCCAGCCATTACCACGAGCCCGTCCTATACCTATAGCAGTGTTGTGAGGTGTTCCTGTGATGCTTCTCTGACATCCTCTCCTAGTGTGTGTGTGTGTGTGTGTGTGTGTTGTGTGTGTGTGTGTGTGTGTGTGTGTGTGTGTGTGTGTGTGTGTGTGTGTGTGTGTGTGTGTCTGTGTGTGTGTGTGTGTGTGTGTGTGTGTGTCTGTGTGTGTGTGTGTCAGTGTCTGTGTGTGTGTGTTCCTGTGTGTGTGTGTGTGTGTGTGTGTGTGTGTGTGTGTGTGTGTGTGTGGTGTGTGTGTGTGTGTGTGTGTGTGTGTGTGTATCCCACCTGTAACAGTGAGGTAACGTGTTCCTGTGTCGCTGTTCTGACATCCTCTCTGTTGACTGACAGGAGCGGATCTGGTCTCCTAGAAACAGCCGACCGTCTCCATCAGCCACACCCCCTCGAATGATCTCAGACACAAACACACCTGTGTCGTTGCTAGTGGAAACATCAACATGTCAACAGAATAACATTTATGACTGTTGAAAACCAGCTGACAGCTGAAAACCAGTTGACAGTTGAAACCATTAGATAGTTGAAAACCAGTTGACAGTTGAGAACCAGTGGACAGCTGAAAACCAGTAGATAGTTGAGAACCAGTGGACAGCTGAAAACCAGTAGATAGTTGAGAACCAGTGGACAGCTGAAAGCTAAAAACCATCAGTTGACAACCAGTTGAAAAGCAGTCCCCTACCTCTTCCCTACAGTGCTGAGCCCCAGGGTCTGTCCAGGTTGTGGTCTGAGCTCCAGCTGGAAGACGTCCCACAGGTCCTCCTCCCTGTACTCCTGGTGTCTGAACACCGTGAGACGCACCCTCTGAGGGGTCAGCCTCAACACCCCTATAGCCTCCTCATGGGTGGCCTGGCCCAGGTCTATACCATTCACCTGGAGAGAGAGAGAGAGAGAGAGAGAGAGAGAGAGAGAGAGAGAGAGAGAGAGAGAGAGAGAGAGAGAGAGAGAGAGAGAGAGAGAGAGAGAGAGAGAGAGAGAGAGAGAGAGAGAGAGAGAGAGAGAGAGAGAGAGAGAGAGAGAGAGAGAGAGAGAGAGAGAGAGACAGAGAGAGACAGTGACAGAGACAGAGACAGACTGAGTCCTAGAATCCCTGAGTGATTCCCTCCCCCTAGATGGCCCCTAACCCCTCATGGAACCCCTCAATGTTACCATGTCTGAAAGGTCTGGACAGGTATCAGCAGTGTAGTGATAGGGCTTCTACCATATTGCTGACACCTTACAGATGTGGAAACATTGAAGGGTTAGGTGTATATCTCTAATATAACCTCTAATATAACCATACCTCTAATATAACCATACCTCTAATATAACCATACCTCTAATATAACCTCTAATATAACCTCTAATATAACCATACCTCTATATAACCATACCTCTAATATAACCATACCTCTAATATAACCATACCTCTAATATAACCTCTAATATAACCTCTAATATAACCATACCTCTAATATAACCATACCTCTAATATAACCTCTAATATAACCATACCTCTAATATAACCATACCTCTAATATAACCATACCTCTAATATAACCATACCTCTAATATAACCTCTAATATAACCATACCTCTAATATAATCATACCTCTAATATAACCATACCTCTAATATAACCATACCTCTAATATAACCATACCTCTAATATAACCATACCTCTAATATAACCATACCTCTAATATAACCTCTAATATAACCATACCTCTAATATAACCATACCTCTAATATAACCATACCTCTAATATAACCATACCTCTAATATAACCATACCTCTAATATAACCATACCTCTAATATAACCATACCTCTAATATAACCATACCTCTAATATAACCATACCTCTAATATAACCTCTAATATAACCATACCTCTAATATAACCATACCTCTAATATAACCATACCTCTAATATAACCATACCTCTAATATAACCATACCTCTAATATAACCAACCTCTAATATAACCATACCTCTAATATAACCATACCTCTAATATAACCATACCTCTAATATAACCATACCTCTAATATAACCATACCTCTAATATAACCATACCTCTAATATAACCATACCTCTAATATAACCATACCTCTAATATAACCATACCTCTAATATAACCATACCTCTAATATAACCATACCTCTAATATAACCATACCTCTAATATAACCATACCTCTAATATAACCATACCTCTAATATAACCATACCTCTAATATAACCATACCTCTAATATAACCATACCTCTAATATAACCATACCTCTAATATAACCATACCTCTAATATAACCATACCTCTAATATAACCATACCTCTAATATAACCATACCTCTAATAACCAACCTCTAATAATAACCATACCTCTAATATAACCATACCTCTAATATAACCATACCTCTAATATAACCTCTAATATAAACCATACCTCTAATATAACCATACTCTAATATAACCATACCTCTAATATAACCATACCTCTAATATAACCATACCTCTAATATAACCATACCTCTCTTATATAACCATACCTCTAATATAACCATACCTCTAATATAACCATACCTCTAATATAACCATAACCTCTAATATAACCATACCTCTAATATAACCATACCTCTAATATAACCATACCTCTAATATAACCTCTAATATACCTCTAATATAACCATACCTCTAATATAACCATACCTCTAATATAACCATACCTCTAATATAACCATACCTCTAATATAACCATACCTCTAATATAAACCATACCTCTAATATAACCATACCTCTAATATAACCTCTAATATAACCATACCTCTAATATAACCATACCTCTAATATAACCATACCTCTAATATAACCATACCTCTAATATAACCATACCTCTAATATAACCATACCTCTAATATAACCATACCTCTAATATAACCTCTAATATAACCATACCTCTAATATAACCATACCTCTAATATAACCATACCTCTAATATAACCTCTAATATAACCATACCTCTAATATAACCATACCTCTAATATAACCAACCTCTAATATAACCATACCTCTAATATAACCATACCTCTAATATAACCATACCTCTAATATAACCATACCTCTAATATAACCTCTAATATAAACCTCTACCTCTCTAATATATAACCATACCTCTAATATAACCATACCTCTAATATAACCTCTAATATAACCATACCTCTAATATAATCTCTAATATAACCATACCTCTAATATAACCATACCTCTAATATAACCATACCTCTAATATAACCATACCTCTAATATAACCATACCTCTAATATAACCATACCTCTAATATAACCATACCTCTAATATAACCATACCTCTAATATAACCATACCTCTAATATAACCATACCTCTAATATAACCATACCTCTAATATACCTCTAATATAACCATAACCTCTATATATTTATCTAACCATACCTCTAATATAACCATACCTCTAATATAACCATACCTCTAATATAACCATACCTCTAATATAACCATACCTCTACCCACTGTCTGATGTCTCTCAGAGCTGCTCCGCCGTGTGTGTGTGTGTATAACCACCAGTGTGTGTGTGTGAGTCTATGTTCCTCTGCCTGTGTGGTGAAGTGTGTGTCATTGTCATGGATTGTGTGTGTGTGTGTGTGTGTGTGTGTGTGTGTGTGTGTGTGTGTAGCCACACCTCTAGCACCTGGTCTCCAGCCCACAGCCTCCCGTCTCTCTGAGCTGCTCCTCCATCATTAACCTCATGGATTATTATGGCCCCCTGGTGGAGGAGAGAGAGATCATTAACCTCATGGATTATTATGGCCCCCTGGTGGAGGAGAGAGAGATCATTAACCTCATGGATTATTATGGCCCCCTGGTGGAGGAGAGAGAGATCATTAACCTCATGGATTATTATGGCCCCCTGGTGGAGGAGAGAGAGATCATTAACCTCATGGATTATTATGGCCCCCGTTGGTGGAGGAGAGAGAGATCATTAACCTCATGGATTATTATGGCCCCCTGGTGGAGGAGAGAGAGATCATTAACCTCATGGATTATTATGGCCCCCTGGTGGAGGAGAGAGAGAGATCATTAACCTCATGGATTATTATGGCCCCCTGGTGGAGAAGAGAGAGATCATTAACCTCATGGATTATTATGGCCCCCTGGTGGAGAAGAGAGAGATCATTAACCTCATGGATTATTATGGCCCCCTGGTGGAGGAGAGAGAGATCATTAACCTCATGGATTATTATGGCCCCCCTGGTGGAGAAGAGAGAGATCATTAACCTCATGGATTATTATGGCCCCCTGGTGGAGGAGAGAGAGATCATTAACCTCATGGATTATTATGGCCCCCTGGTGGAGGAGAGAGAGATCATTAACCTCATGGATTATTATGGCCCCCTGGTGGAGGAGAGAGAGATCATTAACCTCATGGATTATTATGGCCCCCTGGTGGAGGAGAGAGAGATCATTAACCTCATGGATTATTATGGCCCCTGGTGGTGGAGGAGAGAGATCATTAACCTCATGGATTATTATGGCCCCCTGGTGGAGAGAGAGAGAGATCATTAACCTCATGGATTATTATGGCCCCCTGGTGGAGGAGAGAGAGATCATTAACCTCATGGATTATTATGGCCCCCTGGTGGAGAAGAGAGAGATCATTAACCTCATGGATTATTATGGCCCCCTGTGGAGAAGAGAGAGAGATCATTAACCTCATGGATTATTATGGCCCCTGGTGGAGGAGAGAGAGATCATTAACCTCTTGGATTATTATGGTCCCCTGGTGGAGAAGAGAGAGATCATTAACCTCATGGATTATTATGGCCCCCTGGTGGAGGAGAGAGAGATCATTAACCTCATGGATTATTATGGCCCCCTGGTGGAGGAGAGAGAGATCATTAACCTCATGGATTATTATGGCCCCCTGGTGGAGAAGAGAGAGATCATTAACCTCATGGATTATTATGGCCCCCTGGTGGAGGAGAGAGAGATCATTAACCTCATGGATTATTATGGCCCCCTGGTGGAGGAGAGAGAGATCATTAACCTCATGGATTATTATGGCCCCCTGGTGGAGGAGAGAGAGATCATTAACCTCATGGATTATTATGGCCCCCTGGTGGAGGAGAGAGAGATCATTAACCTCATGGATTATTATGGCCCCCTGGTGGAGAAGAGAGATCATTAACCTCATGGATTATTATGGCCCCCTGGTGGAGAAGAGAGAGATCATTAACCTCATGGATTATTATGGCCCCCTGGTGGAGAAGAGAGAGATCATTAACCTCATGGATTATTATGGCCCCCTGGTGGAGAAGAGAGAGATCATTAACCTCATGGATTATTATGGCCCCCTGGTGGAGGAGAGAGATCATTAACCTCATGGATTATTATGGCCCCCTGGTGGAGTGTGTGGAAGAGAGAGGAGGCCCCCTGGTGGGGAGAGAGAGATCATTAACCTCATGGATTATTATGGCCCCCTGGTGGAGAAGAGAGAGATCATTAACCTCATGGATTATTATGGCCCCCTGGTGGAGGAGAGAGAGATCATTAACCTCATGGATTATTATGGCCCCCTGGTGGAGGAGAGAGAGATCATTAACCTCATGGATTATTATGGCCCCCTGGTGGAGGAGAGAGAGATCATTAACCTCATGGATTATTATGGCCCCCTGGTTAACCTCATGGGAGAGTGGAGGAGAGAGAGATCATTAACCTCATGGATTATTATGGCCCCCTGGTGGAGGAGAGAGAGATCATTAACCTCATGGATTATTATGGCCCCCTGGTGGAGAAGAGAGATCATTAACCTCTCTCTCTCTCTCCCTCTCTCTCTCTCTCTCTCTCTCTCTCTCTCTCTCTCTCTCTCTCTCTCTCTCTCTCTCTCTCTCTCTCTCTCTCTCTCTCTCTCTGCTCTCTCTCTCTCTCTCTCTCTCTCTCTCTCTCTCTCTCTCTCTCTCTCTCTCTCTCTCTCTCTCTCTCTCTCTCTCTCTCTCTCTCTCTCTCTCTTACCAGTAGCGTGTCACAACCCCCCACGATGCTGAGGCCCAGGCCCAAGTGTCCTTTACAGATCTCGATGGTGCTGTCAACTCCGGGTATTATGGGACAACTCAGGAGGTCAGGGCCCGTTAGCCAATCAGATTGCCCGCTGGAGGAGGAGGCGTTCCTGGCAGTGCCGACGGAGGAGCGGGGAGGAACGGGGGGATGGGAGGAAGAGACAGGGATGGGGTCCTTGAGCCATCTGCGTCAGAGCGGCTTTATTCCTGATCAAAACAATAACATCTGTATTAGACATCAAAGTCGCCATCTTGGAAATATAATTAAGTAATTGGTGGTCAAAATTGATTAATGTTCATCGTATTTGATAATGAGTTAATCTATAATAGTTACTATATTTAAAGCATAGTAAAAACATATGAATAACACCAGTCAAATTATTTTGATATGGTTTTGATACGTTTGATACAAAACCTTTCTAAATGAAACCTCAAAAAGGGGCATCTCAACAGCGTGCAGTGTATTCCCATTTCCTGTGAAGTGTGTGGTCCTATACCATACCTGGTGAGGATGATCTGGACTTTAGAAGGAGCGCTGTTGAGGATGGCTGTAGCGTTCTGGTGACTACGACCGTACAGGATCTGACCGTTGATCTACAAACAATCACAATGTATTACTATACGAAATACTATATTACTATACGTTATACAATACTATACATTACTACTACGTATATATATTGTTATACTATAGCTTATACGGGGCGACGGGGCCTCCCGAGTGACGCAGCGGTCTAAGGCATTGCATCGCAGCGCTTGAGGCTTCACCACAGACCCCCCGGGTTCGATCCCAGGCTGTGATCGGGAGACCAATGAGGCGACGCACAATTGGACCAGCGTCGTCTGGGTTAGGGGAGGGTTTGGTCCGACCGGGATTTCCTTGTCCCGTCGCTCTCTAGTGACTCCTTGTGGCGAGCCGAGCGCCTGCAAACTGACTTCGGTCGCCAGCTGGACGGTGTTTCCTCCGACACATTGGTGCGGCTGTCTTCCGGGTTAGGCGAGCAGTGCGTCAAGAAGCAGTGAAGCTTGGCAGGGTCGTGTTTCGGAGGACGCATGGCTCTCGACCTTCGTCTCTCCCAAGTCCGTAGGGGAGTTGCAGCAACGGGACAAGACTGTAACTAGAAATTGGGGAGAAAAAGGGGGTATGGGGGGTTGGTGGGATTTAATCATAGAGGTGGATAGAGAGTCCATTTTTTGCACCTGGCCATCATAGAGGTGGATAGAGGGTCCTTCTTTGTACCTGGCCATCATAGAGGTGGATAGAGAGTCCTTCTTTGTAACTGGCCATCATAGAGGTGGATAGAGGGACCTTCTTTGTACCTGGCCATCATAGAGGTGGATAGAGAGTCCTTCTTTGTACCTGGCCATCATAGAGGTGGATAGAGGGTCCTTCTTCGTACCTGGCCATCATAGAGGTGGATAGAGGGTCCTTCTTTGTACCTGGCCATCATAGAGGTGGATAGAGGGTCCTTCTTTGTACCTGACCATCATAGAGGTGGATAGAGAGTCCTTCTTTGTACCTGGCCATCATAGAGGTGGATAGAGGGTCCTTCTTTGTACCTGGCCATCATAGAGGTGGATAGAGGGTCCTTCTTTGTACCTGGCCATCATAAAGGTGGATAGAGGGTCCTTCTTTGTACCTGGCCATCATAGAGGTGGATAGAGGGTCCTTCTTTGTATCTGGCCATCATAGAGGTGGATAGAGGGTCCT
This sequence comes from Coregonus suidteri, assembly GCA_036851935.1. Classification (NCBI taxonomy): domain Eukaryota; kingdom Metazoa; phylum Chordata; class Actinopteri; order Salmoniformes; family Salmonidae; genus Coregonus; species Coregonus suidteri. The sequence goes on from CM072220.1 coordinate 10,195,433, forward strand.
TCTTTGTATCTGGCCATCATAGAGGTGGATAGAGGGTCCTTCTTTGTATATGGGCCATAATGTCTTCTGTGACAGCATGGGCAGCTCCATTCAGGGCTGTCTCCATTCAACTTTCTACTTCTACGAATCAGTAAAACAAACTGAAAGGGGGCATACTCCCACCTGAAGTGTGGGTGTCTCTTTCTCTCTCTGACACACACACTGACTCACCTCCAATAGCTCGTCCCCCACCCGTATCCGTCCGTCTCGCCCCGCTGCCCCCT
>CM072220.1:10200695-10205695 GCA_036851935.1 Coregonus suidteri
AGATGTGCCAAGCTTATAGAGACATACCCCAAGAGACTTGCAGCTGTAATTGCTGCAAAAGGTGGGTCTACAAGGTATTGAGGGGGGGGGGGGGTGAATAGTAATGCACGCTCAAGTTTTCTGTTTCTTTGTCTTATTTCTTGTTTGTTTCACCCAAAAAAATATTTAGCATCTTCAAAGTGGTAGGCATGTTGTGTAAATCAAATGATACAAACCCCCCAAAAATCAATTTGAATTCCAGGTTGTAAGGCAACAAAATAGGAAAAATGCCAAGGGGAGTGAATACCTTCGCAAGCCACTGTATGGATGTGAGTGTCAGTTCTAAACTAAACCAACCTGTGATTTGTGTTGTCCAGTCTGTACCAGGAAGACAACAGGGTCTCCAGCACTACGGATGGCCTCCACTGCCTGCTCATGACTGGCATCTCTCAGATCCATGCCTCCTACCTGATCAACCATCAATCAATCAACCATCAAATACATTCATAAAGCCCTTTTTACATCAGCAGTTGTCACAAAGTGCTTTACAGTAAATCTGACTAGACTTCAAAGAGCAAGCAGAAGGAGAAGAAGAAGAAGAAGAAGGAGAAGAAGGAGAAGAAGAAAGAGATGGAGAAGGAGAAGGAGACGGGGAAGGAGAAGGAGAAGGAGACAGAGAAGGAGAAGGAGAAGGAGAAGGAGAAGGAGAAGGAGAAGGAGAAGGAGACGGAGAAGGAGAAGGAGACGGAGACGGAGAAGGAGACGGAGACGGAGAAGGAGAAGGAGAAGGAGAAGGAGAAGGAGAAGGAGAAGGTGACGGAGAAGGAGAAGGAGAAGGAGACGGAGACGGAGAAGGAGACGGAGAAGGAGAAGGAGAAGCAGAAGGAGACGGAGAAGGAGAAGGAGAAGGAGACGGAGAAGAAGGAGAAGGAGAAGGAGAAGGAGAAGGAGAAGGAGAAGGAGACAGAGACAGAGACAGAGACAGAGACAGAGACAGAGATGGAGAAGGAGAAGGAGAAGGAGAAGAAGAATCCCAGAAGGAAGAAACACACATTCACATGGGTAAGATACACACACACACACACACACACACACACACACACACACACACACACACACACACACACACACACACACACACACACCTCTTTAATGAACACTCCTCTCATCACACACCAACACAAACACACACCCCACCCTCTCCCCTCTCCCTACCTCCAGTATCCTGTCTCCAGTCTTCAGGGTGCCGTTGTGTCCAGCAGGGCTGTCTGGTGTAATGTGTTTAATGAACACTCCTCTCATCATCTCTCCACTGCTCAGCCTGCTACCCATCCCTCTACCTCCCATGATACTGATGCCCAGAGACTGGCCTGAAGAACGCACCAACTGGACTCTGCATGGGGGGGTGGGGTGGAGAGAGAGAGAGAGAGAGAGAGAGAGAGAGAGAGAGAGAGAGAGAGAGAGAGAGAGAGAGAGAGAGAGAGAGAGAGAGAGAGAGAGAGAGAGAGAGAGAGAGAGAGAGAGAGAGAGAGAGAGAGAGAGAGAGAGAGAGAGAGAGAGAGAGAGAGAGAGAGAGAGAGAGAGAGAGAGAGAGAGAGAGAGAGAGAGAGAGAGAGAGAGACGAGAGAGAGAGACAGAGAGAGAGAGAGAGAGAGAGAGAGAGAGAGAGAGAGAGAGAGAGAGAGAGAGAGAGAGAGAGAGAGAGAGAGAGAGAGAGAGCGAGAGAGAGAGAGAGAGAGAGAGAGAGAGAGAGAGAGAGAGAGAGAGAGAGAGAGAGAGAGAGAGAGAGAGAGAGAGAGAGAGAGAGGAGAGAGAGAGAGAGAGAGAGAGAGGAGAGAGAGAGAGAGAGAGAGAGAGAGAGAGAGAGAGAGAGAGAGAGAGAGAGAGAGAGAGAGAGAGAGAGAGAGAGAGAGAGAGATACGAGAGAGCACGAGAGAGAGAGAGAACGAGAGAGAGAGAGAGAGAGAGAGAGAGAGAGAGACAGAGAGAGAGAGAGAGAGAGAGAGAGAGAGAGAGAGAGAGAGAGAGAGAGAGAGAGAGAGAGAGAGAGAGAGAGAGAGAGAGAGAGAGAGAGAGAGAGAGAGACTGGCCTGGCAACCAGACAGGGATAAACAGGGTGTGTCTGTGTTTTGCCCATCCAACACTGCTGGAGGGTAAGATAACCAACATTAGTGTGTGTGTATGTGTGTGTGTGTGTGTATTAACTTTGTAATACAGCATTAAACTAAACCAGGATAGCAGCGTTACTAACCTTCTAGGCTGACCCCAACTGAGGTTAGTAGGATAAAGCAACATCTCATCCTCCTCTCTCCCTTCTTCCTCTCTCACCTCCTCCTCCTCCTCTCTCTTCCCCTCCTCTCTCACGCCATCCACACTAACACCTCTCCTCTCCTTCGGAGGTACGGGTGGAGGTTTAGGGAGTAGGCTACAAGGAAAAAGATAATATGTTTTATAGACAGTAAAACGTTTATTTAAATATTTTAGTCACACGGACCCTGGAGTAACATAACATATTGACTTTATCTACCAACCATATACAGTACCAGTCAAAAGTTTGGAAACACCTGCTCATTCAAGGGTTTTTCTTTATTTTTACTATTTTTTACATTGTAGAATAATAGTGAAGACATCAAAACTATGAACTAACACATATGGAATCATGTAGTAACCAAAAAAGTGTTAAACAAATCAAAATATAATTTATATTAGAGATTCTTCAAAGTAGCCATTCTTTGCCTTGATGACAGCTTTGCACACTCTTGGCATTCTCTCAACCAGCTTCACCTGGAATGCATTTCAATTAACAGGTGTGCCTTCTTAAAAGTTAATTTGTGGAATGTATTTCCTTCTTAATGCGTTTGAGCCAATCAGTTGTGTTGTGACAAGGGGGGGGGGGGGGGGGGGGGGGGGGGGGGGGGGGGGGGGGGGGGTATACAGAAGATAGCTCTATTTGGTAAAAGACCAAGTCCATATTATGGCAAGAACAGCTAAAATAAGCAAAGATAAATGACAGTCCATCATTACTTTAAGACATGAAGGTCAGTCAATACAGAACATTTCAAGAACTGTGAAAGTTTCTTCAAGTGCAGTCGCAAAAACCACCAAGCACTATGATGAAACTGGCTCTCATGAGGACCGCCACAGGAAACGGAAGACCCAGAGTTACCTCTGCTGCAGGGGATAAGTTCATTAGAGTTACCAGCCTCAGAAATTGCAGCCCAAATAAATTCTTCACAGAGTTCAAGTAACAGACACATCTCAACATCAACTGTTCAGAGGAGACTGTGGGAATCAGGCCTTCATGGTCGAAATTGCTTCAAAGAAACCACTACTAAAGGACACCAATAAGAAGAAGAGACTTGCTTGGGCCAAGAAACACAAGCAATGGACATTAGACCGGTGGAAATGTGTCCTTTGGTCTGGAGTCCAAATTGGAGATTTTTGGTTCCAACCGCCGTGTCTTTGTGAGACGCGGTGTGGGTGAACGGATGATCTCTGCATGTGTATTTCCCACTGTAAAGCATGGAGGAGGAGGTGTTATGGTGTGGGGGTGCTTTGCTGGTGACACTGTCTGTGATTTATTTAGAATTCAAGGCACACTTAACCAGCATGGCTACCACAGCATTCTGCAGCGATACACCATCCCATCTGGTTTGGGCTTAGTGGGACTATCATTTGTTTTTCAACAGGATAATGACCCAACACACCTCCAGGCTGTGTAAGGGCTATTTTACCAAGAAGGAGAGTGATGGAGTGCTGCATCAGATGACCTGGCCTCCACAATCCCCCGACCTCAACCAAATTGAGATGGTTTGGGATGAGTCGGACCGCAGAGTGATGGAAAAGCAGCCAACAAGTGCTCAGCATATGTGGGAACTCCTTCAAGACAGTTGGATAAGCATTTCAGGTGAAGCTGGTTGTGAGAATGCTAAGAGTGTGCAAAGCTGTCATCAAGGCAAAGGGTGGCTATTTGAAGAATCTCAAATATAAAAAATATATTGATTTGTTTAACACTTTATTGGTTACTACATGATTCCATATGTGTTATTTCATAGTTTTGATGTCTTCACTATTATTCTACAATGTAGAAAATATTAAAAATAAAGAAAAACCCTGGAATGATTAGGTGTGTCCAAACATTTGACTGGTACTGTATATACACATTTTTGAGAGGGAGGGGAAAGCAGAGAGAACAATAGAGAGAAAGAGAGGGAGAGAGAGCATCTATTCATTTTTCTGACATGACACAGTACTGAAATATATAGGCTAGTCTAAAATTAACCTTCTATACCACATGAATGTTTAGAAATACAGTTTGCTTTCTGGGTCTGGGTCTGAAGCTGAGGCTTGAGAAAGGGCTTGAGAAAGGGTTGGAAGCTTACCTTTGGTTTGGCGCTGTGGCTGAGAAACTGAGGCTGGGATTGAGGCTAGAGCTGGGGCTAGGGTTGGGGTTAGGGGTTAGGGGTTAGGGTTGGGGTTAGGGTTGGGGTTAGGGGTAGGGGTTAGGGGTTATGGGTTAGGGGTTAGGGGTTAGGGTTGGGGTTAGGGGTTAGGGTTGGGGTTAGGGGTTAGGGGTTAGGGTTGAGGTTAGGGTTGGGGTTAGGGGTTAGGGATGGGGCTAGGGTTGAGGTTAGGGTTGGGGTTAGGGTTGGGGTTGGGGTTGGGGTTGAGGTTAGGGTTGGGGTTAGGGGTTAGGGATGGGGCTAGGGTTGAGGTTAGGGTTGGGGTTAGGGGTTAGGGATGGGGCTAGGGTTGAGGTTAGGGTTGGGGTTAGGGTTGGGGTTAGGGGTTAGGGTTGGGGTTAGGGTTGGGGTTAGGGTTGGGGATGGGGTTAGGGTTGAGGGTTAGGGTTGGGGTTAGGGGTTAGGGATGGGGCCAGGGTTGAGGTTAGGGTTGAGGTTAGGGGTTAGGGGTTGGGGTTGGGGTTGAGGTTAGGTTTGGGGTTAGGGGTTAGGGATGGGGTTAGGGTTGAGGTTGGTGTTAGGGGTTAGGGTTGAGGTTAGGGTTGGGGTTGGGGTTGG
>CM072220.1:10210695-10220695 GCA_036851935.1 Coregonus suidteri
AACACAGCTAAAACCTCTAATAATATAAATGTTTTAATACAGCTAACACCTCTAATAATATAAATGTTTTAATACAGCTAACACCTCTAATAATATAAATGTTTTAATACAGCTAACACCTCTAATAATATAAATGTTTTAATACAGCTAACACCTCTAATAATATAAATGTTTTAATACAGCTAACACCTCTAATAATATAAATGTTTTAATACAGCTAACACCTCTAATAATATAAATGTTTTAATACAGCTAACACCTCTAATAATATAAATGTTTTAATACAGCTAAAACCTCTAATAATATAAATGTTTTAACACAGCTAAAACCTCTAATAATATAAATGTTTTAACACAGCTAACACCTCTAATAATATAAATGTTTTAATACAGCTAACACCTCTAATAATATAAATGTTTTAATACAGCTAAAACCTCTAATAATATAAATGTTTTAATACAGCTAACACCTCTAATAATATAAATGTTTTAATACAGCTAACACCTCTAATAATATAAATGTTTTAATACAGCTAAAACCTCTAATAATATAAATGTTTTTAACACAGCTAACACCTCTAATAATATAAATGTTTTAACACAGCTAACACCTCTAATAATATAAATGTTTTAACACAGCTAAAACCTCTAATAATATAATGTTTTAACACAGCTAAAACCTCTAATAATAAAAATGTTTTAATACAGCTAACACCTCTAATAATATAAATGTTTTAATACAGCTAACACCTCTAATAATATAAATGTTTTAACACAGCTAAAACCTCTAATAATATAAATGTTTTAACACAGCTAAAACCTCTAATAATATAAATGTTTTAACACAGCTAACACCTCTAATAATATAAATGTTTTAACACAGCTAAAACCTCTAATAATATAAATGTTTTAACACAGCTAACACCTCTAATAATATAAATGTTTTAACACAGCTAAAACCTCTAATAATATAAATGTTTTAATACAGCTAACACCTCTAATAATATAAATGTGTTTTAATACAGCTAAACACCTCTAATAATATAAATGTTTTAATACAGCTAACACCTCTAATAATATAAATGTTTTAATACAGCTAACACCTCTAATAATATAAATGTTTTAATACAGCTAACACCTCTAATAATATAAATGTTTTAATACAGCTAACACCTCTAATAATATAAATGTTTTAATACAGCTAACACCTCTAATAATATAAATGTTTTAATACAGCTAACACCTCTAATAATATAATGTTTTAATACAGCTAAAACCTCTAATAATATAAATGTTTTTTAACACAGCTAAAACCTCTAATAATATAAATGTTTTAACACAGCTAACACCTCTAATAATATAAATGTTTTAATACAGCTAACACCTCTAATAATATAAATGTTTTAATACAGCTAACACCTCTAATAATATAAATGTTTTAATACAGCTAACACCTCTAATAATATAAATGTTTTAATACAGCTAACACCTCTAATAATATAAATGTTTTAATACAGCTAACACCTCTAATAATATAAATGTTTTAATACAGCTAACACCTCTAATAATATAAATGTTTTAATACAGCTAACACCTCTAATAATATAGATGTTTTAATACAGCTAACACCTCTAATAATATACATGTTTTAATACAGCTAACACCTCTAATAATATAAATGTTTTAATACAGCTAACACCTCTAATAATATAAATGTTTTAATACAGCTACACCTCCTCTAATAATATCAATGTTTTAATACAGCTAACACCTCTAATAATATCAATGTTTTAATACAGCTAACACCTCTAATAATATAGATGTTTTAATACAGCTAACACCTCCAATAATTTCAATGTTTTAATACAGCTAACACCTCCAATAATCTCAATGTTTTAACACAGCTAACACCTCCAATAATCTCAATGTTTTAACACAGCTAAAACCTCTAATAATATAAATGTTTTAATACAGCTAACACCTCTAATAATATAAATGTTTTAACACAGCTAAAACCTCTAATAATATAAATGTTTTAATACAGCTAACACCTCCAATAATTTCAATGTTTTAATACAGCTAACACCTCCAATAATCTCAATGTTTTAACACAGCTAACACCTCCAATAATCTCAATGTTTAAATACAGCTAACACCTCTAATAATCTCAATGTTTTAATACAGCTAACACCCACTAATAATAATCTCAATGTTTTAATACAGCTAACACCTCTAATAATAATCTCAATGTTTTAACACAGCTAACACCCACTAATAATATAAATGTTTTAATACAGCTAACACCCACTAATAATATAAATGTTTTAACACAGCTAAAACCTCTAATAATATAAATGTTTTAATACAGCTAACACCTCCAATAATTTCAATGTTTTAATACAGCTAACACCTCCAATAATCTCAATGTTTTAATACAGCTAACACCTCTAATAATCTCAATGTTTTAATACAGCTAACACCCACTAATAATAATCTCAATGTTTTAATACAGCTAACACCTCTAATAATAATCTCAATGTTTTAACACAGCTAACACCCACTAATAATATAAATGTTTTAATACAGCTAACACCCACTAATAATATAAATGTTTTAATACAGCTAACACCTCTAATAATATACATGTTTTAATACAGCTAACACTCACTAATAATTATCTCAATGTTTTAACACAGCTAACACCTCCAATAATCCTAAAATAATAGAGTTAATGCTCTGAGTGACCCCACAGTGGGGTTTCTCCTTATCTGATTGAATTGGGGCCTATGTAGTTGTACAAGGACACCTTTCCCCCACGCCTGCGCCCGCTCTCACAGACACACACACACACACACACACACACACACACACAGCACACACACACACAGACAGACACGCACAGACACACACATTCAGGGTGGAGGTGGGGAAACAGGTAACTGTTGGGTTTAACCCCCAAAATTGAACTAATGCCAAAACTCACAGACAACAGCAGGCTTGCGCACACACACACACACACACACACACACACACACACACACACACACACACACACACACACACACACACACGTACACACACACCTCAGTGTCACATGGTCAAAAAGGGTGTTAGGAAGATTAAACGAACACTTAAATGAAGGAAGACAGTCGCACGCAAACACGGCTATAAGAGGCTTGCATTGGCTATCTAGTATTTAGCAAGGGTAACACACACACACACACACACACACACTGTGGCAACTGTGCTTATGTACATCAGGGAACGAATGCGCACGTCAACACACACACACACACACACACACACACGGAAGCATACATGTAGGACTACACACAACGGGACACACACACTTTCGGAGGAGTGCATAGCACACACACACTAGTCAGATTACATCTACGACCAAGGGACTACACCGCCACACTATGAGCGTACACAATTTGAAGGTAGATCAAAAAAATAAATAAATGACTTTCGAAAAGTTATGTATGGTCAAATGTATAGTTTATTGATTTTTATTTATTTTCTCTCATTACATTCAAATCACAATACAATCATAGTGCATGGGGTTACAACCACGTGGACGACAACAGCCGCAGTCGTAGACCTCTGAGGTGAAGAAGCTACAATGAAAGTAATCATCGGAGCTAGAGAAGCCGTTCTGATAGGCGCATGAATACATAGCACTTTCCTTCACTGCAACTGTATATAATCTTTCAAGATTAAAAATAGGGGTAATATAATATCACATCAACTATCATTGGTTTAACCGATTACTTTGTCTGTATATTTCCATAAGACAAGACATTTTGACAACCAGTTAATAACAGGCTAGTAAAAGAATCCACAAGACCACAAAAGACAGAAACAAAGAAATGTTGACGTATAAATGAGTTAAAGTAGTTTCACCCGTTTGTGAAGAAACTGTCTCAAACGACCATGTACTAAAGTGCCATGCATTTGTCTTTCTCTTTCAAAAGACTAGCTACATGAAACAACACACCATGCATTTGTCTTTATCTTTCAAAAGACTAGCTACATGAAACAACACACCATGCATTTGTCTTTATTTTTCAAAAGACTAGCTACATGAAACAACACACCATGCATTCTCCAAGGCAAGAAAAACATCACAGACTTACAAATGTTCTCACAAACCATCTGTTCTAAGAAACTACGTGCTAAAACAAACGAGACGTTCACATAAACGGTGTTCGCACAAACTGTATTCTAACAAACGACGAGTCCTAACAAAACACATGTTCTCACAAACTATGATTCTCACAACTCTCTCACAACATTCTCACATGTGTTCTCACAAAAGGTGAGTTCACAAAGAACATTGGGTTATCACGTTTTGTTCACACAAAACTGACAAAACCTACCATAGATAGTACAGCAAGATATATATATATATATATATATATATATATATATATATATATATATATATATATATATATATATAGTTATAAATGTTAAGCTTTATCTCTTTTTCACAGCACTTAACATCTAATGTTGGTAAGGTGTCAGGCAAGGTAATAATATATAAATACACTTTAGTGCTAAAATAACAACAAAATGCTCACAACATTCTGTAGTCCCAATGGATCAACACATTACAAATGGATTCCATAGTCTGGAAACGGACTTCTCTAAAGTGACAAATTGACCAAATCAATAACATGAATGTAATCCTACCATGTTGCTGACAAATCTATAGATAAACTATTTATGTGTTGCTACTGACAGACTGTGTTGTTGTCACTGGCCTTCCTGTCATTAAAGTGACAATGACAATGTAATGTAATGGGTTTTCTTAACCGAGGTCCACTCTCTCTTTCTCAGTCATCAATATGGGTTTTCTTAACCGAGGTCCACTCTCTCTTTCTCAGTCATCAATATGGGTTTTCTTAACAGAGGTCCACTCTCTCTTTCTCAGTCATCAAATATGGGTTTTCTTAACCGAGGTCCACTCTCTCTTTCTCAGTCATCAATATGGGTTTTCTTAACCGAGGTCCACTCTCTCTTTCTCAGTCATCAATATGGGTTTTCTTAACAGAGGTCCACTCTCTCTTTCTCAGTCATCAATATGGGTTTTCTTAACAGAAGTCCACTCTCTCTTTCTCAGTCATCAATATGGGTTTTCTTAACAGAAGTCCACTCTCTCTTTCTCAGTCATCAATATGGGTTTTCTTAACAGAAGTCCACTCTCTCTTTCTCAGTCATCAATATGGGTTTTCTTAACAGAAGTCCACTCTCTCTTTCTCAGTCATCAATATGGGTTTTCTTAACAGAGGTCCACTCTCTCTTTCTCAGTCATCAATATGGGTTTTCTTAACCGAGGTCCACTCTCTCTTTCTCAGTCATCAATATGGGTTTTCTTAACAGAAGTCCACTCTCTCTTTCTCAGTCATCAATATGGGTTTTCTTAACAGAGGTCCACTCTCTCTTTCTCAGTCATCAATATGGGTTTTCTTAACAGAAGTCCACTCTTTCTTTCTCAGTCATCAATATGGGTTTTCTTAACAGAAGTCCACTCTCTCTTTCTCAGTCATCAATATGGGTTTTCTTAACATAAGTCCACTCTCTCTTTCTCAGTCATTGCATGGTGCCCTTAATAAAAAGTGCTAGTCAACTTTTGTGTTTTTTTCCTTTCCTCTTTCTTCCCCTCTGTTCTTTCTCTCTCTCTTTCTCTCACGTATTCAATTTGATTGAATTCAATACGACTTTATAAATTCAATAAGCCTTTTACAGATATCTCTCTATGAAACGCCACTGTTCACCTCAACTCCTGAAAAAATCTTCGACTTCCCTCGATTATCAGCTTCTCATCCTCTCCGCCCAGTATCGCCATGCCGACGATGTACACACACAGACACCCCGCCACAATGAAAAACACTATTAACATACCAAGGCTACGGTTGCCCCTGACAACAGTGATTGTCCTCTCAAAATGGCTGCCGAAAGAAGGGGGCGGGGCCAGGAGCTTATCGCCGTCCTCCATGTTGCTGCCGAAGCAATGACGCAGCGATTTCTCGTCCTGAGGAAGATAAAAGAAAATATAAATCAATCAATGAATGGAAGGAAGGATGGGACGGAGAAAAGGCCATTTAAACGGATGAATGAAGGGCATGAGCCAGTAGCCTAACTATAATAATAATAATAATATGCCATTTAGCAGACGCTTTTATCCAAAGCGACTTACAGTCATGCGTGCATACATTTATTTATTTTGTGTATGGGGGGTCCCGGGGATCGAACCCACTACCTTAGCGTTACAAGCGCCGTGCTAACTGCTGTGTCCAATGTATTGCTGTCCATTTTAGCAGGCCTACAAGCTTTTCAGAATGCAGTTAGGGACACCAAGAGAGGTGCTGTGTTGTCCTCAGAATAGGTCTACGGTAGCATGTTTGGTTCCCATAATCAACACTGGGAACCTTAAAGTTTGAGTGGAAGCATTGGCTGATTCAGTGTAATTTAAGTGAAAGTCGAAAAACAAAAAACCTGCGGAGTGTTTTAATGTCGGACAGTGAATGATTGTGAATGTCCTCACAATGGAGAAGACATTAGGGACTAGTACTTTCTCTGAGCCTCGCCCAATGACACTGATCCAGCTGGCCGAATGACTCTAAACACCGGAAATAAACAAACACTTTCTCTGAGCCTCGCCCAATGACACTGATCCAGCTGGCCTAAGGACTCTAAACACCGGAAATAAACAAACACTTTCTCTGAGCCTCGCCCAATGACACTGATCCAGCTGGCCGAATGACTCTAAACACCGGAAATAAACAAACACTTTCTCTGAGCCTCGCCCAATGACACTGATCCAGCTGGCCGAATGACTCTAAACACCGGAAATAAACAAACACTTTCTCTGAGCCTCGCCCAATGACACTGATACAGCTGGCCGAATGACTCTAAACACCGGAAATAAACAAACACTTTCTCTGAGCCTCGCCCAATGACACTGATCCAGCTGGCCGAATGACTCTAAACACCGGAAATAAACTAAGCTATAGAGGGAACAGTGACCTATCTACAGGTCAGTACGACACAGGAGCCAAGTATGGCAGCCTGTGAACAATATTTACTGAAGTATAAACAAAATTGGGGAATAGGCCACTTCTCCAAGGGTTGGAGGATCAAAACAGACCCTCCCTACCCGAGGTTGACTAGTTCCTATTTACACAGTTTACACTAATATCTTTCCATTAGCTGGACTGGAAAATATACTGTAGCTAACAGTAAGGTGAGCTGTGGCTATTGCTCCAGAGAGCGAGATGGCTGCCTGCGTTTAGCGTACAACCACTGTTGCTCGTTTCTCTCTTTAGTGGGCTACAGTTTGTTGTTCACCCATCATTTCCACATGATTCCGGGTTCTTTATTACACTAATAAAGCAAAACGTACTTTCTAGAGTTAGTATTGTGAGCACTGCTTCTTGTTCCAAGTTATTTCGGTCCTTACAGTAGACAAGGCAAAGCTAACCCTGAGGTGTTGACGTCACTGTTGACTGTTTAGGACGGCTTCTTACCTTTAGTGTGTAGCACGGTTGGCTGTTCCTCTGCTGTGAGCCGTAGCTGTTAGCATGCGCCTGCTGTGAGGAGGAGGCTAGCATCCCGGCTGAGCAGAGAGTATCATTCTCATCTCTCGATGACGACCGGGTCTCGTCTCTGGACGACCTTGACGACTCCGGGATGGACTCCGGGATGGACTCCAGGACACAACACTCGATCTGAGGGACAGGTGAAAGGTCAGAGGTGGAGGGTTTGGAGACAATGGAGAGGAATATAGGCCTGAGAGAGATCTGGTCTGACCGAATTAGCATGGAAGCTAACAGGGTAAAGAGAGTGGTTGTGAATTGGACTCTCTCTCTCTCTCTCTCTCTCTCTCTCTCTCTCTCTCTCTCTCTCTCTCTCTCTCTCTCTCTCTCTCTCTCTCTCTCTCCCTTCTCTCTCTCTCTCCTCTCTCTCTCTCTCTCTCTCTCTCTCTCTCTCTCTCTCTCTCTCTCTCTCTCTCTCTCTCTCTCCAGTCTCTCTCTCTCTCTCTCTCTCTCTCTCTGCTCTCTCTCTCTCTGTCTACTCGGTGGTAGATATCTCCCTGTCTGTAGATATAAAAACTCTCTCTCCCTAGTCCATGTATTGACCTCTCTCCTCTCTCTCCCTGTCTCTCTCCCTGTCTCTCTCTCTCTCTCTCTCTCTCTCTCTCTCTCTCTCTCTCTCTCTCTCTCTCTCCCTGTCTCTCTCTTTCTAGTGTCTCTCTCTCTCCTCCCCCCTCTCTCTAGTAGTGTGGTCAGGCATTGTGTTCATCTCTCAACATCATGAAATATTCAGCAGGTTTGTAACAAGAGGCTCTCTCTGCTGCTCTACTGTTACTAAGACAACAACAACAACCGACTAGAGCAGAGTTACAACACACCGTGGTCAGAAATAAACTACATGTTGACTGTGTTACGGTGGTAGATATAAACTACTCTCATTGTTGTTTTATGCTGGTAGAGGTGAGATTTTTCCCAAACAAGAGCATGTAGAGCCTTGCATATTTCCAGTGAGTCACCAACTACTAAAAGCATGTCTAACCCCAATCTAGTGTTTAGTATTTATTAGGATCCCCATTAAACTGTTGCTAAAGCAGCAGCTACTCTTCCTGGGGTCCACAATCTAACCACAAATGGAATTTAACAGTGACTGACTGCAATCAACCACTGGGTGAGAAGGTGTGTTAGAGCAGGGCTGGAGTAAAAGCCTGCACAACCAGTAGCTATACAGGAGGACGGTGGGCCACCCCTTGTTGTAGCTCCAGTATACAGAGTGTTTTGGGTAACTGTCGTACCGATAGCGGCTTGGCGACGCCGATGCGCACGGTGCCGTAGCCGGTGGTTTTGAGGACGTGCACTGCGTGCTCCAGCGTTGATCTGACCAGGTCCACGTCGTTAACGGACATGAGCCGGTCACCGGGCAGCAAGCGGCCGTCTGAGTCGGCCACGCCACCAGGGACCAGGGAGCGGATCACCAGGACAGTTTTAGAGGCATCCTCTGGGTCCTGGAGAGGGAAGGGGGGACAATATAAGGAATATGTGAACAGCAGTTCACAGGTAATGTCTTCCCAAAGGGAAATGCAATACAAAGGAGAGACTAAAATTGTTTTGCCTCCCAGTTCATCTATTTTATTGTCTTTCCAAAGGATCCACTCTTTGGACCACCATCCCCTTCTCGTCTCCTGGTCAACATTACTAGTGATCCAAAGCAGTTGAAGGAGAGGAGAGTAGGAAGCGACATTAGACCGTTGAGATGCACCACAGTCTTACCTGGTAGTCTAGGATGCTGAATCCCAGGCCTTCCTCTCCCTTCACCAGCTCTATCACCTGACTGTCTCTCTCCCACATGGCCAGAGGAGGAGACACAGGCTTATTAAAACCACGACTCCCACAATCCATGTTGTTACAACCAGGAAGTAGACAGCAGGGCTGGTCATACTGGGACTGCAAGAGAGAGAGAGAGAGAGAGAGAGAGAGAGTTAGGGCACATCTCAAATGACACCCTATTTAGGTAGTGCACTACTTTTGACCAGGGCCCACAGTGCACTATAAAGGGGATAGGGTGCCATTTGAGATGTGCCCCCATGCAACCTTAGGGTACATCTCAGATTACACCCCCCCGGCTGCAGTCTGATTGATTATCTCTCCACCCTTCTCTCTCAGAAATAGTGTACACTTGGATTCAAAGGCATTGGATTGGTCCCACCAAGATTTCTTACACCATTTCATTCCTTTAACCCCATGTTGTGAATGTCCTTTCTATGTGTTTCCTTTAATACTAATGCAGTACATCCATGAGGGGATGAATGATACACTCCTCCACTCCTCACCCCCTCACCTCCCTCTCAGAAATCCCCCCTCCATGTACACCCCCTCCATTGGCATTGGACCTTGGATCCATCCTCCCTCCATCCCCCCTCCATCCTCCTCCACTCCCTCCACCCCTCCTCATCCTTCCATCAC
>CM072220.1:10230695-10263195 GCA_036851935.1 Coregonus suidteri
ACTGTCAGCTGACTAGACCTGCTGGGACAACAGGAGAGGAGAACAGTACTGTCAGCTGACTAGACCTGCTGGGACAACAGGAGAGGAGACAACAGTACTGTCAGCTGACTAGACCTGCTGGGACAACAGGAGAGGAGAACAGTACTGTCAGCTGACTAGACCTGCTGGGACAACAGGAGAGGAGAACAGTACTGTCAGCTGACTAGACCTGCTGGGACAACAGGAGAGGAGAACAGTACTGTCAGCTGACTAGACCTGCTGGGACAACAGGAGAGGAGAACAGTACTGTCAGCTGACTAGACCTGCTGGGACAACAGGAGAGGAGAACAGTACTGTCAGCTGACTAGACCTGCTGGGACAACAGGAGAGGAGAACAGTACTGTCAGCTGACTAGACCTGCTGGGACAACAGGAGAGGAGAACAGTACTGTCAGCTGACTAGACCTGCTGGGACAACAGGAGAGGAGAAACAGTACTGTCAGCTGACTAGACCTGCTGGGACAACAGGAGAGGAGAACAGTACTGTCAGCTGACTAGACCTGCTGGGACAACAGGAGAGGAGAACAGTACTGTCAGCTGACTAGACCTGCTGGGACAACAGGAGAGGAGAACAGTACTGTCAGCTGACTAGACCTGCTGGGACAACAGGAGAGAGGAGAACAGTACTGTCAGCTGACTAGACCTGCTGGGACAACAGGAGAGGAGAACAGTACTGTCAGCTGACTAGACCTGCTGGGACAACAGGAGAGGAGAACAGTACTGTCAGCTGACTAGACCTGCTGGGACAACAGGAGAGGAGAACAGTACTGTCAGCTGACTAGACCTGCTGGGACAACAGGAGAGGAGAACAGTACTGTCAGCTGACTAGACCTGCTGGGACAACTCTCTGTAGGAGTGCTGATCTAGGACCAAATTTTCCCTTTTTTATATCATGATGAATAAGATCACATGAACAAGGGGACCTGATCCTAGATCATCAGTCCTTAACTCTGAGATACTTTATGAATACGGGCCCTGGTGTCATAGTGACGGGCTATGAAAAGGTACCTCTGGGCCCGTATCCACAAAGCATCTCAGAGTTAAGGACTGATGATCTAGGATCAGGTCCAATACAATCTCATTCATTATGAACTAAAAAGCTAAATTGATCCTAGATCAGCACTCCCAACTCTCAGAGGCTTGAATACAGGGCCGAATGCATACAACAGAAGAGTAGGATACGATAACCCCACACCCCCTTACCTGAGTCATACACTGTATTTTACTGGTCACGGCGTTGCTTTCTGTGTGAGTGTTGAGAGCACTGAGACTGCCTCCGTAGTTCTGTCGAGGTAGGAAGGGTTTGGGAGGGGGGCTGCCTCCCCCTCCGCCACCTCCTCCCACACTACTGCTGCTGTTGTTCTGGGCCCAGGTATAGGACTCGCTGTGGGAGATGGTCCTCAGGCCCAGAGACATGGCCGTGGAGAGACCCGTGTTGAGGGAGACGGACTTAGGTACTGACTTCTTCTCCTGGGAGAGAGGGGGGGGGGGTGGGGTTGAAAAGGCAGCAGAATAGTATTTTTTTTTTCAATTTCTTGGTTTTGCTTACAGGTGTGTCAATGTTGACCACAGAATTTCCATCCTTCCAACTGTGATCGTGATGTTGTGTAATCTAAACAGCTAATCTAATCCAGTTCCATGTTTTACAGAGCCGACAACAGAGGAGTTATAGAGGTGGTATACTGTAGTCAGCCTAATGTATAACAGGTAGGAGTTATAGAGGTGGCATACTGTAGTCAGCCTAAATGTATAACAGGTAGGAGTTATAGAGGTGGTATACTGTGTCAGTCTAAGCCTAACAGGTAGGAGTTATAGAGGTGGTATACTGTAGTCAGCCTAATGTATAACAGGTAGGAGTTATAGAGGTGGTATACTGTAGTCAGCCTAATGTATAACAGGTAGGAGTTATAGAGGTGGTATACTGTAGTCAGCCTAATGTATAAACAGGTAGGAGTTATAGAGGTGGTATACTGTAGTCAGCCTAATGTATAACAGGTAGGAGTTATAGAGGTGGTATACTGTAGTCAGCCTAATGTATAACAGGTAGGAGTTATAGAGGTGGTATACTGTAGTCAGCCTAATGTATAACAGGTAGGAGTTATAGAGGTGGTATACTGTAGTCAGCCTAATGTATAACAGGTAGGAGTTATAGAGGTGGTATACTGTAGTCAGCCTAATGTATAACAGGTAGGAGTTATAGAGGTGGTATACTGTAGTCAGCCTAATGTATAACAGGTAGGAGTTATAGAGGTGGTATACTGTAGTCAGCCTAATGTATAACAGGTAGGAGTTATAGAGGTGGTATACTGTAGTCAGCCTAATGTATAACAGGTAGGAGTTATAGAGGTGGTATACTGTAGTCAGCCTAATGTATAACAGGTAGGAGTTATAGAGGTGGTATACTGTAGTCAGCCTAATGTATAACAGGTAGGAGTTATAGAGGTGGTATACTGTAGTCAGCCTAATGTATAACAGGTAGGAGTTATAGAGGTGGTATACTGTAGTCAGCCTAACAGGTAGGAGTTATAGAGGTGGTATACTGTAGTCAGCCTAATGTATAACAGGTAGGAGTTATAGAGGTGGTATACTGTAGTCAGCCTAATGTATAACAGGTAGGAGTTATAGAGGTGGTATACTGTAGTCAGCCTAATGTATAACAGGTAGGAGTTATAGAGGTGGTATACTGTAGTCAGCCTAATGTATAACAGGTAGGAGTTATAGAGGTGGTATACTGTAGTCAGCCTAATGTATAACAGGTAGGAGTTATAGAGGTGGTATACTGTAGTCAGCCTAATGTATAACAGGTAGGAGTTATAGAGGTGGTATACTGTAGTCAGCCTAATGTATAACAGGTAGGAGTTATAGAGGTGGTATACTGTAGTCAGCCTAATGTATAACAGGTAGGAGTTATAGAGGTGGTATACTGTAGTCAGCCTAATGTATAACAGGTAGGAGTTATAGAGGTGGTATACTGTAGTCAGCCTAATGTATAACAGGTAGGAGTTATAGAGGTGGTATACTGTAGTCAGCCTAATGTATAACAGGTAGGAGTTATAGAGGTGGTATACTGTAGTCAGCCTAATGTATAACAGGTAGGAGTTATAGAGGTGGTATACTGTAGTCAGCCTAATGTATAACAGGTAGGAGTTATAGAGGTGGTATACTGTAGTCAGCCTAATGTATAACAGGTAGGAGTTATAGAGGTGGTATACTGTGTCAGTCAGCCTAATGTATAACAGGTAGGAGTTATAGAGGTGGTATACTGTAGTCAGCCTAATGTATAACAGGTAGGAGTTATAGAGGTGGTATACTGTAGTCAGCCTAATGTATAACAGGTAGGAGTTATAGAGGTGGTATACTGTAGTCAGCCTAATGTATAACAGGTAGGAGTTATAGAGGTGGTATACTGTAGTCAGCCTAATGTATAACAGGTAGGAGTTATAGAGGTGGTATACTGTAGTCAGCCTAATGTATAACAGGTAGGAGTTATAGAGGTGGTATACTGTAGTCAGCCTAATGTATAACAGGTAGGAGTTATAGAGGTGGTATACTGTAGTCAGCCTAATGTATAACAGGTAGGAGTTATAGAGGTGGTATACTGTAGTCAGCCTAATGTATAACAGGTAGGAGTTATAGAGGTGGTATACTGTAGTCAGCCTAATGTATAACAGGTAGGAGTTATAGAGGTGGTATACTGTAGTCAGCCTAATGTATAACAGGTAGGAGTTATAGAGGTGGTATACTGTAGTCAGCCTAATGTATAACAGGTAGGAGTTATAGAGGTGGTATACTGTAGTCAGCCTAATGTATAACAGGTAGGAGTTATAGAGGTGGTATACTGTAGTCAGCCTAATGTATAACACGTCTATGGTGTATATTTAGCTTAGCATCAACCTATTACAACATTAAACCTGAGGACACACAGATGCATTCTACTGTTTACAGCTACAGGCTTCCTATAGGCTGGTATTATAACAGTAAGCCTATAGGATGAGGAGGAGACAGACACATGCTGAGTTTGACACCATGACCCTAAGTCTTTTGCAGACAGACACACATCCATGTAGACAAATACATGTCTGCTGTTTGTCCATGACCCCAAGGACCACTGCATCTCCTGTTATCCTCCTCCTTCCTCCTTCCTCCGTCCTCTCTCTCTCTCTCTCTATCTCTCTCTCTCTCTCTCTCTCTCTCTCTCTCTCTCTCTCTCTCTCTCTCTCTCTCTCTCTCTCTCTCTCTCTCTCTCTCTCTCTCTCTCTCTCTCTCTCTCTCTGTCTCTCTCTCTCTCTCTCTCTCTCTCTCTCTCTCTCTCTCTCTCTCTCTCTCTCTCTCTCTCCTCTCTCTCTCTCTCTCTCTCTCTCTCTCTCTCTCTCTCTCTCTCTCTCTCTCTCTCTCTCTCTCTCTCTCTCTCTCTCTCTCTCTCTCTCTCTCTCCTCCTCCTCTCGCAAAGCTTTATTGGTTAGGTCAGGTAAGCAGATTACTCAGCCAGTTTGGTTCCTGCAGTCAGTATTTTAGGAAACACTTTGGGGTTTGTCTTCCTTTCTACAGTACAGTACAGACAGTACATACAGACAGAGACACAAACAGGAGGAGGAACTCCAGACAGACATGCTGTGATTCTGTTCATGATGCTATGTCTAGCACAAACATGTCTGCCTGTCTGTCTGTCTGTCTGCCCTTCTGCCCGTCTGCCTGTCTGTCTGTCTGCCCTTCTGCCCGTCTGTCTGTCTGTCTGTCTGCCCTTCTGCCCGTCTGTCTGTCTGTCTGTCTGTCTGCCCTTCTGCCTGTCTGCCTGCCTGTCTGTCTGTCTGTTGCCTGTCTGCCTGTCTGCCTGCCTGTCTGCCATTCTGCCTGTATGTCTGCCTGCCTGTCTGTCTGCCCTTCTGCCTGTCTGTCTGTCCTTCTGCTCGTCTGTCGTCTGTCTGTCTGTCTGTCTGTCTTCTGTCTGTCTGTCTGTCTGTCTGTCTGTCTGTCTGTCTGTCTGCCTGTCTGTCTGCCCTTCTGCATTTTTTCTGCGGTAGTGATGTGTGTGTGTTTGTGCCCAGGGGTGTGTGTATTCATTAGTCGGATTACGTTGCAAAACGTTTTGCAGAAGGACAACGTTTTCCGACGCAAACGAAACGGGTGAGGGAATGAATACACTCCGGCTGTGTGTTAGTACCTCTGGCAGCTGTAGTTGTGTCTGCTGCATGGTTAATATCTGGTGGAACAGAGGACTCTGTAGAACAGTCTTCAGTAGTGATAGTTTCTCCTCTGTAGGAGCCTCTCCTCTGTCCTTTAGCTTGGCCTGGAGTCTCTCCACAGCCTCCAAGGCACGCTGTGTATCTGGAGAGAAGACAATAGAATACAATATACAATACAATGCAATACACAATATACATATACAATGCAATACAGTTAGTGAATACAATACAATACCCAAAACAATATATGCCATGCTCTATCAACTCTGTAGCTACCCAGCTGGTAGAGCATACAATGCGGCCGGCTGCGACAGAGCCTGATACAAACAGGCAATACAGGTACAATGCAATGCCTTCGATACAATACGAGCACAACAACACAATACAATACCACAATAAATGCCATACAACACAATACAATACAACACAATATAATGCACAATATAAACACAATACTGTACAATACAATATACAATACAATACACAATACAATATGCAATACAATACAAAGCTTAGTACTGCAATAGCCGAAAACAATAAATATACAATACACACTTCCTTGCAATGTTTATAATATACAATAATTTTACATAAATACACTTATAAACACAATACAATATATTATCCCTTTCGAGACTTAACATCGCTGGTGAATAACTCTGTGTTACTTTGAAGTGTAGCCAAGGTGCTTAGAATGGTTGAAGGACACTTACCCATGGCATCCATCTTTGCTTGGATGTAGGTCTTCACTAGATTGTTGAGAGTGTTCATGTATGCTTGTCACCGGTCAACATCTGATACCTGCGACATGACTTTAGTTACACAGTTATACAAGTACTGAATGGTCAATGGACTCGCTGGTCTTTACTACAGTACCCCGGGGCCTTATTTATCAAAGGAGCGTTGCGGCACAAAGAAATACTTTAAACCTCGCATGCGCCAGTTTTCCCACACAGGTTGGTATTTATCATTTTGAACTCGACGGTAAAGCGTGCGTATCCCCACGTACAGCTCAGACCATGCACATGCACAACTTCTAGTGGTTGAGCAATTTGTATTGCCAGCAAATATTGTTATTTTGGGGGGAAATGGAAGTGTTTGATGCACGGGAATTATAATAATGGTAGGATAATAAAAATCATTCAAATGTAGTCCTAATGACAAAACAGATGCATTTACCATTGGTAAGGAGATCACTTAGCAGCATGTCATCTAACACGTTTCCTCTCCTTTATTATATACTGTAGGTCTGAATCCTGATCATATTGCAGGACACTGTCTCTGGTATGACATGAGGTCTGGTTTATCATATTGCTACACGTCTCTCAACATATACTGTAGGTCTGGATCCCATATTGCAGGACACGTATCTCCTTTATTATATACTGTAGGTCTGCATCCTGATCATATTATCCTTTATTATATACTGTAGGTCTGGATCCTGATCATAAGGACACGTCTCTCCTTTATGGTATACTGTAGGTCTGGATCCTGACAGTCTCTCCTTTATTATATACTGTAGGTCTGGATCCTGATCATATTGCAGGACACTGTCTCTCCTTTTCTGACATGACTGGTTTATTCCTGCCGCTACACAACAAATATTAGGCTACCATTTATCAAATCGCTCATTCAATAGCCAAGCATTGCCTATTTAGCCTATTTAAAATATTTCACAGTATGGGTAGTCTACAGTATTGCTGTGCGACAGGAGCACCACATCATAGCCTATTTAATCTCAGAGCCTATACCAAGATAGAAACACAATCATCTATTGATTAAGAAAATACTGAACAACAATTTGTCTTCTGCTGTAGTATTTAGGATACTTTTCAATAGTTTGAAAGGACTATCAATCTTGCAGAAGGGACAATCAATCTTGCAGAAGGGACAATCAATCTTGCAGGAAGGACAATCAATCTTGCAGAAGGGACAATCAATCTTGCAGAAGGGACAATCAATCTTGCAGGAAGGACAATCAATCTTGCAGGAAGGGACACTCAATCTTGCAGGAAGGACAATCAATCTTGCAGGAAGGACAATCAATCTTGCAGGAAGGACAATCAATCTTTCAGAATGCGTGGCTAGTGTTCGGCACTCGCTGTGTATTTTATGTTTGAAAAATTCACTGCAAAAGATTTAAAACATTCTGCCCACATCTCTACAGAAATGTGATCAAATTTTGCCATTGCACTTTCTTTTAGAAACTATCATGGCCCAGTTCCAACATCTCCAAATCGTACAGCAAACGAGCGCACAAATATATGGTACGGCTCTGATTTATCAATGAGAACATGCGTATATGTTGCGTGCGACAGTTGATGATAAATCCCATTGATTTGTTGCGCACGCAAATCCTAGAATCTCAATGTTCGCCAGAATTCTGTAAGAAATGTACGCACAGTTGATAAACGAGGCCCTACTGGTCCTGCGCTGTAAAACATTTGATGTTGAGTCAACTTAAAAAATCTAACGCAACTACGATCTCTAGTTTACTCAACTTAGGCAAATGTGATTAAACGTAGCTTTTTTATTTGATATAGTGTGTGTTTACCAGAGACGGTTGTGTGAAGAACAACATGACATGCACCAAAGTCAAATCAGGATGTAACGTTAGGCCAACGAGACGGTGTCCAAGTTCTAAAATTCTCCGGTAGAATGACCTGCTTTTATTTCGTCGCACTCACAACCGTAAGCAGGTAGCTTAGTGGTTAAGAGCGTTCTGCCAGTAACCGGAAGGTCGCAGGTTCTAATCCCCGAGCCGGCTAGGTGAAAAATCTGTCGATGTGCCCTTGAGCAAGGCACTTAACCCTAATTGCTCCTGTAAGTCGCTCTGGATAAGAGTGTCTGCTAAATGACTAAAAATGTCAAATGTAAGCTATTTTATGTAATTGGATTGCCATTAACTTGTAAATAATGATCTTGATGTGAATTTATTTTCCTGTAATAACGAATACAAATGAGCTAAAGTTAAGACGTTGTCAGCTATATGATATGGTTATTATTTGAACTGGCTAGCCAGCTAACTTAACGTTAGCTAGCTCTCTAACAAGCTAGAAACTAATCAAAACATTGTTTAGAAAGTTGCTTTTAGTTGCCTGGTTTGCTAGATTGACATATACTAAATTCATTTGCAAACGGATGGGTTTATTGGTGTTAAATACACCCATTTATGCTATTTTGGACCACAAGGCTGCTAATGTCATGCAGCCTGTCGTTTTTGTGTTTATACTTTTTCATAACGACAACGACACGTTTGATGTCGGACGACAATAGAATGTTAATGATGTCACTACGACAACTGTGTATACAGACATGTCGATAGACGTAGTATAAACCAGCCTTTAGTCTGGAAATATTTGGTTGTTTAGTGCACTACCGTACTCACTCTGTTTAGCACATGGCCTCACATGTGAATCCTTAAAGAGATGGGCAAGACTAAGGCTTAAGAGGGCGTGAACGATGCTGAATGGGTGTAGACAAAAAAAAGAGCTCTCCAGTAGATGTACCAAAACATTCAAGGGCCATTTTCTCAAAAGTGGGGTTACAAATGTATTAACTTTCAAAGCAGAATTACTTTCCCATTGTTCCTCAACTGTATTGTATGATATACCATTTTCTAGCTCTGAGTCTCTACTTTATCCAATTAATACATTTGTAACCCCACTTTTGAGAAAATGGCCGTTGAATGTTTTGGTACATCTACTAATCTCCCGAGTGGCGCAGTGCCACTAGAGATTCTGGTTCGAATCCAGTCGTAGCCGGCCGCGACCGGGAGACCCATTGCACAATTCAAGCGTCGTCCAGGGTAGGGGATGGGAATGGTCGGCAGGGATGTAAGCTCAGTTAGTAGAGCATGTGTTTGCAACGCCAGGGTTGTGGGTTTGATTCCCACGGGGGGCCAGTATGAAAAAAAATAATGTATGCACTCACTAACTGTAAGTCGCTCTGGATAACTGTCACGATCGTCTACCAGAGAGGAGGACCAAGGCGCAGCATTGATTGCGAACATTTTATCTATATCAAGATGATCACACGATCAATAACAAAAACGAAACGTTCGTCCCATCTACATAAACCAACCAACACGGAACAAGAAACCACAAACACAAAGTGAAAAGACAGACAGTTAAATATGGCTCCCAATCAGAGACAACCAGCTGACACTCGTTGCCTCTGATTGGGAGTCACTCAGGCCAACAAAGAAATACAAACATAGAATTACACACCCTGGCTCAACATAACAGTGTCCCCAGAGCCAGGGCGTGACAATAACAGCATCTGCTAAATTACTAAAATGTAAAAAACACCTTTTCAAATGTTGCTACATAAGACCGAATCGAGCCGATCAGTCACAAATGTGTTGAATAAACTAGAAACTGTATTGCAGCTTGTTGTCTTGATATTTTAAGTTGACTCAACTTCCCCAAAAATATTTTACAATGCGTGTGTGTGTGTTTACTTTATGTTTGTAAATACAGTCATACTTATAGCACATTCATTATCTATTCTGTATATCCTATTATTCATTATCTATTCTGTATATCCTATTGTTCATTATCTATTCTGTATATCCTATTATTCATTATCTATTCTGTATTTAATATTGTTCATGAGCTATTCTGTATATCCTATTGTTCATTATCTATACTGTATATCCTATTGTTCATTATCTATACTGTATATCCTATTGTTCATTATCTGTACTGTATATCCTATTGTTCATTATCTATTCTGTATATCCTATTGTTCATGATCTATTCTGTATATCCTTTTGTTCATTATCTATTCTGTATATCCTATTGTTCATTATCTATTCTGTATATCCTATTGTTCATTATCTATACTGTATATCCTATTGTTCATTATCTATACTGTATATCCTATTGTTCATTATCTATACTGTATATCCTATTGTTCATTATCTATACTGTATATCCTATTGTTCATTTATCTATACTGCATATCCTATTGTTCATTATCTATACTGTATATCCTATTGTTCATTATCTATACTGTATATCCTATTGTTCATTATCTATTCTGTATATCCTATTGTTCATTATCTATACTGTATATCCTATTGTTCATTATCTATTCTGTATATCATATTGTTCATTATCTTTACTGTATATCCTATTGTTCATGATCTATTCGATATATCCTATCATTCAAGATGTATTCTGTATATCCCATCATTCATTATCTATTCTGTATATCCTATCGTTCATTATCTATTCTGTATATCCTATTGTTCATTATCTATACTGTATATCCTATTGTTCATTATCTATACTGTATATCCTATTGTTCATTATCTATTCTGTATATCCTATTGTTCATTATCTATTCTGTATATCCTATTGTTCATTATCTATTCTGTATATCCTATCGTTCATTATCTATACTGTATATCCTATTGTTCATTATCTATACTGTATATCCTATTGTTCATTATCTATACTGTATATCCTATTGTTCATTATCTATACTGTATATCCTATTGTTCATTATCTATTCTGTATATCCTATTGTTCATTATATATACTGCATATCCTATTGTTCATTATCTATACTGTATATCCTATTGTTCATTATCTATACTGTATATCCTATTGTTCATTATCTATTCTGTATATCCTATTGTTCATTATCTATACTGTATATCCTGTTGTTCATTATCTATTCTGTATATCCTATTGTTCATTATCTATACTGTATATCCTATTGTTCATGATCTATTCGATATATCCTATCATTCAAGATGTATTCTGTATATCCCATCATTCATTATCTATTCTGTATATCCTATCGTTCATTATCTATTCTGTATATCCTATTGTTCATTATCTATTCTGTATATCCTATTGTTCATTATCTATACTGTATATCCTATTGTTCATTATCTATTCTGTATATCCTATTGTTCATTATCTATTCTGTATATCCTATCGTTCATTATCTATTTTGTATATCCTATTGTTCATTATCTATACTGTATATCCTATTGTTCATTATCTATACTGTATATCCTATTGTTCATTATCTATACTGTATATCCTATTGTTCATTATCTAGTCTGTATATCCTTTTGTTCATTATCTATTCTGTATATCCTATTGTTCATGATCTATTCGATATATC
This sequence comes from Coregonus suidteri, assembly GCA_036851935.1. Taxonomy (NCBI): domain Eukaryota; kingdom Metazoa; phylum Chordata; class Actinopteri; order Salmoniformes; family Salmonidae; genus Coregonus; species Coregonus suidteri. Next base: position 10,242,061 of record CM072220.1, read on the forward strand.
CTATCATTCAAGATGTATTCTGTATATCCCATCATTCATTATCTATTCTGTATATCCTATCGTTCATTATATATACTGTATATCCTATTGTTCATTATCTATACTGTATATCCTATTGTTCATTATCTATTCTGTATATCCTATTGTTCATTATCTATTCTGTATATCCTATTGTTCATTATCTATACTGTATATCCTATTGTTCATTATCTATTCTGTATATCCTATTGTTCATTATCTATTCTGTATATCCTATGTTCATTATCTATTCTGTATATCCTATTATTCATTATCTATTCTGTATATCCTTTTGTTCATTATCTATTCTGTATATCCTATTGTTCATTATCTATTCTGTATATCCTATTGTTCATTATCTATTCTGTATATCCTATTGTGTACATATCAGGGTATTACTAAGCATAATATGTCTTCTTTTACTTATCATTTTTTATTTGACTCTTTAGTATTTTTATTGTTGTTCTGCAATGTTGAGTGTTATTATTGTACATTTTTACATTTACATTTTAGTCATTTAGCAGACGCTCTTATCCAGAGCGACTTACAGTTAGTGAGTGCATACATTTTCATACTGGCCCCCCCGTGGGAAACGAACCCACAACCCTGCCGTTGAAACGCCATGCTCTACCAACTGAGCTAGAGGGGACATTGTACAGCAATGTTGAGTGTTATTGTTGTACTGCAATGCTGAGTGTTATTATGCAATGTTGAGTGAGCTAGTACACAAGCGTTTCACTGCACCTTTTATACCTGCTGTAAACTGTGTAGGTGACAAATACAATTTGATTTGATTTGTGTGTTTAGGCCTCCTAGTATTAAATCAGAAAGTCTTCAATGTGGGTTATTTTATTTAACAAACTATTGTACATTTAAGACAAAGACAAAATCTACATCACTTCAATGTTCCTTTTATACTTGTTGCTAAGCTGATTCATTTGCAGCAAAGCTTCTGCCCCCTCACTCCCCTTTTAAGACCCCCCCATATGGGGTATACCCAGCTAGCGCGTAACGTTCTGAGAACCATATGTTTCTTAGAGCTTGGTGAGAGCATGGTTGTCCTATGGTTACTTTGCATACAACCTTCCCATAACATTCTGGGAATGGTGCAGGATAACCCAGCTAGAAAATAAAGTTCTGAGAACCATCCGTTTCTTAGGTGGGAATTTCAGTACTTCAGCATAACATTTTCTACAGGTTTTCCTCGTGGTTCTATGTAAAGTCATGTTCTCAGAACATTAAGAAAACTCTCCATAGAAACCACACAAATGTTATTTTAAAAAAATATATACATTCCGTTCTCAGCCTCAACAAAAGTCTCTCTATCCCCTGTCTTGTTAAGTGTGTTCAGGTGTGTTGGCAACAAGCACTGTTATTGAGTGCTTGTTTCCGTTCAAATGAGGTCTGTTTGAATAGACTAAAACAAACAGCTTTGTATCAGTTTTAAAAAAAAAACCTGGCATGGGCAGGCTTTTTTGCTAGCTCAATCCTGGTGGATCAGTGGGCTAATTCCATGGATAGAGAACTGAAGCTCATACATCTCACTGATTCCGTGCCACAATAAAAAAATGTGTCTGCATGATTAATGCTTAAGCACATTTTGATAAGGTGTCATTTGGAACGCACACGGTGTCTGCTCAAACAGGCTTGTTTTGCAAGCGCCTTCCCGAAGTTAAACTAATGCTCTTATATGAGATTACCATCGGCAAATGGCCTTATCCATGACTCACGGTAATTAAAGTTGACACGCAGCCTCACGACCATTTTACGTCAGGTGCATGGATAGGACAGGGACCTATCTTATTCACTAGGAAGCAAACGGAAGTAAACGGGAAATTGGAAGGGACTAACCTGACCTTGTCCAATGAGAAACTCTCGGAACCGTTGCAAAAGGTTTTGCTACGGTTTGCAACGGTGAGCACTAATTAATACACCCCAGGCCACTCAAGCAAGAGAGAGGCACGCGGTGCGTTTGATAACGAGATTGAATTAGTGGGCTAGGCTAAGAATGGTTAACAGACAGCTGTGATGAATATCAAAAACATGAAGCCAAAATAACGTGTATTATGTGACAAGATAATGCAAAAGAAAATAATACGAGGTGGTTTTGCATACGCTGTTCCTAATTTAGAAATCAGTTTCCCTGAGTGTTGGTAGCCTATAGGCTATTTTAGGTTTAAGGCTATGTAATTTATGAATTACAAACATATTTTATCGTCAAAATAATAGTAGCCTATTATATCCTACAGATAAGATTAAAGTACCTTGAGTGCAGTAACCCAAGAGACAATAGTCAACGCATAAAGCCAGCGCACTTATTTACCAATGTGGATGGCAAATAAATCTCTGCATTTCAGTAAATAGGTCATCTCTGGTCTACAGGAAAAAAAATGCTGGGGTAAATGTTAAAAGTAGCCTATAATGGCATAGGGTAGATATCCCGAAGACTCACAATCCCGTTACCGTTAGCTCACCTCCATTGCCGCGTCGGTGGGCTACACGGTAGAATCAACAGGTTCCCAAGAAGTCCGCGGTCGCCAGGAAAACATCAACATTTTGTCAGTTTTAGAGCTACATGTATCAATATAAGATTAATACCATAGGCCTACATTAATTTTATGTTTTAACCCTTCATTAAAATACCACAAAATCTATCAAACAGACGAAGATTAACGGTTTTATCAAGCGTGTGCCCATCCGTTCACGCTGTGAATGACGCTCGAGCCACCGCATGCGCAGGTCACCTGTGATCTTCTGATGTCCTGAGGCGGGAAGCGCGTGTCACCTTCTCGTTCATTCTCATTGGCTCAACACTCAATGAAAAAAACAGAAGATTCGTTTCTTGAGGTAAGAAAATTAAGTTTCATTTCAAATTCACTCCAGTAGTTATTTTATGGTGATTGTGATTATTTTTGAAGGTTTAAGCTACAGGCCTATCTTTGGACAAGATAATGCCGTTTTCTGACTAAACTCTGACTAATTAAATTAGTCAACAATGCAGGCTGGTCCTGACCAAAATTAATTTAATTATAGGATACCCCCAACAAATAACGTGGCATAGGCTCAACAACAAAAAATATATGCTATGCAACAATTTCAAAGATTTTACTGACATACAGTTACTGACATAAGGAAATCTGTCAATTGAAATAAATGCATTAGGCCCTAATCTATGGATTTCACATGCCTGGGAATACAGATACACATCTGTTGGTCACATAAACTGTACCTTAAAAAAAAAAAAGTAGGGGAGTGGTTCAGAAAACCAGTCAGTATCTGGTGTGACCACCATTTGCCTCATGCAGTGCCACACATCTCTTTAGCATAGAGTTGATCAGACAGTTGATTGTGGCCTGTGGAATGTTGTCCCACTCCTATTCAATGGCTGTGCAAAGTTGCTGGATATTGGCAGAAACTGGAACACGCTGTCTTACACATCGATCCAGAGCATCCCAAACATGCTCAATGGGTGACATGTGTGGTGAGTATGCAGGCCATGGAAGAACTGGGACATTTTCAGCTTCCAGGAATTGTGCACAGATCCTTGCGACATGGTGCCGTGCATTGAGGTGATGGTGGCGGATGAATGGCACGACAATTGGCCTCAGGATCTCGTCACGGCATCTCTGTGCAGTCAAATTGCCATAGATAAAATGCAATTGTGTTTGTTGTCTGTAGCTTATGCCTACCCACATTTTACATTTTAGTCATTTAGCAGACGCTCTTATCCAGAGCGACTTACAGTTAGTGAGTGCATACATTTTTCATACTGGCCCCCCGTGGGAAACGAACCCACAACCCTGGCGTTGCAAGCGCCATGCTCTACCAACTGAGCTACAGGGGACCCATACCATAACCCACCATGGGGCACTCTGTTCACAACGTTGACATCAGCAAACCGCTCGCCCACACAATGCCATACACGTGGTCTGCGGTTGTGAGGCTGGTTGGACGCACTGCCAAATGATCTAAAATGACGTTGGAGGCGGCTTATGGTAGAGAAATGAACATTAAATTATCTGGCAACAGCTCTGGTGGACATTCCTGCAGTCCGCATGCCAATTGCACGCTCCCTCAAAACTTGAGACATCTGTGGCATTGTGTTGTGACAAAACTGCACATTTTAGAGTGGCCTTTTATTGCACCTGTGTAATGATGATGCTGTTTAATCAGCTTCTTGATATGCCACACCTGTCAGGTGCTTGGATTATCTTGGCAAAGGAGAAATGTTCACCAACAGGGATGTAAAGAAATTTGTGCACAACATTTGAGAGAAATAAGCTTTTTGTGCGAATTGAACATTTCTGGGACACTTTACATGTTACGTTTATATTTTCGTTCAGTATATATGGATTAAGAGCTTCATCATTAATTTATTCTATTCATCCAGCAGATGGAACCCTATCCCACACATTGAGCCATGATCCAGTTCCGTGTTTTCTTCCGACCGGGTCCCCTCTTCCTCCCCGAGTAGGCATCACCACAGCCCGCCTGCATCGCTCTGTGCTCCGTTCCACCTATCTGAACCTGATCTCGTCTGAGCATCCACCTCCAAATTGGGTTGTCATTTTTGACCCCTTTGCTCTTCCCGCGAACAGGTCAACGTGCTCTGTACGTGGACGTTTTTGAAGACCGCTAGAGAGAGAGAGAGAGAGCGAGAGAAAGAGAGAGCTGAGAGAAATACAGAAAGAGACAGAACTGAGAGAGAGAGAGAGAGAGAGAGAGAGAGAGAGAGAGAGAGAGAGAGAGAGAGAGAGAGAGAGAGAGAGAGAGAGAGAGAGAGAGAGAGAGAGAGAGAGAGAGAGAGAGAGAGAGAGAGAGAGAGAGAGAGAGAGAGAGGAGAGAGAGAGACAGAGAGAGAGAGAGAGAGAGAGAGAGAGAGAGAGAGAGAGAGAGAGAGAGAGAGAGAGAGAGAGAGAGAGAGAGAGAGAGAGAGAGAGAGAGAGAGAGAGAGAGAGAGAGAGAGAGAAACAGAGAGAGAGATAGAGAGAGAGCTGGCTTCGTGGATCTTTGCTCGCGTCCTCTCTCTCTTCCAATACTGGACTCGTTGCGTTGGAGTCTGTAGGCTATTGCCTCCCTTCACCGGTGGCGTTCTGTGAGCAGTGATCTGGATACTAAACACTGAGCCTTCGAAAGGTTGTCCGTCAGTCCATGTTCCATTCTAGAACGGCGAAGACTATATATTGTTTAAGCATATTTTTTTTTTAATAAGAGGAATCAGAATTTTCCTTAACGATTTAACCGCAGCGCTGACTTGGAATCAAATTGCTTGATTTTTCATTCATCTGAGGGGATTGTTTCATCCAAGCAAGAACTCTGGACTGTTACAAGGGAGAAGACCGTTTTTCCAAAGACACACTGCTGCTTTCAATGCCTGGATCTGTGCGCGAACATTGCTGCAGCTTCTTGTGAGATGTGGTAAGTCAATGCATCGTTTTTCTACCGTTATGAATGATCTATTGGATTTTTAGAATAGATGTGGCCTGCACTGTGTAGTGAGGTGGTATACGGTAGGCTCGAGGTTCTCCCTTTAGCAGCGTTGAAGACCGATGATGCTCGGTAGCGGTGACGGGATGGAATGGGCGTCGCTCCCAGTCCCCGCGCGAGGTGTTGGTTAGATACGCTTACGTTCTTAACGGCTTCTCGCTCCTCCAAATAATCTATCTAAACACATTTTCGTTATTTACCATTCCTCAGTTAACGCTTTTTTCAACATGTCAGCCGCTCTGCAGGCATAACAAACGTATTAATCTATTTTGTTTATGGTGTTTGAAAATAGCTGCTCCTTTTCGTGTCTCCTATGTGGGTGTCATGAGATTCGCTCCATCATGGTTCAAAACAACCCGAGAAGGGATGCGGCGCCGGGGAGAGAGACTCCGGGGGGGGGGGAAATGGAAACATGTTGTTATGGCAGCCATATCCAGCCACTTGTGTGTTGTTTAGAAACCTGAACGCTCCATTCCATCCAATAATACCAAGATGGATTCAGTAGGTTTCTTAAATCAAAACAAGGCCAATGTTTCAGGACGTGCCAGTGACTTGAATGAATTAAACCTCTTATTTATATCAAGGCACAAATGACCTTGATCTTCTTCTGAACAGCAGAAATGCAGTGTCTGATATCGATCAATAATGCCGTGTCTGATAGCAATCAATAACATGATAGACTGATAGGAGATAATGACATGTCGTTATTTGCCATTAACTGACATTGATTGCCACTGGATATGATCCCTAGACTGTATATTCTCAGGCTTGCTTCCCAAATGGCACCATATTCCCTACATAGTGCACTACTTTTGACCAGAGCCTTCTGGGCCCTGCTCGAAAGTAGTGCACTAAATCATCTTCGTTAGGGTCGACATTTCAGAGGGCCTTAGTAATGTTATAATGGCCAATAACTTGTCTCACTGTAGATGATTAATGGACAGTGGTTGTCTGGACTGAAGAGAGATGATTGCAGATATATCTCACTGATGCTCAGAGAGGATTTGGGCAAGACACACACATACACACACACACACACACACACACACACACATATACATGGACACACAATATACACACACATTACACACAATATACACACAATGCACGCGTGCACGCACGCATACACACAGCTGCTCTGAATAGCCAGTTGTTCTCTGTGTGGTAGCTAGATAGCTGTACCTCGATTTAGAGATCCTAAGAGATCAAATGTCTGTCAAATACACTGATGTTATGTCATAGTTCATTCAAACTGCCTGGGATTGTGAGTATTCTGATTACGAGTAGGGAGATTCCTGATCATGTGACCTAACCAGGAAATCCCCAGGCCCCCAGTTATGGCCTCGTAAGGAGGGCCCAGAGGTCTTCTTGATCAGGTCACCTGGTCAGAGCTGCCAGATGTGTCAAATTGTTGAACCCTGTTTGTGACCGTAAACATCACAAGGCCCTGGTCCACTCTCTTTTACAGATCCCATAGGTGCTGGGTCAGGGGTTTCTCAACCCTAACCTTTACCATTAGATGGGAAAAAACATAAAACTGTTCCTAGGTCAGTGTCTAGGAACATATTAACCCATATATTCTCAGACAGTCAGGAGTTGTTCAACCCTAACCTATACCATTAGATGGGAAAAAACATAAAACTGTTCCTAGGTCAGTGTCTAGGAACATATTAACCCATATATTCTCAGACAGTCAGGAGTTGTTCAACCCTAACCTTTACCATTACATGAGAAACACATAAAAGTGTTACTACACTCTAAAAAAACGCTGGGTTAAAAACAGCCCAATCTTTTTTTTGTTGTTTTTTTGGGGTAACCCAGCGGTGAGTTAATATTGGACAGAACACACGTTTGGGGTTGTGTGAATATCCCAACAAGTTGGGTTATTGGGATTACCCAAACATGGGTTTAATTTAACCATCGGTTGGGTATTTTTTAACTCTCATGCTGGGTTGACCTGGCAGCTGGGTATTTTGGAATGTAATCTAGCTTTCAGCTAGATCTTATTGGCCACCCGTGAGATGAAATGTCATTCCTGTTCATGTTATGTTTACATACTGTAAATTGAAATGTTCCTTTATTTTTTTTATTCTATAATATTAAAGATTATTTATTACACATTACAATAAGGTATACCACCTTATTGCTTAACAAAGGTATACCACCTTATTGCATCACAACAATGGGATTTACACAGGCTTTTAGGGAACTCATACACTTCTGTAAGCCTTGTTGAAGCTACATAAATGTCAATGTTGGACCTTGACGTGATAACTGCTAGGGTTGGGCGGTATCCAGATTTTCATACCGTCGTACCATTTCTGTACCATACAGGGGTAAACGGTGTTACCGGAAGTGCACAAAAGGGGCGCTATTTCTAAAACAATTTAGGCAACAGGGATCTTGATCCAGGAAGGGGATTGAATGTCTCTGCTGTAACCAGTAAGCTTGATCTTGACATCTAGCCACTCAGCTAGCAAGTGAGCGAACCCCAAATACATAGCTGGAGCCCTGCGCTGGATATAATTTATTTGACACATCTTAGATTTCTGATAGTAATACTTAACTTATAGTTGTAAGCAGTGGCGTAGCACGCGGCCCCTGCAGCTCCCGCCAGGTATAAGCGGTATATCGCCCAAGCCTAATAACTATAGAACAGAACAGACTTTTACTCTCACTGGTGGTTATAAAGAACTATCTGAAAGCCACGCCCCTACTAAACTACACCTCCAGCCTTCTGAGCTGACCCACTGGGTCATAGCTCAATAGCCCAGCACCAACAACCCAGCACCAATAACCCAGCAGTTTTTAAAGAGAACAACCCAACTAAGTGACCCAACGCCTGCAACCCGACCGTTGGGTCAACCAAATAACCCAACATTTCTTTGAGTGTAGGTCATATTCTCTGACAGTCAGGAGTTGTTCAACCCTAGCATATAACATTACGGTTATGGTAAAAACATCATGGTAAAAACATAATGGTAAAAACATCAAACTGTTCCTAGGTCAGTGTCTAGGGACAACTTAACCAGTGGTGGAAAAAGTACCAAATTGTCATACTTGAGTAAAAGTAAAGATACAGTGCCTTGCAACAGTATTCATCCCCCTTGGCATTTTTCCTATTTTGTTGCATTGCAACCTGTAATTTAAATGGATTTTTATTTGGATTTCATGTAATGGACATACACAAAACAGTCAAAATTGGTGAACTGAAATTAATTGTTTTTTTTGTTTCAAAAAATTCAAAATAATAAATAACGGAAAAGTGGTGCGTGCATATGTATTAACCCCTTTTGGTTATGAAGCCCCTAAACAAGATCTGGTGCAACCAATTACCTTCAGAAGTCACATAATCAGTTAAATAAAGTCCACCTGTGTGCAATCTAAGTGTCACATGATCTGTCACATGATCTCAGTATATATACACCTGGTCTGAAAGGCCCCAGAGTCTGCAACACCACTAAGCAAGGGGCACCACCAAGCAAGCGGCACCATGAAAACCAAGGAGCTCTCCAAACAGGTCAGGGACAAAGTTGTGGAGAAGTACAGATCAGGGTTGGGTTATAAAACAATATCCGAAACTTTGAACATCCCACGGAGCACCATTAAATCCATTATTGTAAAATGGAAAGAATATGGCAGCACAACAAACCTGCCAAAAGAGGGCTGCCCACCAAAACTCACGGACCAGGCAAGAAGGGCATTAATCAGAGAGGCAACAAAGAGACCAAACATAACCCTGAAGGAGCTGCAAAGCTCCACAGCGGAGATTGGAGTATCTGTCCATAGGACCACTTTAAGCCGTACACCTCACAGAGCTGGGCTTTACGGAAGAGTGGCCAGAAAAAAGCCATTGCTTAAAGAAAAAAATAAGCAAACACATTTGGTGTTCGCCAAAAGGCATGTGGGAGACTCCCCAAACATATGGAACAAGGTACTCTGGTCAGATGAGACTAAAATTGAGCTTTTTGGACATCAAGGAAAACGCTATGTCTGGCGCAAACCCAACACCGCTCATCACCCCGAGAACACCATCCCAACTGTGAAGCATGGTGGTGGCAGTATCATGCTGTGGGGATGTTTTTCATCGGCAGGGACTGGTAACTGGTCAGAATTGAAGGCGCTAAATACAGGGAAATTCTTGAGGGAAACCTGTTTCAGTCTTCCAGAGATTTGAGACTGGGACGGCGGTTCACCTTCCAGCAGGACAATGACCCTAAGCATACTGCTAAAGCAACACTCGAGTGGTTTAAGGGGAAACATTTAAATGTCTTGGAATGGCCTAGTCAAAGCCCAGACCTCAATCCAATTGAGAATCTGTGGTATGACTTAAAGATTGCTGTACACCAGCGGAACCCATCCAACTTGAAGGAGCTGGAGCAGCTTTGCCTTGAAGAATGGGCAAAAATCCCAGTGGCTAGATGTGCCAAGCTTATAGAGACATACCCCAAGAGACTTGCAGGTGTAATTGCTGCAAAAGGTGACTCTACAAAGTATTGACTTTGGGGGGGGGGGGGGGGGGGGGGGTGAATAGTTATGCACGCTCAAGTTTTCTGTTTCTTTTGTCTTATTTCTTGTTTGTTTCACACAAAAAAAATATTTTGCATCTTCAAAGTGGTAGGCATGTTGTGTAACGCAAATGATACAAAATCAATTAAAATTCCAGGTTGTAAGGCAACAAAATAGGAAAAATGCCAAGGGGGGTGAATACCTTCGTAAGCCACTGTAGATAGAATTGTGATGAGGCATATATCTGGGGAAGGGTATAACATCTTTCATAACTTTAATAACTCTACCTACATGTACATATTACCCCAATTACCTTGACTATCTGGTGCCCACGCACATTGACTCGGTACCGGTACCCCCTGTATATAGCCTCGCTATTGTAATTTTTTACTGCTGCTCTTTAATTATTTGTGACTTTTATTTCGTATTATTTTATATTGTATTTCTTAGTGATTTTTGTTGTTGTTATTCTTTCTTAAAACTGCATTGTTGGTTAAGGGCTTGTAATTAAGCATTTCACTGTAAGGTCTACACCTGTTGTATTCGGTGCATGTGGACAAATAACATTTGATATGATTTGATTTGATTTGATTTTTATTTGAAAGTTTCCAAGAGCACAGTGTTTTCCATCATTTGGGAAATTGAAAAAATATGGAACTACCCAGACTCTGCCTGGAGCTGGCTGTCTGACTAAACTGAGAAACCGGGCAAGAAGAACCTTTGGTCAGGGAGGTGACCAAGAACCCAATGACCATTCAGACAGAACTACAGAGTTCCTTGGCTGAGATGGGAGAACCTGCCAGAAGGACAACAGTCTCTACAGCGCTGCGCCAATCTGGGCTTTATGGGCGAGTGGCCAGACGGAAGCCACTCCTGAGAAAAAGGCACATGACAGCACACCTGGAGTTAGCAAAAAAGGCACATGAAAGACACATAAGGCAAAATATTACGTAGTCTGATGAGACAAAAATGTTACTCTTTGGCCTGAATGCAAAGCACTATGTCTGCAGAAAACCAGGCTCAAATATATATACAGTGTGTACAAATGTAGTAAGTTATGGAGGTAAGGCAATAAAATAGGCCATAGTGCAAAATAATTACAATTTAGTATTAACACTGGAACGATAGATGTGCAGAAGATGATGTGCAAATAGAGATACTGGGGTGCAAATGAGCAAAATAAATAACAATAACAATATGGGGATGAGGTAGTTGGGTGGGCTAATTACAGATGGGCTGTGTACAGGTGCAGTGATCGGTAAGCTGCTCTGACAACTGATGCTTAAAGATAGTGAGGGAGATAAGTTTCTCCAGCTTCAGAGATTTTAGCAGTTCATTCCAGTAATTTGCAGCAGAGAACTGGAAGGAATGGCGGCCAAAGGAGGTGTTGGCTTTGGCTTTGGGGATGACCAATAGGAATTAAACATCACTTTGCAAACCAGCATAAGTTGACTGCAGGTCTGATGTGGCCTGTAAACCAGGAGTTTCCTAACACCACTGTGTTAGGGTAGAACTAGGCCCTCAAATAAAGGCCTTATGATATATGCAATGTATTGCCATAAACAATTTAATTTTAAAGGCTAATAAGGCTGGTGGAAATGTTCTAGGAAGAACCCTCCAAAGAGAAAACGGTTCTCGGTAGAACCCTTCAAAGAGGGTTCTAGGAAGATCCTTTAGATGATAAAATGGTTCTTGGTAGAACCCTTCAAAGAGGATAACCATATACATGGGGGTTCTATGAAGAACCCTACCCAGCACCAAAAAGGTTCCCCTATGGGGACAAACCGAAGAACCCTATATGGTTCTACTTAGCAATTTTTTTTTCTAAGAGTGTAGTGCACTACTCTTGTGCACTGTATAGAGAATAGGGTATCATTTGGGAAGCAAAGAGTGAGATAAAGGGCCTAGTTTTAGAGGAAATCTGTCTTTACACTTGACAGAGTATTTTAGATCTCTCATAGGGATGGCTGGGTAGATTCCACCTCATTATTTCCATTCGGGGATACAGATATATTCAGATGTCTGGTTTAACAGTTAGGTTAGTTTCCACTTTAAAATCGGGGCTGAATCGATGTGTTTATGTGACTGCCTGGGTTTAAGCCCGTCGAGCTAAAGTCTAGGCAATAGCTCAGGGAACTAACGCAAGGACATCAGTTCTTAGGTTTAAAATCACATCACAACACAATGCATTTCATTTTTTTTTTTTACAATGTATCTTTCATCATATGACCATTTATTTCTTTTATGCTCTAAAAACATATATGTTCTTGCTCTGAGTTGCATCATAACAACTTGTCTAATACAATGACCTAATTAGCTATGGCTGTAGTCAGCAGAATGGAGGATGGAGACAGAGTGAGTCTGGTTGCTGTTGTTACACACTGTACAGCCCGAGGTGTCCTCAGCATCAACATCTAGACATTAGGGTCTGGTCCTGGCCTCAGATGCACTCTGACACCACTCAGACTGGATGGGGGTGGGGTGGGGTGGGGGGTGGCATCCAAAATGGCACCCTATTCCCTATATAGGCCTTTGGGTCCTGGTCAAAAGTAGTGCACTTCCTAGGGGAATAGGGTGCCATTTGGGACTTAAACAGTGTCATTAGGGTCTGGTCCTGGCCTCAGATGCACTCTGACATTCCTTACTGGTTTTGTGTGTATTGGGTATATGTTGTGAAATTGTTAGATATGACTTGTTAGATATATTACTGCGCTGTCGGAGCTAGAAGCATTTCGCTACACCCGCTATAACATCTGCTGAACACGTGTACGTGACAAATACAATTTGATTTGATTTGATTGGATATGCCTGATATGACATGTATTCTAATTAGTCTGGAGTAGAGAAAGGGTTAAGTGCAGTGGTGTAAAGTACTTAAGAAAAAATGTTTTAAAGTAATACTTAAGTAGTTTTTTTGGGGTATATGTACTTTACTTAACTATTTATATTTTTGACAACTTTTACTTTTACTTCACTACATTCCTAAAGAAAAGTATGTACTTTTTACTCCATACATTTTCCCTGACACCCAAAAGTACTTTGTTACATTTTGAATGCTTAGCAGGACAGAAAAATTGTCCAATTCACGCACTTATCAAGAGAACATCCCTGGTCATCCCTTCTTCCTCTGTTCTGGCGGACTCACTAAACACAAATGCTTCGTTTGTAAATGATGTCTGAGTGTTGGAGTGTGCCCCTGGCTATCCGTAAAAAAATATACAAAAATAAGAAAATGGTGCCGTCTGGTTTGCTTAATATAAGGAATTTTAAATGATTTATACATTTTACTTTTGATACTTAAGTATATTTTAAACCAAATACTTTTAGACTTTTACTCAAGTAGTATTTTACTGGGTGACTTACACTTTGACTTGAGTCATTTTCTATTAAAGTATCTTTACTTTTACTCAAGTACGACAGTTGGGTACTTTTTCCACCACTGCTGTTTTTCCATGTATGAATCTGTTATTCAATAGATTTCTATGGGCTAATAGCAGTAATTCAATGAATGAAGGTACAGTGGCTTGCGAAAGTATTCCTACCTCCCTTGGCATTTTTCCTATTTTGTTGCCTTACAACCTGGAATTAAAATTGATTTTTGAGGGGTTTGTATCATTTGATTTACACAACATGCCTACCACTTTGAAGATGCAAAATATTTTTTTTATTGTGAAACAAACAAGAAATAAGACAAAAAAAACTGAAAACTTGAGCGTGCATAACTATTTTCTGAAAGAAGTTATTTTTTTCATTTCACTTCACCAAGTTGGACTATTTTGTATATGTCCATTACATGAAATACAAATAAAAATCCATTTAAATTACAGGTTGTAGTGCAACAAAATAGGAAAAAACGGCAAAGGGGATCAATACTTTTGCAAGGCACTGTACGGACAGTTCCTTGGACTTCCTGGTATAGTTTCTGCTCTGACATGCACTGCCAACTGTGGGACCTTATATAGACAGGTGTGTTTCTTTCTAAATCATGTCCAACCAATTGAATTGGCCACAGGTGGACTCCAATCAAGTTGTAGTGGATGATCAAAGGACATCAGAAGCACCTGAGCCCATAACAAAGGGTTGGGAATACTTATGTAAATGAGTATTCAAATTCTAAAAACGTGTTTTTCGCTTTGTTATAATGCGGCATTGTGTGTAGATGGGTGAGAGAGAAAAAAATAATATTTAATCCATTTTGAATTCAGGCTGTAATAAAACAAAATGTGGAATAAATCAAGGGGTATGAATACTCTCTGAAGGCACTGTATCTCACAGTAAACTGGAGCTATCAGCTCACTGCACCACCCATAAAGTGTGAATGAATGGGGATAGCCTGGTTAACCCAGAGTGTGAATGAATGGGGATAGCCTGGTTAACCCAGAGTGTGAATGAATGGGGATAGCCTGGTTAACCCAGAGTGTGAATGAATGGGGATAGCCTGGTTAACCCAGATTGGAGTTGAGGTCACAGTGGTGGGGGAAGTGTTCAGTCTGGTTCAACCTCAATATGACCTAGCCTTAATACTAGGTCTGGTCATGTGATGCTGGTCTTCAGTTCAGTTAGTTACTCCATTAGACAGAGGTAGATGTGGTCTATGTTACTCCATTAGACAGAGGTAGATGTGGTCTATGTTACTCCATTAGATAGAGGTAGATGTGGTCTATGTTACTCGATTAGACAGAGGTAGACGTCTACCCACATCGGCCCATGTCTACTCCCACTCCTAAACTTGCCGGCATGTGCACGGGAGATATGAAAGGCTGACCAAGAATGTGGTAATAATGGGACTGTATAAAAACATGATTATTATTTTACAGGCAGCATACCATACAGTCTGTCTGTAAATGATAATACACACATGCACACAGGCAGACAGACAGACAAGCAGACAGACAGACAGACAGACAAGCAGACAGACAGACAGACAGACAGACAGACAGACAGACAGACAGACAGACAGACAGACAGACAGACAGACAGACAGTGAGATTTAGTTACTCCATTAGACAGAGGTAGATGTGGTCTATGTTACTCCATTAGATAGAGGTAGATGTGGTCTATGTTACTCCATTAGATAGAGGTAGATGTGGTCTATGTTACTCCATTAGACAGAGGTAGATGTGGTCTATGTTACTCCATTAGACAGAGGTAGATGTGGTCTATGTTACTCCATTAGATAGAGGTAGATGTGGTCTATGTTACTCCATTAGATAGAGGTAGATGTGGTCTATGTTACTCCATTAGATAGAGGTAGATGTGGTCTATGTTACCCCATTAGATAGAGGTAGATGTGGTCTATGTTACTCCATTAGATAGAGGTAGATGTGGTCTATGTTACTCCATTAGATAGAGGTAGATGTGGTCTATGTTACTCCATTAGACAGAGGTAGATGTGGTCTATGTTACTCCATTAGACAGAGGTAGATGTGGTCTATGTTACTCCATTAGATAGAGGTAGATGTGGTCTATGTTACTCCATTAGACAGAGGTAGATGTGGTCTATGTTACTCCATTAGATAGAGGTAGATGTGGTCTATGTTACTCCATTAGACAGAGGTAGATGTGGTCTATGTTACTCCATTAGATAGAGGTAGATGTGGTCTATGTTACTCCATTAGACAGAGGTAGATGTGGTCTATGTTACTCCATTAGATAGAGGTAGATGTGGTCTATGTACACCCCATTAGACAGAGGTAGATGTGGTCTATATGTTACTCCATTAGACAGAGGTAGATGTGGTCTATGTTACCCCATTAGACAGAGGTAGATGTAGTCTATGTTACTCCATTAGACAGAGGTAGATGTGGTCTATGTTACCCCATTAGATAGAGTAGATGTGTGGTCTATGTTACCCCATTAGATAGAGGTAGATGTGGTCTATGTTACTCCATTAGACAGAGGTAGATGTGGTCTATGTTACTCCATTAGACAGAGGTAGATGTGGTCTATGTTACCCCATTAGATAGAGGTAGATGTGGTCTATGGTCTATGGTTGAGGAGACTAAGTGGTGCTACATTTCTGTCACACCAGTGGAGGCTCATGGGAGGAGCTATAGGAGGACGGGCTCATTGTAAATGCTGGAATGGTATAAATGGAACGGAGTCCAACATGTGGTTTCCATATGTTTGATGTGTTTGATACCGTTCCATTAGTTCCATCCAGCCATAACAATGAGCCCGTCCTCCGGTAGCTCCTCCCATGAGCCTCCACTGGTGTGACACATATACAGATTCAGATACGATTTTCAAACCAAGCCGTTTTCCCACCAACTTTAGCATCCTGAATACTTTTTTTGTAGACTGTTCTTTATATATGAAAGGTATCGCCGGAGACGAATCCTCTACTTTCATATCCGCCAACCGACCTAGCCATGATTGTGGTAAAGTTCTGCTTAAGGCTTAGTATGAAATGTAGCCGTAATGCTGAGGTGGCGTTGGCACGCACTACGCTCTTAGTGTAGTCTTGATGGTTGCTAGGCAGCGCCCGTTACTACCATCCTCCTGTCAGTTCTAAACTTTGCGAGGCGTGTCACTTCCCCCATCTCTTCATATAGCCCCACCACATGAACTGTTTTTTTTTAACCACAACTGGATGGATCCGTAAAGAATGACTGTGGGAATAAATATCACTGAATGACTAAAACCTTGGAATGAAGTAGCCTAATGAAATTGAAGTCATCAAATTGTTGCTCACTGAAACTCTCAATGTCGTCCCGTTGTTATAATACATTTGAAGCAATAGGCCCTACCCGCGTGTGGTCAACTAGTTCAGCACCGTTTCACGCTGCTTTGAGACAAGCGTGGGGACTCTTCTAGGTAAATCAATCAATGTCAGATTTGTATTTTCCCTGAATCTCCGTTTGGATGTTGGTTAGGCGACAGTCAGGCTGTGGTAATGTCAGCTAAGTTGAGGTGAAGCTGTTCATGATCACCTTGTCCGTTTGGCTCATTTATTAGCACTGATCAGAACATTTTTGCCAGCACGTTATGTAGCTTCACAAGTGGATTATTTTGCTCTTCACTCTCAGTCGTTTAATAGCCTAGAAGACCTACTGCCGACCAACAGGCTGTGTCTTCACTGACTTGTCTGATAATCAATCAATGTGATTTTGTTTCACTGAATCTCTGTCTGTATAGGCTATTTGGTTAATTCTCTGGCTGGGCTAATAATTGGAGGTGGTATAGCTCATCTATGATTTGCTCATCTATCACTGATCAGAAACAGTTAGCATGCTATAATGTAGCCTAAATCAAGTGTTCATTATCACTGATCAGAAACAGTTTAGCATGCTATAATGTAGCCTAAATCAAGTGTTCAACATGTAGCCTAAATCAAGTGTTCATCTATCACTGATCAAACAGTTAGCATGCTATAATGTAGGCCTAAATCAAGTGTTCATCTATCACTGATCAGAAACAGTTAGCATGCTATAATGTAGCCTAAATCAAGTGTTCATCTATCACTGATCAGAAACAGTTAGCATGCTATAATGTAGCCTAAATCAAGTGTTCATCTATCACTGATCAGAAACAGTTAGCATGATATAATGTAGCCTAAATCAAGTGTTCATCTATCACTGATCAGTAACATTTAGCATGATATAATGTAGCCTAAATCAAGTGTTCATCTATCACTGATCAGAAACAGTTAGCATGATATAATGTAGCCTAAATCAAGTGTTCATCTATCACTGATCAGAAACAGTTAGCATGCTATAATGTAGCCTAAATCAAGTGTTCATCTATCATGATCAGAAACCAGCATATATAATGTAGCCCTGCAAAGGTTGTGAAATATGAACGAGACTCTTGCTTTTCAAAATAGTAGGTTTGAAAACGAGACTCTTGCTTTTCAAAATAGTATTTACTATTATTTTGTATCGGTATCATGATGAAGATACTCTCAATGTAAGTACCCTACGTCTGCTCTCTAGCAAAGCGGAGGGAGGGTAGGAAATAGATTAAATGTGGTCAGAAAGCGACAGCGGTTCCACAAAACATTTTATTTTGTTATATTTCATTATATTCATAAGCGGACTTTAAAATATGTGTGTTGACTGTTGATCAGGGCGGCCTAAAGTCTATTATGTTTGGTGAACAGAACAACTGGTGATTTCATGTGCATGGTGCAGACCAGTTACATAATTATACTGAAAATATGCCATTTTATTGCTCTTATCATGTTTCTTAGGACCTGCCTAAAACGAATGAATAATGGATTTATTTTTGATGGTGTATATTCAATGGATTCATTAAAATAGACGTCTACCCACATCGGCCCATGTCTACTCCCACTCCTAAACTTGCCGGCATGTGCACAGGAGATATGAAAGGCTGACCAAGAATGTGGTAAAAATGGGACTGTATAAAAACATTGCCTGATTTATTTTACAGGCAGCATACCATACAGTCTGTCTGTAAATGATAATACACACATGCACACAGGCAGACAGGCAGACAGACAGACAAGCAGACAGACAGACAGACAGACAGACAGACAGACAGACAGACAGACAGACAGACAGACAGACAGACAGACAGACAGACAGACAGACAGACAGACAGACAGACAGACAGACAGACAGACAGACAGACAGACAGACAGACAGACAGGCAGACAGGCAGACAGACAGACAGACACAGACAGACAGACAGACACACACAGACAGACAGACAGACAGACAGGCAGGCAGGCGGCAGGCAGGCAGACACTCTCACACACACACACACACACACACACACACACACACACACACACACACACACACACACACACACACACACACACACACACACACTGGTCTGCCTGCAGCTGGGTGCTTGACACACATGACTATTTCTGAGTTGAATGGGGGATCAATTCACAAGGCCTGTGTTTGTGTGTGTGTGATTGTAAGCAGCTCACTGAAAGGTCTTCACAGTATTTTGGTCAGAGCAGGAAATCATTCACAATGGCATCCCCCTCCCTCCTCTCCTCCTCCTCCTCTTCTCCTCCCCCTCTTCTCTCAAACGAAACAATTTGAGTGTGTGTGTGTGCCCATGCCGTGTGTGTGTGCGTGAATGATGTCTTCTTTGAGTGTGTGTGTGTGTGTGTGTGTGTGTGTGTGTGTGTGTGTGTGTGTGTGTGTGTGTGTGTGTGTGTGTGTGTGTGTGTGTGTGTGTGTGTGTGTGTGTGTGTGTGTGTGTGTGTGTGTGTGTGAGTGAACATGTGTCCGTCATCGTCAAGTCCTGTCATTATAGTGGAAGCTGTTTTTATCAGTTATCATTGTAATGTGACTGTAGAGCCAAACACTGTTGCAAGCATTGTGTATCCGTGTGTGTGTGTGTGTGTGTGTGTGTATGTGTGTGTGTGTGTGTGTGTGTGTGTGTGTGTGTGTGTGTGTGTGTGTGTATCCGTGTGTGTGTGTGTGTGTGTGTGTGTGTGTGTGTGTGTGTGTGTGTGTGTGTGTGTGTGTGTGTGTGTGTGTGGGTGACACATGGCCCGAGCTTTTTGTCTTCCTCCATTGATAAGGATTGTGGTAAGACACATGGCCCGAGCTCTTTCCTCTTCCTCCATTGATAAGGATTGTTGTAATAACATGGAGTGGGGTGTGTGTCTTCCTCCATTGATAAGGGATGTAGGTGTGTGTGTTATAAAATGGATGTAGTGAGAGATTTACTCCCCCGGGACAAACGGTGACCTCATTGTTCAATGCCACATAATTCATGTGTAAATCATGTCTCATTCTGCATCACATTGATGATGAACCACTCCCCTTTTCATGCTGTTTCCTCCCGACCACACACACACACACACACACACACACACACACACACACACACACACACACACACACACACACACACACACACACATATACACACACACACAGACACACACACACACACACACACACACACACACACACACACACACACACACACACACACACACACACAGAGAGAGAGAGATCCCTTATCAATGGAGGAAGAGGAGGAAGCTAGTGCAGAATCATTTGTCAGCCTGCATTGTTGCTTAGTTGACAGTGATTCAATGGAGTTAAACACAGAACCAGTGTACTTCACTCAACAACCCAGAGACTGAAACAATGAAAGGATTCTAATTTTGTTGGTTCTGTTGGTTCCGGTGGTTCCGGTAGTTCCGTTGGTTCTGGTGATTCTGGCGATATAGTGTTATTGTTCTGCTAACATTAGTGGCTAACGTTTGATTCTCTCATGGCAGAGAGATTAACCACTTTTATCTTGAAATGGTATTGAGGGAAGATCAGGCATCCGGGTTGTGAAAGATGACTTCTGTGAAGATTAGGTTTGTGTGTGTGTGCTTGTGTGTCTCTGTGTGTGACTGTGTGTGTGTGTGACTGTGTGTGACCGTGTGTGACTGTGTGTGACTGTGTGTGTGTGTGTGTCTCTGTGTGTGATCACTCATTCTCTCTCTGTTCTATGTGATAGAGTATTACAAACTGGGTGGTTTCGAGCCCTGAATGCTGATTGGCTGAAAGCCGTGGTACATCAGACCGTATACCACGGGTATGACAAAACATGTATTTTTGCTGCTCTAATTACATTGGTAACCAGTTTATAATAGCAATAAGGCTCCTCAGGGTTTGCGGTACAGTATATTGCCAATATACCACGGCTAAGAGTTATATACAGGCGCTCAGAACAGCCCTTAGCCGTGGTATATTGGCCATATACCACACCCCCTCAGGCCTTACTGCTTAAGTATTCATCACTGTTACGAGAGAGAGAAAAATAGAATGGCAGAGAGTATGAGAGAAAGGTAGTGTGTGTGTGTGTGTGTGTGTGTGTGTGTTTTTGTTGCGACACACTGTTACATGGCCCACACACACACACACACCACACACACACACACACACACACACACACACACACACACACACACACACACACACACCATCTCTCCATATTCCACTGCTTGTGTTGAATGTGTCAGACCCTGAGTGTAGGAGAAGGGGAAGGTTTAAATATGGGCTTCTGGAGCCTTTTGAAGTCCTGCTGATCATTCACATAGTCAGGTTGAATCTAAAACAATAGCTTTTGTAGATAATTTGTCATGTCGATGGTGTAATGGAGGAGTGTGTTTTGTGTTGAAAATGAGCC
>CM072220.1:10270695-10273195 GCA_036851935.1 Coregonus suidteri
GTATTCTGACATGATGTTATGTTAGTCTCAACCAGTGTTCTGACATGATCCCAGAATGTTAGTCTCAACCAGTGTTCTGACATGATCCCAGAATGTTAGTCTCAACCAGTATTCTGACATGATCCCAGAATGTTAGTCTCAACCAGTATTCTGACATGATCCCAGAATGTTAGTCTCAACCAGTGTTCTGACATGATCCCAGAATGTGTCTCAACCAGTGTTCTGACATGATCCCAGAATGTTAGTCTCAACCAGTGTTCTGACATGATCCCAGAATGTTAGTCTCAACCAGTGTTCTGACATGATCCCAGAATGTTAGTCTCAACCAGTGTTCTGACATGATCCCAGAATGTTAGTCTCAACCAGTGTTCTGACATGATCCCAGAATGTTAGTCTCAACCAGTGTTCTGACATGATCCCAGAATGTTAGTCTCAACCAGTGTTCTGACATGATCCCAGAATGTTAGTCTCAACCAGTGTTCTGACATGATCCCAGAATGTTAGTCTCAACCAGTGTTCTGACATGATCCCAGAATGTTAGTCTCAACCAGTGTTCTGACATGATCCCAGAATGTTAGTCTCAACCAGTATTCTGACATGATCCCAGAATGTTAGTCTCAACCAGTATTCTGACATGATCCTAGAATGATAGTCTCAACCAGTATTCTGACATGATCCTAGAATGTTAGTCTCAACCAGTAATCTGACAGGATCCCAGAATATTAGTCTATTTCTGTGTTGTAAATATCATACCATTTTAAATTCACTACATGGCCGGTAGAGCTGAGCCTGTCTGCGTGCAGTAGGGCCTGTTGATGGATTGAGCCCTGTGTGTTTGTGTGTGTCCGGGTGGCTTTTTCCTTACAAATTGGAGTGAGCAGTAAGGTCCCTCCCTAGAGGACACTCTCTGTAGGACAGGGCTAGGGGAACACACACACACCTGGCCAGCCTAGGGGAACAGGGGAGATGTTCTCTGTCA
This sequence comes from Coregonus suidteri, assembly GCA_036851935.1. Taxonomy (NCBI): domain Eukaryota; kingdom Metazoa; phylum Chordata; class Actinopteri; order Salmoniformes; family Salmonidae; genus Coregonus; species Coregonus suidteri. The sequence continues at coordinate 10,271,675 of CM072220.1, forward strand.
ACAACTCAGAAGGAGGGAGCTATTTGGGGATGCCGTATCCCACAAAGGATTAACTGACTGTTTGTGTGTGTGTGTGTGTGTGTGTGTGTGTGTGTGTGTGTGTGTGTGTGGTTATGTTCCCACAAGACAAACTCAATATGTTGCTGACAACAAAGAAAATCACTGACATCCAAAACAAAACAGAAAGGGGTTCAAAAAGGGTTCTAAAAGACACCCACCATGGATGCCCACTGAAAGATGGCAAAGCCACTAGTAAGGGGTTCTGAAAGACACCCACCATGGATGCCCACTGAAAGATGGCAAAGCCACTAGTAAGGGGTTCTGAAAGACACCCACCATGGATGCCCACTGAAAGATGGCAAAGCCACTAGTAAGGGGTTCTGAAAGACACCCACCATGGATGCCCACTGAAAGATGGCAAAGCCACTAGTAAGGGGTTCTGAAAGACACCCACCATGGATGCCCACTGAAAGATGGCAAAGCCACTAGTAAGGGGTTCTGAAAGACACCCACCATGGGATGCCCACTGGGTTTGCCTCTAAACTAAAAGAAAACCCAACAACTTAGGATAGGGAGTAAAAGAACATGGAGCAAAACAAACAGGGGAAACACCAAAACTCAGGCTTCTTTCAAACATACAGTGGGGGAAAAAAGTATTTAGTCAGCCACCAATTGTGCAAGTTCTCCCACTTAAAAAGATGAGAGAGGCCTGTAATTTTCATCATAGGTACACGAACTATGACAGACAAAATTAGAATTTTTTTTCCATCACATTGTAGGATTTTTAATGAATTTATTTGCAAATTATGGTGGAAAATAAGTATTTGGTCAATAACAAAAGTTTCTCAATACTTTGTTATATACCCTTTGTTGGCAATGACACAGGTCCAACGTTTTCTGTAAGTCTTCACAAGGTTTTCACACACTGTTGCTGGTATTTTGGGCCATTCCTCCATGATCTCCTCTAGAGCAGTGATGTTTTGGGTCTGTCGCTGGGCAAACACGGACTTTCAACTCCCTCCAAAGATTTTCTAAGGGGTTTGAGATCTGGAGACTGGCTAGGCCACTCCAGGACCTTGAAATGCTTCTTACGAAGCCACTCCTTCGTTGCCCGGGCGGTGTGTTTGGGATCATTGTCATGCTGAAAGACCCAGCCACGTTTCATCTTCAATGCCCTTGCTGATGGAAGGAGGTTTTCACTCAAAATCTCACGATACATGGCCCCATTCATTCTTTCCTTTACACGGATCAGTCGTCCTGGTCCCTTCTGAAAAACAGCCCCAAAGCATGATGTTTCCACCCCCATGCTTCACAGTAGGTATGGTGTTCTTTGGATGCCAACTCAGCATTCTTTGTCCTCCAAACACGACGAGTTGAGTTTTTTACCAAAAAGTTCTAGTTTCATCTGACCATATGACATTCTCCCAATCCTCTTCTGGATCATCCAATGCACTCTAGCAAACTTCAGACGGGGCCTGGACATGTACTGGCTTAAGCAGGGGGACACGTCTGGCACTGCAG
>CM072220.1:10278195-10280695 GCA_036851935.1 Coregonus suidteri
ATTACCTATACATTACATACACATTACCTATACATTACATATACATTACCTATACATTACATACACATTACCTATACATTACCTATACATTACATACACATTACCTATACATTACCTACACATTACCTATACATTGCCTACACATTGCCTATACTTTACCTGTACATTGCCTATTAATTACCTACACATTACATTAACTACACATTGCCTACACATTACCTATACATTACCTATACATTACCTATACATCACCTACACATGACCTATACATGACCTATACATTACCTATACATTCATCCAATGCTCTCTACCATGAGTCATAATCCACCAGAACCTCCACATTACCTCCACATGACCTATACATTACCTACACATTACATAAACATTACCTATGCATTACATATACATTGCCTATATATTACCTATACATTCATCCAATGTTCTCTACATCCTCCTCCACCCCCACACACACACACGCACACACACACACACACACACACACACACACACACACACACACACACACACACACACACACACACACACACACACACACACACACACACACACACACACACACACACACACACTTTGTAGCACTGAATATATCTATGCATTATCCTCCATCTCTCAGCCTGTGTATACAGTGTAATTCTCTATGCACTACTTCCTACACACTAAGGCTGGATCCCACATGGCACCCTATGGCCTTGGTTATAAGTAGTGCGCTATGTAGGGAATAGGGTGCCAATTGGGACGTAGCACCGGTATGCAGTCTGAAAAGGCTGCGTGAATGAATATTTAATATAACAGATACCCACTCTACTGTACAGTTTGGAATCTTATTTTCTGTGTTCTAGAAGGCCTCGGAATCTGATTGTCAGTGTAAGGAAACTTTAGAATCTTTTATTTTTTGGAGGGGGGGGGGGGGGCTCTACAGATTGGGGGGGGGGGGGGGGGGGGGGGGCTTACAGAAGGGGGGGGGGCTCTACAGAGGGGGGGCTCTACAGGGGGGGGGGGGGGGGCTCTACAGGGGGGGGGCTCTCTACAGAAGGGGGGGGGTGGGCTCTACAGAGGGGGGGCTCTACAGAAGGGGGGGGGGGCTCTACAGAGGGGGGGCTCACAGAATGGGGGGGGGGCTCTACAGAAGGGGGGGGGGCTCTACAGAGGGGGGGCTCTACAGAAGTGTTGGAATGTGATTGTCAGTGTTCTACGTAAGATTTCAATCTGATTGTAACTTAAAAAGCTTTATTAATATCTCACAGTGAGGATGTCATTATGTATTTTCACTTGTAACTGTAATCTCAGATGGGAGAGGGATGGACTAGTGAAGAGAGGAAGAGAGGAAGAGAAGAAGAGAGGAGGAGAAGAAGAGAAGAAGAGAAGAAGAGAAGAAGAGAGGAAGAGAAGAAGAGAAGAAGAGAGGAGGAGAGGAAGAGAAGAAGAGAGGAGGAGAGGAGAGAAAAAGAGAAGAAGAGAGGAAGAGAAGAAGAGAAGAAGAGAGGAAGAGAAGAAGAGAAGAAGAGAAGAAGAGAAGAAGAGAGGAAGAGAAGAAGAGAAGAAGAGAAGAAGAGAGGAAGAGAAGAAGAGAAGAAGAGAGGAGGAGAGGAAGAGAAGAAGAGAGGAGGAGAGGAAGAGAAGAGAGAGAATAAGAGAGAGAAGAGAGGAGAGAGAAGAAGAAGAGAAGAAGAGAAGAAGAGAGGAAGAGAAGAAGAGAGGAAGAGAAGAAGAGAAGAAGAGAGGAGGAGAGGAAGGAAAGAATGAAGGAAGGAAGGGTTAATTTATTTAATCCATGTATTCAACCAGAGCTAGAGTACATCTGACAGATTCAAAGATTCCCTAAATTCCCTGTAAACTAGGCCATCTGGGCCCTGTGTGTGTGTGTGTGTGTCCGTTTTTGTGTACTGTGCACTGTGAGTGTGTGTGTGTGTGTGTGTGTGTGTGTGTGTGTGGGTGGGGGGGTATTCTGTATTAGTGATCGAGGGAAAAATCAATACAGTTACATATTGCAATATTATGTTTATGACGATATTTTATCAATATTTGACTCCAACAATCGATATGAATGGTATGGTGAGGTCTCTCAGTATGGTGATGATATGGTATGGTGAGGTCCCTCAGTATGGTGATAATATGGTATGGTGAGTTCTCTCAGTATGGTGATGATATGGTATGGTGAGGTCTCTCAGTATGGTGATGATATGGTATGGTGAGTTCTCTCAGTATGGTGATGATATGGTATGGTGAGGTCTCTCAGTATGGTGATGATATGGTATGCTGAGGTTCCTCAGTATGGTGATAATATGGTATGGTGAGGTCCCTCAGTATGGTGATGATATGGTATGCTGAGGTCCCTCAGTATGGTGATAATATGGTATGGTGAGGTCCCTCAGTATGGTGATAATATGGTATGGTGAGGTCTCTCAGTATGGTGATAATATGGTATGGTGAGGTCCCTCAGTATGGTGATAATATGGTATGGTGAGGTCTCTCAGTATGG
>CM072220.1:10283195-10290695 GCA_036851935.1 Coregonus suidteri
AAGGGATAGTTTCTCTATAGACCATGTTCCATCTTAAAGGGATAGTTCTCTCTATAGACCATGTTCCATCTTAAAGGGATAGTTCTCTCTATAGACCATGTTCCATCTTAAAGGGATAGTTATCTCTGTAGACCATGTTCCATCTTAAAGGGATACTTCTCTCTATACATTTACATTTTAGCAGACGCTCTTATCCAGAGCGACTTACAGTTAGTGAGTGCATACATTATTTTTAATTTTTCATACTGGCCCCCCTTGGGAATCAAATTGCCACAACCCTGGCGCTGCAAACGCCATGCTCTACCAACTGCTGCTACATCCCTGCCAGCCATTCCCTCCCCTACCCTGGACCAATTGTGCGCCGCCCCATGGGTCTCCCAGTAAGGCGGCCAGCTACGACAGGAGCCTGGATTCGAAACCAGGATCTCTAGTGGCACAGCTAGCATTCTGATTACGATGCAGTGAACTTAGACCACTGCGCCACTATCGGGTCCATGTTCCAACTTAAAGGGATAGTTCTCTCTATAGACCATGTTCCATCTTAAAGGGATAGTTCTCTCTATAGACCATGTTCCATCTTAAAGGGATAGTTCTCTCTATAGACCATGTTCCATCTTAAAGGGATAGTTCTCTCTATAGACCATGTTCCATCTTAAAGGGATACTTCTCTCTATAGACCATGTTCCATCTTAAAGGAATACTTCTCTCTATAGACCATATTCCATCTTAAAGGGATAATTCACTAAGACATCATACCTTGTCGATGTTTCTGTGCTTTAAAGGGAGTCCAAAGTAGAGCTGGGCCCATATCCCACCACATCTGTTGTGGAGATCTGTGCTATGTGCACTGGGAGAAATATACAGGCCTCAATCCCACATGAATGGGAAAGATTGGCACTCTCTAATACTGCTGGGGCCATGACTTTACCAGTGATGTAGGATTGAGGCCTACAGTTTCAAATCACATAAGAACAGATAGATTTTTAGAGTGTACTGCCCCTTAAGAACATATGTTACTCTCTACTCTCTTCAACTCTACTCTACTCTACTCTACTCTACTCTACTCTACTCTACTCTACTCTATACTACTCTCTACTCTACTCTACTCTACTCTACTCTACTCTACTCTACTCTACTCTACTCTACTCTACTCTACACTACTCTACTCTACTCTACTCTACTCTCTACTCTACTCTACTCTACTCTACTCTACTCTACTCTACTCTACTCTACTCTACTACTCTACTCTACTCTACTCTACTCTACTCTCTACTCTACTCTCTCTACTCTACTCTACTCTACTCTACTCTACTCTACTCTACTCTACTCTACTCTACTCTACTCTACTCTACTCTACTCTACTACTACTCTACTCTACTCTACTCTACTCTACTACTACTCTACTCTACTCTACTCTACACTACTCTACTCTACTCTACTCTACTCTACTCTCTCTACTCTACTCTACTCTACTCTACTCTACTCTACTACTCTACTCTACTCTACTCTACTCTACTCTACTCTACTCTACTCTACTCTACTCTACTCTACTCTACTCTACTCTACTCTACTCTACTCTACTCTACTCTACTCTACTCTACTCTACTCTACTCTACTCTACTCTACTCTACTCTACTCTACTCTACTCTACTCTACTCTACTACTACTCTACTCTACTACTCTACTCTCTATACTACTCTACTCTACTACTCTACTCTACTACTACTACTCTACTCTACTCTACTCTACTCTACTCTACTCTACTCTACTCTACTCTACTCTACTCTACTCTACTCTCTACTCTCTACTCTACTCTACTACTCTACTCTACTCTACTCTACTCTACTCTACTCTCTCTCTACTCTACTCTACACTACTCTACTCTACTCTCTACTCTACTCTACTCTACTCTACTCTACTCTACTCTACTCTACTCTACTCTACTCTACCCAAGGCCAGGAATCGACATGAAGATTTCACGGCTGTTCAGTATGACACACATTGCAGGGGCCTTTTTATTCAGGGCAGTTTTGACAAGAAGGCACATCTCTCCACACACACTAGCCCGTGGCAGCTACCATACAGTATTATGTGTGTGTGTGTTCTGGAGTACCAGAGATGTCAGAAACATCCCAAAAATACATTGTAGTGGTGTACTACCTCTTTAAGGTGGTGTACTACCTCTTTAAGGTGGTGTACTACCTCTTTAAGGTGGTGTACTACCTCTTTAAGGTGGTGTACTACCTCTTTAAGGTGGTGTACTACCTCTTTAAGGTGGTCTACTACCTCTCTGGTGTACTACCTCTTTAAGGTGGTGTTACTACTCTTTAGGTACCTCTACTACCTCTTTAAGGTGGTGTACTACTCTCTTACGGTCTACTGTACTACCTCTTTAAGGTGGTGTACTACCTCTTTAAGGTGGTGTACTACCTCTTTAAGGTGGTGTACTACCTCTTTAAGGTGGTGTACTACCTCTTTAAGGTGGTGTACTACCTCTTTAAGGTGGTGTACTACCTCTTTAAGGTGGTGTACTTCCTCTTTAAGGTTCTTCTTCTCTCCCCCAGGCCTCGCAGGGAATTCACACAAAGGATACATTACTGTGTGACAGACATCAGCACAGCCATTTTTCTTTAGAGAAATTTGAAGGGCTCAAACACACACACACACACACACACACACACACACACACACACACACACACACACACACTACACACACACAGTACACACACACATACACACACACACACACACACACACACACACACACACACATGTCACATTACTGAAGGCTACACACACACACACACTACACTAGCCTGTCAGCTACCGCTATACGGCGTGTTGTCTGTGTTGCTGTGGAGTACCAGAGATGTCCATTCAACAGAGGAGAGACAGGAGGCAACAGGACTGGGTGTCAGAATGTGTTAGGGTCCATCCCAACAGAGTGAGAGCCAACATGCAGGGAAACATCCATACAGTAGTGAAGGCTGGCCAACATGCAGGGAAACATCCATACAGTAGTGAAGGTTGGCCAACATGCAGGAAAACATCCATACAGTAGTGAAGGCTGGAAACATGCAGGGAAAACATCCATACAGTAGTGAAGGCTGGCCAACATGCAGGGAAAACATCCATACAGTAGTGAAGGCTGGCCAACATGCAGGGAAACATCCATACAGTAGTGAAGGCTGGCCAACATGCAGGGAAAACATCCATACAGTAGTGAAGGCTGGCCAACATGCAGGGAAAACATCCATACAGTAGTGAAGGCTGGCCAACATGCAGGAAAAAAACATCCATACAGTAGTGAAGGCTGGCCAACATGCAGGGAAAACATCCATACAGTAGTGAAGGCTGGCCAACATGCAGGGAAAACATCCATACAGTAGTGAAGGCTGGCCAACATGCAGGAAAACATCCATACAGTAGTGAAGGCTGGCCAACATGCAGGGAAACATCCATACAGTAGTGAAGGCTGGCCAACATGCAGGGAAAACATCCATACAGTAGTGAAGGCTGGCCAACATGCAGGGAAACATCCATACAGTAGTGAAGGTTGGCCAACATGCAGGAAAACATCCATACAGTAGTGAAGGCTGGCCAACATGCAGGAAAACATCCATACAGTAGTGAAGGCTGGCCAACATGCAGGGAAAACATCCATACAGTAGTGAAGGTTGGCCAACATGCAGGAAAACATCCATACAGTAGTGAAGGCTGGCCAACATGCAGGAAAACATCCATACAGTAGTGAAGGCTGGCCAACATGCAGGGAAAACATCCATACAGTAGTGAAGGCTGGCCAACATGCAGGGAAAACATCCATACAGTAGTGAAGGCTGGCCAACATGCAGGGAAAACATCCATACATTAGTGAAGGCTGGCCAACATGCAGGGAAAACATCCATACAGTAGTGAAGGCTGGCCAACATGCAGGGAAAACATCCATACATTAGTGAAGGCTGGCCAACATGCAGGGAAAACATCCATACAGTAGTGAAGGTTGGCCAACATGCAGGAAAACATCCATACATTAGTGAAGGCTGGCCAACATGCAGGGAAAACATCCATACAGTAGTGAAGGCTGGCCAACATGCAGGGAAACATCCATACAGTAGTGAAGGCTGGCCAACATGCAGGGAAAACATCCATACAGTAGTGAAGGCTGGCCAACATGCAGGGAAAACATCCATACAGTAGTGAAGGCTGGCCAACATGCAGGGAAAACATCCATACAGTAGTGAAGGCTGGCCAACATGCAGGGAAACATCCATACATTAGTGAAGGCTGGCCAACATGCAGGGAAAACATCCATACAGTAGTGAAGGCTGGCCAACATGCAGGAAAACATCCATACAGTAGTGAAGGTTGGCCAACATGCAGGGAAAACATCCATACATTAGTGAAGGCTGGCCAACATGCAGGGAAAACATCCATACAGTAGTGAAGGCTGGCCAACATGCAGGGAAACATCCATACAGTAGTGAAGGCTGGCCAACATGCAGGAAAACATCCATACATTAGTGAAGGTTGGCCAACATGCAGGAAAACATCCATACATTAGTGAAGGCTGGCCAACATGCAGGGAAAACATCCATACAGTAGTGAAGGCTGGCCAACATGCAGGAAAAACATCCATACAGTAGTGAAGGTTGGCCAACATGCAGGAAAACATCCATACAGTAGTGAAGGCTGGCCAACATGCAGGGAAAACATCCATACAGTAGTGAAGGCTGGCCAACATGCAGGGAAAACATCCATACAGTAGTGAAGGCTGGCCAACATGCAGGGAAAACATCCATACAGTAGTGAAGGTTGGCCAACATGCAGGAAAACATCCATACAGTAGTGAAGGCTGGCCAACATGCAGGGAAAACATCCATACAGTAGTGAAGGCTGGCCAACATGCAGGGAAAACATCCATACATTAGTGAAGGCTGGCCAACATGCAGGGAAAACATCCATACAGTAGTGAAGGCTGGCCAACATGCAGGGAAAACATCCATACAGTAGTGAAGGCTGGCCAACATGCAGGAAAACATCCATACAGTAGTGAAGGCTGGCCAACATGCAGGGAAAACATCCATACAGTAGTGAAGGCTGGCCAACATGCAGGGAAAACATCCATACAGTAGTGAAGGCTGGCCAACATGCAGGGAAAACATCCATACAGTAGTGAAGGCTGGCCAACATGCAGGGAAAACATCCATACAGTAGTGAAGGTTGGCCAACATGCAGGAAAACATCCATACATTAGTGAAGGCTGGCCAACATGCAGGGAAAACATCCATACAGTAGTGAAGGCTGGCCAACATGCAGGGAAAACATCCATACATTAGTGAAGGCTGGCCAACATGCAGGAAAACATCCATACAGTAGTGAAGGCTGGCCAACATGCAGGGAAAACATCCATACAGTAGTGAAGGCTGGCCAACATGCAGGGAAAACATCCATACATTAGTGAAGGCTGGCCAACATGCAGGGAAAACATCCATACAGTAGTGAAGGCTGGCCAACATGCAGGGAAAACATCCATACAGTAGTGAAGGCTGGCCAACATGCAGGGAAAACATCCATACAGTAGTGAAGGCTGGCCAACATGCAGGGAAAACATCCATACAGTAGTGAAGGCTGGCCAACATGCAGGAAAACATCCATACAGTAGTGAAGGCTGGCCAACATGCAGGGAAAACATCCATACAGTAGTGAAGGCTGGCCAACATGCAGGGAAAACATCCATACAGTAGTGAAGGCTGGCCAACATGCAGGGAAAACATCCATACAGTAGTGAAGGTTGGCCAACATGCAGGGAAAACATCCATACAGTAGTGAAGGCTGGCCAACATGCAGGGAAAACATCCATACAGTAGTGAAGGCTGGCCAACATGCAGGGAAACATCCATACAGTAGTGAAGGCTGGCCAACATGCAGGAAAACATCCATACAGTAGTGAAGGCTGGCCAACATGCAGGGAAAACATCCATACAGTAGTGAAGGCTGGCCAACATGCAGGGAAAACATCCATACAGTAGTGAAGGCTGGCCAACATGCAGGAAAACATCCATACAGTAGTGAAGGCTGGCCAACATGCAGGAAAACATCCATACAGTAGTGAAGGCTGGCCAACATGCAGGGAAAACATCCATACAGTAGTGAAGGCTGGCCAACATGCAGGGAAACATCCATACAGTAGTGAAGGCTGGCCAACATGCAGGAAAACATCCATACAGTAGTGAAGGCTGGCCAACATGCAGGGAAACATCCATACAGTAGTGAAGGCTGGCCAACATGCAGGGAAACATCCATACAGTAGTGAAGGCTGGCCAACATGCAGGGAAAACATCCATACATTAGTGAAGGCTGGCCAACATGCAGGGAAAACATCCATACATTAGTGAAGGCTGGCCAACATGCAGGGAAAACATCCATACAGTAGTGAAGGCTGGCCAACATGCAGGGAAAACATCCATACAGTAGTGAAGGCTGGCCAACATGCAGGGAAAACATCCATACAGTAGTGAAGGCTGGCCAACATGCAGGGAAAACATCCATACAGTAGTGAAGGCTGGCCAACATGCAGGGAAAACATCCATACAGTAGTGAAGGTTGGCCAACATGCAGGGAAAACATCCATACAGTAGTGAAGGTTGGCCAACATGCAGGGAAAAACATCCATACAGAGAGTGAAGGTTGGCCAACATGCAGGAAAACATCCATACTTAGTGACTGGACATGGATGAGACTTCATTGAAAATGGCACTTAGACCCTAGATTGACTGGAGGACTGATGTCCATTTACAGGGAGGATGACTGGGGCACTACATAGGATTGACTGGAGGACTGACTGGAGGATGGACTGGAGGACTGACTGGGATTGATGATCTGGAGGATTGACTGGAGGATTGATGGAGGTTGGAGGATTGACTAACTGACTGGAGGATTGACTGGAGGACTGACTGGAGGACTGACTGGAGGAGGACTGGAGGACTGACTCCTCCATTGACTGGAGATCCTCTGACCAGGAGGATTGACTGGAGGACTCCACTGACTGGAGGACTGACTGGAGGGTTTCCCAAGGACTGACTGGAGGACTGACTGGAGGATTGACTGGAGCTGACTGGACTGGAGGATTGACTGGAGGACTGACTGACTGGAGGACTGACTGGAGGATTGACTGGAGGGTTGACTGGAGTTGACTGGAGTGTTGACTGGAGGACTGACTGGAGGATGTGATTGACTGGAGGACTGACTGGAGGACTGACTGGAGGACTGACTGGAGGACTGACTGGAGGACTGACTGGAGGACTGACTGGAGGATTGACTGGAGGACTGACTGGAGGACTGACTGGAGGACTGACTGGAGATTGACTGGAGGACTGACTGGAGGACTGACTGGAGGACTGACTGGAGGATTGACTGGAGGACTGACTGGAGGACTGACTGGAGGACTGACTGAGGACTGACTGGAGGACTGACTGGAGGCTTGACTGGAGGACTG
>CM072220.1:10295695-10300695 GCA_036851935.1 Coregonus suidteri
GGTTCTGCAGGTGGTGACCACAGACCACTTCTCAGTTCCTATGCTTCCTGGCTGATGTTTTGGTCACTTTTGAATGCTGGCGGTGCTTTCACTCTAGTGGTAGCATGAGACGGTGTCTACAACCCACACAAGTGGCTCAGGTAGTGCAGCTCATCCAGGATGGCACATCAATGCGAGCTGTGGCAAGAAGGTTTGCTGTGTCTGTCAGCATAGTGTCCAGAGCATGGAGGCGCTACCAGGAGACAGGCCAGTACATCAGGAGACGTGGAGGAGGCTGTAGGAGGACAACAACCCAGCAGCAGGACCGCTACCTCCGCCTTTGTGCAAGGAGGAGCAGGAGGAGCACTGCCAGAGCCCTGCAAAATGACCTCCAGCAGGCCACAAATGTGCATGTGTCTGCTCAAACGGTCAGAAACAGACTCCATGAGGGTGGTATGAGGGCCCGACGTCCACAGGTGGGGGTTGTGCTTACAGCCCAACACCGTGCAGGACGTTTGGCATTTGCCAGAGAACACCAAGATTGGCAAATTCGCCACTGGCGCCCTGTGCTCTTCACAGATGAAAGCAGGTTCACACTGAGCACATGTGACAGACGTGACAGAGTCTGGAGACGCCGTGGAGAACGTTCTGCTACCTGCAACATCCTCCAGCATGACCGGTTTGGCGGTGGGTCAGTCATTGTGTGGGGTGGCATTTCTTTGGGGGGCCGCACAGCCCTCCATGTGCTCGCCAGAGGTAGCCTGACTGCCATTAGGTACCAAGATGAGATCCTCAGACCCCTTGTGAGACCATATGCTGGTGCGGTTGGTCCTGGGTTCCTTCTAATGCAAGACAATGCTAGACCTCATGTGGCTGGAGTGTGTCAGCAGTTCCTGCAAGAGGAAGGCATTGTTGCTATGGACTGGTCCGCCCGTTCCCCAGACCTGAATCCAATTGAGCACATCTGGGACATCATGTCTCGCTCCATCCACCAATGCCACGTTGCACCACAGACTGTCCAGGAGTTGGCGGATGCTTTAGTCCAGGTTTGGGAGGAGATCCCTCAGGAGACCATCCGCCACCTCATCAGGAGCATGCCCAGGCATTGTAGGGAGGTCATACAGGCACGTGGAGGCCACACACACTACTGAGCCTAATTTTGACTTGAATTAAGGACATTACATCAAAGTTGGATCAGCCTGTAGTGTGGTTTTCCACTTTAATTTTGAGGGTGACTCCAAATCCAGACCTCCATGGGTTGATAAATTTGATTTCCATTGATCATTTTTGTGTGATTTTGTTGTCAGCACATTCAACTATGTAAAGAAAAAAGTTTTTAATAAGATTATTTCATTCATTCAGATCTAGGATGTGTTGTTTAAGTGTTCCCTTAATTTTTTTGAGCAGTGTATATATATATATGTGTGTGTATGTATGTGTATGTGTATGTGTATGTGTATATATATATACAGTGGGGAGAACAAGTATTTAATACACTGCCGATTTTGCAGGTTTTCCTACTTACAAAGCATGTAGAGGTCTGTAATTTTTTATCATAGGTACACTTCAACTGTGAGAGACGGAATCTAAAACAAAAATCCAGAAAATCACATTGTATGATTTTTAAGTAATTCATTTGTATTTTATTGCATGACATAAGTATTTGATCACCTACCAACCAGTAAGAATTCCGGCTCTCACAGACCTGTTAGTTTTTCTTTAAGAAGCCCTCCTGTTCTCCACTCATTACCTGTATTAACTGCACCTGTTTGAACTCTTTACCTGTATAAAAGACACCTGTCCACACACTCAATAAAACAGACTCCAACCCCTCCACAATGGCCAAGACCAGAGAGCTGTGTAAGGACATCAGGGATAAAATTGTAGACCTGCACAAGGCTGGGATGGGCTACAGGACAATAGGCAAGCAGCTTGGTGAGACGGCAACAACTGTTGGCGCAATTATTAGAAAATGGAAGAAGTTCAAGATGACGGTCAATCACCCTCGGTCTGGGGCTCCATGCAAGATGTCACCTCGTGGGGTCAGCCCAGAACTACACGGCAGGACCTGGTCAATGACCTGAAGAGAACTGGGACCACAGTCTCAAAGAAAACCATTAGTAACACACTACGCCGTCATGGATTGAAATCCTGCAGTGCACGCAAGGTCCCCCTGCTCAAGCCAGCGCATGTCCAGGCCCGTCTGAAGTTTGCCAATTACCATCTGGATGATCCAGAGGAGGAATGGGAGAAGGTCATGTGGTCTGATGAGACAAAAATAGAGCTTTTTGGTCTAAAATCCACTCGCCGTGTTTGGAGGAAGAAGAAGGATGAGTACAACCCCAAAAACACCATCCCAACCGTGAAGCATGGAGGTGGAAACATCATTCTTTGGGGATGCTTTTCTGCAAAGGGGACAGGACGACTGCACCGTATTGAGGGGAGGATGGATGGGGCCATGTATCGCGAGATCTTGGCCAACAACCTCCTTCCCTCAGTAAGAGCATTGAAGATGGGTCGTGGCTGGGTCTTCCAGCATGACAATGACCCGAAACACACAGCCAGGGCAACTAAGGAGTGGCTCCGTAAGAAGCATCTCAAGGTCCTGGAGTGGCCTAGCCAGTCTCCAGACCTGAACCCAATAGAAAATCTTTGGAGGGAGCTGAAAGTCCGTATTGCCCAGCGACAGCCCCGAAACCTGAAGGATCTGGAGAAGGTCTGTATGGAGGAGTGGGCCAAAATCCCTGCTGCAGTGTGTGCAAACCTGGTCAAGACCTACAGGAAACGTATGATCTCTGTAATTGCAAACAAAGGTTTCTGTACCAAATATTAAGTTCTGCTTTTCTGATGTATCAAATACTTATGTCATGAAATAAAATGCAAATTAATTACTTAAAAATCATACAATGTGATTTTCTGGATTTTAGATTCCGTCTCTCACAGTTGAAGTGTACCTATGATAAAAATTACAGACCTCTACATGCTTTGTAAGTAGGAAAACCTGCAAAATCGGCAGTGTATCAAATACTTGTTCTCCCAACTGTATATATATATATATATATATACAGTGGGGGAAAAAAGTATTTAGTCAGCCACCAATTGTGCAAGTTCTCCCACTTAAAAAGATGAGAGAGGCCTGTAATTTTCATCATAGGTACACGTCAACTATGACAGACAAAATTAGAAAAGAAAATCCAGAAAATCACATTGTAGGATTTTTAATGAATTTATTTGCAAATTATGGTGGAAAATAAGTATTTGGTCAAAAACAAAAGTTTCTCAATACTTTGTTATATACCCTTTGCTGGCAATGGCACAGGTCAAACGTTTTCTGTAAGTCTTCACAAGGTTTTCACACACTGTTGCTGGTATTTTGGCCCATTCCTCCATGCAGATCTCTTCTAGAGCAGTGATGTTTTGGGGCTGTCGCTGGGCAACACGGACTTTCAACTCCCTCCAAAAGATTTTCTATGGGGTTGAGATCTGGAGACTGGCTAGGCCACTCCAGGACCTTGAAAATGCTTCTTACGAAGCCACTCCTTCGTTGCCCGGGCGGTGTGTTTGGGATCATTGTCATGCTGAAAGACCCAGCCACGTTTCATCTTCAATGCCCTTGCTGATGGAAGGAGGTTTTTACTCAAAATCTCACGATACATGGCCCCATTCATTCTTTCCTTTACACGGATCAGTCATCCTGGTCCCTTTGCAGAAAAACTGCCACAAAGCATGATGTTTCCACCCCCATGCTTCACAGTAGGTATGGTGTTCTTTGGATGCAACTCAGCATTCTTTGTCCTCCAAACACGACGAGTTGATTTTTACAAAATGTTCTATTTTGGTTTCATCTGACCATATGACATTCTCCCAATCCTCTTCTGGATCATCCAAATGCACTCTAGCAAACTTCAGACGGGCCTGGACATGTACTGGCTTAGGCAGGGGGACACGTCTGGCACTGCAGGATTTGAGTCCCTGGCGGCGTAGTGTGTTACTGATGGTAGGCTTTGTTACTTTGGTCCCAGCTCTCTGCAGGTCATTCACTAGGTTCCCCCCGTGTGGTTCTGGGATTTTTGTGATCATTTTGACCCCACGGGGTGAGATATCTTGCGTGGAGCCCCAGATCGAGGGAGATTATCAGTGGTCTTGTATGTCTTCCATTTCCTAATAATTGCTCCCACAGTTGATTTCTTCAAACCAAGCTGCTTACCTATTGCAGATTCAGTCTTCCCAGCCTGGTGCAGGTCTACAATTTTGTTTCTGGTGTCCTTTGACAGCTCTTTGGTCTTGGCCATAGTGGAGTTTGGAGTGTGACTGTTTGAGGTTGTGGACAGGTGTCTTTTATACTGATAACAAGTTCAAACAGGTGCCATTAATACAGGTAACGAGTGGAGGACAGCGGAGCCTCTTAAATAAGAAGTTACAGGTCTGTGAGAGCCAGAAATCTTGCTTGTTTGTAGGTGACCAAATACTTATTTTCCACCATAATTTGCAAATAAATTCATTAAAAATCCTACAATGTGATTTTCTGGATTTCTTTTTCTCAATTTGTCTGTCATAGTTGACATGTACCTATGGTGAAAATTACAGGCCTCTCTCATCTTTTTAAGTGGGAGAACTTGCACAATTGGTGGCTGACTAAATACTTTTTTCCCCCACTGTATATATATACTAATCTACCCCCTAAAAAAAAATAAAAAAAATAAAAACGATTTTTGAATATTCACCTAGAACATTAATATATTATTCTTAAGTTGAAACAGAACAAATAATTATGATTAGAGGTTCATATGAAAGGAACACATGCAACTAGGACAAGTTACCACAATACATGAGTTCAGAAAACAACATTCAAACCTACGGCACATTAAATGCTCAGAAATGCCATTAACTAATCAAACATTTACATAATGTACCCACATGAGTTCAGAAAACAACATTTAAACCTACGGCACATTAAATGCTCAGAAATATCATTAACTAATCAAACATTTACATAATGTACCCACCTAAGGATGCATTTA
>CM072220.1:10305695-10320695 GCA_036851935.1 Coregonus suidteri
ACTGATGTTTTGACAGTCAACAGTAGCTACGTTTTAAGATGTCTAACTGTCACTGAAAGCCTGTCATGTCACCGATGTTTTGACAGTCAACAGTAGCTACGTTTTAAGATGTCTAACTGTCACTGAAAGCCTGTCATGTCACCAATGTTTTGACAGTCAACAGTAGCTACGTTTTAAGATGTTAAACTGTTAACTGAAAGCCTGTTTTGTCAAGGATGTTTTGACAGTCAACAGTAGGTACGTTTTCCAAGATGTCTAACTGTCACTGAAAGCCTGTCATGTCACTGATGTTTTGTCAACAGTAGTCATTTTCATGTCTAACTGTCACGTGTTTTATTTTCGACAGTCATTTGAGAGTCACTAAAGCCTAACTGTCATACTGTCATTCATGATGTTTTGACAGTCAACAGTAGCTACATTTTAAGATGTCTAACTGTCACTGAAAGCCTGTCATGTCACCCATGTTTTGACAGTCAATAGTAGGTACGTTTAAGATGTCTAACTGTCACTGAAAGCCTGTCATGTCACTGATGTTTTCAGTCAACAGTAGCTACAGTTTAAGATGTCTAACTGTCACTGAATGCCTGTACAGTCACTGATGTTCTGACAGTCAACAGTAGCTTTTTAAGATGTCTAACTGTCACTGAAAGCCTGTCATGTCACTGATGTTTTGACAGTCAACAGTAGCTACGTTTTAAGATGTCTAACTGTCAATGAAAGCCTGTCATGTCACCAATGTTTTGACAGTCAACAGTAGCTACGTTTTAAGATGTCTAACTGTCACTGAAAGCCTGTTTTGTCACTGATGTTTTGACAGTCAACAGTAGGTACGTTTCAAGATGTCTAACTGTCACTGAAAGCCTGTCATGTCACTGATGTTTTGACAGTCAACAGTAGGTACGTTTCAAGATGTCCAACTGTCACTGAAAGCCTGTCATGTCACCGATGTTTTGACAGTCAACAGTAGCTATGTTTTAAGATGTCTAACTGTCACTGAAAGCCTGTCATGTCACCAATGTTTTGACAGTCAATAGTAGGTACGTTTCAAGATGTCTAACTGTCACTGAAAGCCTGTCATGTCACCGATGTTTTGACAGTCAACAGTAGCTACGTTTTAAGATGTCTAACTGTCACTGAATGCCTGTCATGTCACTGATGTTCTGACAGTCAACAGTAGCTACGTTTTAAGATGTCTAACTGTCACTGAAAGCCTGTCATGTCACTGATGTTTTGACAGTCAACAGTAGCTACGTTTTAAGATGTCTAACTGTCAATGAAAGCCTGTCATGTCACCAATGTTTTGACAGTCAACAGTAGCTACGTTTTAAGATGTTTAACTGTCACTGAAAGCCTGTTTTGTCACTGATGTTTTGACAGTCAACAGTAGGTACGTTTCAAGATGTCTAACTGTCACTGAAAGCCTGTCATGTCACTGATGTTTTGACAGTCAACAGTAGGTACGTTTCAAGATGTCCAACTGTCACTGAAAGCCTGTCATGTCACATAGCTATGTTTTAAGATGACTGTCAGTCATACAGTAGATTCATGTTTTAAGATGTCATAACTGTCATACTGAAAGCCTGTCATGTCACCAATGTTTTGACAGTCAACAGTAGCTACGTTACAAGATGTCTAACTGTCACTGAAAGCCTGTCATGTCATACTGTACAGTCAACAGTAGCTACGTTTTAAGATGTCTAACAGTAGAAACATACATGTCACTGAGATGTTACAGTAGATGTCATACTTTAAAAGTCTAAGTCATGAAAGTGTCATGTCACCAATGTTTGATTCAACAGTAGCTACGTTTTAAGATTTAAACTGTCAGAAATTCATACACTGATGTTTTGACAGTCAACAGTAGGTACGTTTTCATACAGTTGAACTGTCATACTGTCACTGATTTTGACAGTCAGTTGTTTTAAGATGTCCAACTGTCACTGAAAGCCTGTCATACTGTAGATGTTTTGACAGTCAACAGTAGCTTCGTTTTAAGATGTCTAACTGTCACTGAAAGCCTGTCATGTCACCCATTTGACACAGTAGATTCATGTACAGTAGATTCTAACTGTCACTGAAAGCCTGTCATGTACACAATGATTCAGTCAACAGTAGATTCATTTTAAGATGTCTAACTGTCACTTCAAAGCCTGTCATGTTACCAGATGTTTTGACAGTCAACAGTAGCTACAGTAGATTAAACTGTCACTGAAGATGTCATGTCACAATGTTATGACAGTCAACAGTAGATTCGTTTTAAGATGTAGATTGTCAGAAAGCCTGTCATGTCACAGATGTTTTGACAGTCACAGTACAGTTTTAAGATGTCTAACTGTCACTGAAAGCCTGATGTCACTGATGTTTTTGACAGTAGATTCAGTAGCTTACGTAGATTCTAACTGTCAGTAAATCCTGTCATCTCACCCATGTCATACAGTAAGATTCGCTACATTATCTGTCTGTGAGAACGATGGACCAATAGACTTCTTTGAAGGATTACAATTATCTAAGACTTTGATCTTGTGTCTTTGAGTGTTAAATAGTTTACATAATAGTTTAGATTCTAATTAAATTGAATAATTGCTTGAGGACAGTCAACAGTAGCTACGTGTCTAGCTGTCACTGAAAGCCTGTCATGTCACCGATGTTTGACAGTCAACAGTAGCTACGTTTTATGATGTCTAACTGTCACTGAAAGCCTGTCATGTCACTGATGTTTTGACAGTCAACAGTAGCTACGTTTTAAGATGTCTAACTGTCACTGAAAGCTTGTCATGTCACCAATGTTTTGACAGTCAACAGTAGCTATTTTTTAAGATGTCTAACTGTCACTGAAAGCCTGTCATGTCACCAATGTTTTGAAAGTCAACAGTAGCTACGTTTTAAGATGTCTAACTGTCACTGAAAGCCTGTCATGTCACTGATGTTTTGACAGTCAACAGTAGCTACGTTTTAAGATGTCTAACTGTCAATTAAATCCTGTCATCTCACCCATGTTTTGATTTCCTGTAAGGCTTCGCTCAGGCTATTATCTGTCTGTGAGAACGATGGACCAATAGACTTCTTTGAAGGATTACAATTATCTAAGACTTTGATCTATCTGTGTCTTTGAGTGTTAAATAGTTTACATAATAGTTTAGATTCTAACCTGTTAAATTGAATAAATGCTTGAGGACAGTCAACAGTAGCTACGTGTCTAACTGTCACTGAAAGCCTGTCATGTCACCGATGTTTGACAGTCAACAGTAGCTACGTTTTATGATGTCTAACTGTCACTGAAAGCCTGTCATAACCACTGATGTTTAGACAGTCAACAGTAGCTACGTTTTAAGATGTCTAACTGTCACTAAAAAAGCCTGTCATGTCACCAATGTTTTGACAGTCAACAGTAGCTTTGTTTTAAGATGTCTAACTGTCACTGAAAGCCTGTCATGTCACCAATGTTTTTTGAAAGTCAACAGTAGCTACGTTTTTAAGATGTCTAACTGTCACTGAAAGCCTGTCATGTCACTGATGTTTTGACAGTCAACAGTAGCTACGTTTTAAGATGTCTAACTGTCACTGAAAGCCTGTCATGTCACCGATGTAAGATTTGACAGTCAACAGTAGCTACTTTTTATGATGTCTAACTGTCACTAAAGCCTGTCATGTCACTGATGTTTTTGACAGTCAACAGTAGCTACGTTTTAAGATGTCTAACTGTCACTGAAAGCCTGTCATGTCACCAATGTTTTGACAGTCAACAGTAGCTACGTTTTCAGATGTCTAACTGTCACTGAAAGCCTGTCATACACCAATGTTTTGACAGTCAACAGTAGCTACGTTTTAAGATGTCTAACTGTCACTGAAAGCCTGTCATTCACTGATGTTTTGACAGTCAACAGTAGCTACGTTTTAAGATGTCTAACTGTCACTGAAATACTGTAGATGTCACCGATGTTTTGACATCAACAGTAGCTACTTTTTATGATTCATAACTGTAGATTCATACTGTCATGTCACCAATGTTTTGGCAGTCATACAGTAGCTACGTCATAAGATGTCTAACTGTCACATACTGTGAAAGCCTGTCATGTCACCGATGTTTTGACAGTCAACAGTAGCTACGATTTTTAAGATGTCTAACTGTCACTGAAAGCCTGTCATGTCACAGATGTTTTGACAGTCAACTGTAGCTATGTTTTAAGATGATTCTAACTGTCACTGAAAGCCTGATCATGTCACTGATGTTTCATTGACAGTCAACAGTAGCTACGTTTTAAGATGTCTAACTGTCACTGAAAGCCTGTCATGTCACCGATGTTTTGACAGTCAACAGTAGCTACGTTTTAAGATGTCTAACTGTCACTGAAAGCCTGTCATGTCACCGATGTTTTGACAGTCAACAGTAGCTATGTTTTAAGATGTCTAACTGTCACTGAAAGCCTGTCATGTCACTGATGTTTTGACAGTCAACAGTAGCTACGTTTTAAGATGTCTAACTGTCACTGAAAGCCTGTCATGTCACCGATGTTTTGACAGTCAACAGTAGCTACGTTTTAAGATGTCTAACTGTCACTGAAAGCCTGTCATGTCACCGATGTTTTGACAGTCAACAGTAGCTACGTTTTAAGATGTCTAACTGTCACTGAAAGCCTGTCATGTCACCGATGTTTTGACAGTCAACAGTAGCTACGTTTTAAGATGTCTAACTGTCACTGAAAGCCTGTCATGTCACCAATGTTTTGCGTTCTCTTCTTTTTCATCTGTGAATGTGGAAATGAAGACTACAGTAAAGAGCATTAACAGTACATAGCTGTGAGGGACCTTGTCCATCTGGTTTCTATGACTACAGTTTAGATAACAGTTTAGTTTCCATTTTGATTTTGTATTATCATCTTCAGCAACCCTTTTATTTTATTATTTGAGATTCATACAGTTTATTCATACTGTAGATTCATACAGTTGATTCATACTGTAGATTCATACAGTTGATTCATACTTTAGATTCATACAGTTGATTCATACTGTAGATTCATACAGTTGATTCATACTGTAGATTCATACAGTTGATTCATACTGTAGATTCATTGCCAGTAGATTCATACAGTAGATTCATACAGTAGATTCATTGCCAGTAGATTCATACAGTAGATTCATACAGTATATTCATACAGTAGATTCATACAATAGATTCATTGCCAGTAGATTCATACAGTAGATTCATACAGTAGATTCATACAGTAGATTCATTGCCAGTAGATTCATACAGTAGATTCATACAGTAGATTCATACAGTAGATTCATACAGTAGATTCATTGCCAGTAGATTCATTGCCAGTAGATTCATACAGTAGATTCATACAGTAGATTCATACAGTAGATTCATTGCCAGTAGATTCATACAGTAGATTCATGCAGTAGATTCATTGCCAGTAGATTCATACAGTAGATTCATACAGTAGATTCATACAGTAGATTTGTTGCCAGTAGGTTAAATGGGGTGACTGCCTCCACTACTTTACCTCCATGAGTTGATGATGAAAAATACATCAGAAACACTCCTTGTCTTTCACAGTCTTCTCTCTCTCCCTCTCTCTCTCTCTCTCTCTCTCTCTCTCTCTCTCTCTCTCTCTCTCTCTCTCTCTCTCTCTCTGTCTCTCTCTCTCTCTCTCTCTCTTCTTCTTCTTCTCTCCGCTCTCTCCCTTCTTCTCTCCACTCTATCTCTTCTTCTTCTCTCCACTCTCTCTCTTCTCTCTCTCTCTCTCTCTCTCTCTCTTCTTCTTCTCTCCACTCTCTCTCTTCTTCTTCTCTCTCTCTCTCTCTCTCTCTCTCTTCTTCTTCTCTCCACTCTCTCTCTTCTTCTTCTCTCCACTCTCTCTCTTCTTCTTCTCTCTTCATTCTCTCTCTTCTTCTTCTCTCCTCTCTCTCTCCCTCCTTCTCTCCACTTTCTCTATTCTTCTTCTCTCCTTTTCTTTGGGCACAAATATCTATATCTTGTTATTTCTTATTGTTTCAGGCCTTAAGGCTGAGAGACAACTGATCTAGAGGGTGTCTAACACACTGTAGCGTGCAGGTCTATGTCAGGAATGGTAGTATTGTGTTAAATGCAGGTATCTCTGCTTTTGTTGTGTACAAGCGTGTGTGTGTGTGTGAGAGAGAGAGAGAGAGAGAGAGAGAGAGAGAAGGCTTTCAGAGAGCAACATGAGAGTCCTTCAGTGTGTACTACCAGTGGATAGAGAGAGAGAGAGAGAGAGAGAGAGAGAGAGAGAGAGAGAGAGAGAGAGAGAGAGAGAGAGAGAGAGAGAGAGAGAGAGAGCTTTCAGAGAGCAACATGAGAGTGAGTGCATGCTGTTCTCAGTACTACCAGTGGATTCTAAAGTTCTCAACAACAACAAAGCAGACATATATACCGAGCACCCCAAGATGTAACTAACGCCAGGGTCGAAGCAGAGAGAGAGAGTGTGTGTGTACACGTTTATCTGTGTGTGTGTGTGTATATTTACATGTATATATTCTCGCCCCCTATGCAGCGGTGAGTCGAGCCCCTATCCCCATGGCGGTGGTTCGTAGGGAACTGTCCTGTGAGTCATACCCCATCGAGCTGCGCTGCCCGGGGACAGACGTCATCATGATCGAGAGTGCCAACTACGGACGCACCGACGACAAGATCTGTGACTCGGACCCAGCACAGATGGAGAATACTAGATGTTATCTGCCCGACGCATACAAGATCATGTCGCTCAGGTGAGCTGATCTAGAAATATAGTTCTATGTCTGTCTGTCTGTCTGTTCATCTATCCATCCATTGAAGATCATGTCCCTCAGGTGAGCTGATCTAGAATTATAGATATCTGTGATGATTATTTAATGTCTATGTGGCCATTCTCTGTGTACTGTATAGTTGAGACGGTCCATCTGTTCTCAGATTGAATTGATCAAGGTTAGATATGCAGATCTGGAATGGTGTTTCTAGGTGGTGCTGTGGGCAGACTAAAGCACAGCTAACAGTTTCCTCCTTCTTTATCTGGTCTCTCTCTCTATCTCCTCTCCCTGGTCCTCTCTCCCTCCTCTCCCTGGTCCTCTCTCTCTCTCCTCTCCCTGGTCCTCTCTCTCCTCTCCCTGGTCCTCTCTCTCTCCTCTCCCTGGTCCTCTCTCTCCTCGCCCTGGTCCTCTCTCTCTCTCTCCTCTCCTTGGTCTCTCCCTCTCTCTCTCCTCCCTGGTCCTCTCTCTCTTCTCTCTCCTCTCTCCTCCTCTCTCTCTCTCTCTCCCTCTCCCTGGTCCTCTCTCTCCTCTCCTCTCCCTGGTCCTCTCCCTCCTCTCCCTGGTCCTCTCTCTCTTCTCCCTGGTCCTCTCTCCTCTCCCTGGTCCTCTCTCTCTCCTCTCCCTGGTCCCCTCTCTCCTCTCCCTGGTCCTCTCTCTCTCCTCTCCCTGGTCCTCTCTCTCTCCTCTCCCTGGTCCTCTCTCTCCTCGCCCTTGTCCTCTCTCTCTCTCCTGGTCCTCTCTCTCTCCTCTCCCTGGTCTCTCTCTCCTCTCCCTGGTCCTCTCTCTCCTCTCCCTGGTCCTCTCTCTCTCCTCTCCCTGGTCCTCTCTCTCCTCTCCCTGGTCCTCTCTCTCCTCTCCCTGGTCCTCTCTCTCCTCTCCCTGGTCCTCTCTCTCCTCTCCCTGGTCCTCTCTCTCCTCTCCCTGGTCTCTCTCTCTCCTCTCCCTGGTCCTCTCTCTCCTCTCCCTGGTCCTCTCTCTCTCCTCTCCCTGGTCCTCTCTCTCCTGTCCCTGGTCCTCTCTCTCCTCTCCCTGGTCCTCTCTCTCCTGTCCCTGGTCTGCTCTCTCCTCTCCCTGGTCCTCTCTCTCTCCTCTCCTTGTCCTCCTCTCTCTCCTCTCCCTGGTCCTCTCTCCTCCTCTCCCTGGTCCTCTCTCTCCTCACCCTGGTCCTCTCTCTCCTCTCCCTGGTCCCTCTCTCTCCTCTCCCTGGTCCTCTCTCTCCTCTCCCTGGTCCTCTCTCTCCTCTCCCTGGTCCTCTCCCTCCTCTCCCTGGTCCTCTCTCTCTCTCCCTGGTCCTCTCTCTCCTCTCCCTGGTCCTGTCTCTCCTCTCCCTGGTCCTCTCTCTCTCCTCTCCTTCTCCCCCTCTCTCTATCCACCTCCTCCCCTCTTCCTCCCCCATTTCTCTCTCTCTATCATAACCACCTTTCCATCATGCTGTGCAGCTCTGCCTGCGGTTGCTTTGGCCTGGATGGCCACCTGCTCAGACAGATGCAGTGTGTGGGTCTAGCTATCCATAATTAATGCATGCACGCACACACACACACACACACACACACACACACACACACACACACACACACACACACACACACACAGACACCCGGGGGCTAGAGCAGACTGTTAGCTCCAGTTATATGAGCCAGAGGGAATCACCAAATGGTACCCTATCCCCTATATAGTGCACTACTTATGACCAGAGCCCTATGGGCCCAGCTGCTATCTGTGTGCTCCCATATTCCCTCCCCCATAGGGATACACAGGGTTGAAGGGGAAACGAAGAGGCTGCAATGAAAGTTCCTCTTAATCTGTGTGGTTATTATAGAGGGACTTCACTTCAGGGATGTTGTGTTGTTGAGGAGATCCAAAATGGCTGCCTAGGGATTCTGATATCTTTGAATGGTCTATTCTTGTTCTTCATCCCCCTCTATTTACATCCCTTCTATTTTAAATTATACATTTCGGCTAGGCTCTCGTTTTGAGTGTCACAAAGGACTGTCTCATCAGATGAATAGAACTGTAAGAACACTGGGGAAGTTCCAAAAGAACTGTCAGAACACTGGGCGGTTCCAAAAGAACTGTCAGAACACTGGGCAGTTCCAAAAGAACTGTCAGAACACTGGGCGGTTCCAAAAGAACTGTCAGAACACTGGGAAGTTCCAAAAGAACTGTCAGAACACTGGGCAGTTCCAAAAGAACTGTCAGAACACTGGGCAGTTCCAATAGAACTGTCAGAACATTGGGAAGTTCCAAAAGAACTGTCAGAACACTGGGAAGTTCCAAAAGAACTGTCAGAACACTGGGCGGTTCCAAAAGAACTGTCAGAACACTGGGCAGTTCCAATAGAACTGTCAGAACACTGGGCAGTTCCAAAAGAACTGTCAGAACACTGGGCAGTTTCCAAAGAATTGTTCAGAACACTGGGCGGTTCCAAAAGAACTGTCAAAACACTGGGAAGTTCCAATAGAACTGTCAGAACACTGGGCAGTTCCAATAGAACTGTCAGAACACTGGGCAGTTCCAAAAGAACTGTCAGAACACTGGGCAGTTCCAAAAGAACTGTCAGAACACTGGGAAGTTCCAATAGAACTGTCAGAACACTGGGCGGTTCCAAAAGAACTGTCAGAACACTGGGAAGTTCCAAAGAACTGTCAGAACACTGGGCGGTTCCAAAAGAACTGTCAGAACACTGGGAAGTTCCAAAAGAACTGTCAGAACACTGGGAAGTTCCAAAAGAACTGTCAGAACACTGGGCAGTTCCAAAAGAACTGTCAGAACACTGGGCGGTTCCAAAAGAACTGTCAGAACACTGGGCAGTTCCAATAGAACTGTCAGAACACTGGGGCAGTTCCAATGGAATTGTTAGAACACTGGGCAGTTCCAATGGAACTGTCAGAACACTGGGAAGTTCCAAATAGAACTGTCAGAACACTGGGAAGTTCCAAAAGAATTGTCAGAACACTGGGCGGTTCCATAGAACTGTCAGAACACTGGGCAGTTCCAAAAGAATTGTCAGAACACTGGGCAGTTCCAAAAGAACTGTCAGAACACTGGGAAGTTCCAATAGAACTGTCAGAACACTGGGAAGTTCCAATAGAACTGTCAGAACACTGGGCAGTTCCAAAAGAACTGTCAGAACACTGGGCAGTTCCAATAGAACTGTCAGAACACTGGGAAGTTCCAAAAGAACTGTCAGAACACTGGGCGGTTCCAAAAGAACTGTCAGAACACTGGGAAGTTCCAAAAGAACTGTCAGAACACTGGGCAGTTCCAATAGAACTGTCAGAACACTGGGCAGTTCCAATAGAACTGTCAGAACACTGGGGCAGTTCCAAATGAACTGTTAGAACACTGGGCGGTTCCAATAGAACTGTCAGAACACTGGGGCAGTTCCAATGGAATTGTTAGAACACTGGGCAGTTCCAAAAGAACTGTTAGAACACTGGGGCAGTTCCAATGGAACTGTCAGAACACTGGGAAGTTCCAATAGAACTGTCAGAACACTGGGCAGTTCCAATAGAACTGTCAGAACACTGGGGCAGTTCCAAGAACTGTCAGAACACTGGGCAGTTCCAATAGAACTGTCAGAACACTGGGGCAGTTCCAATGGAATTGTTAGAACACTGGGGCAGTTCCATTCTAGAATGAGAACATTGAGAGGGCTATGAGGCTAGGTGCTAGTGTGGTGTGTGGGGTATTTCTAGCTCTGGATGAAAGGTGATAAAGTGATGTGTTCTGGGGAGGAGGTATACTCTATTAGTTAAGAAGAGAACAGTAGCACTATCTTACTACACACACACACACACACACACACACACACACACACACACACACACACACACACACCAGTGGAGGCTCCTCAGTGGAGGAAGAGGAGGACCATCCTCCTCAGTGAATTTCATTTTAAAGTTTAAACATTTTAAAAGTTATCCTTTTTAAATAAAACTATACTAAATATATTCACATGTCACCAAATAATTGATTAAAACACACTGTTTTGCATTGAAGGTCTACAGTAGCCTCAACTGCACTCTGTAGGGCGGCACCATGGTGTAGCCCAGGGATCATCAACTAGATTCAGCCGCGGGCCTATTTCTTCTTGAGCGGATGGTCGGGGGGCCGGAACATAATTACAAATAATTTGGGAGACTGCAAATTGACCGCAAGTAGCCCAAACATGTCACGCCCTGACTCAGAGGACGCTTATATGTTGAGTCAGGGTGTGTATTTTCCTTGTTGTGTTTTCCTATGTTAAATTTTAAATATTTAGATCTAGTATGTCTAGATCTATGTTGGCCGGTGTGGTTCCCAATCAGAGGCAGCTGTCGCTCGTTGTCTCTGATTTGGGGACAATACTTAGGCAGCCTATTGGCACTCTGTGGGTTGTGGGATCTTGTTCCGTGTGAGGTTTGTTGTGTGTACTTAGGACGTCACGTATCGTTAGTTTATTGTTTTGTCGTTGTGTTTATTCGTTTAATAAACATGTTGGCATATCACGCTGCGCCTTGGTCCTTCTCGTTCATGAACGAACGTGACAAAACAGATATAATGTTTGACTAAAACATAATCATTTCAAACATTGTTTACATTTGTATACGATCACGTGTCTCTCTATGTGTGGGAATACTTGGGAACAGATTTCTCAAAATAAAATCGCTTAGAGCTGATTTCCTGGTGTTTTTACAGTCTATTATGCCCAACCCCAAAAAAAATATATTAAAAAAAAGTATGTATTTATTTTTGGCTCAGAAAACCTGGTGGGCCAAATAAAACCACCCACGGGCCAAATTTGGTCCATGGGCCGCCAGTTGGGGAACCCTGGTGTAGCCAGAGAACAGCTAGCTTCCGTCCTCCTCTTGGTACATTGACTTCAATACAAAACCTAGGAGGCTCTTGGTTCTCACTCCCTTCCATAGACTTACACAGTAATTTTGACATCTTCCGGAGGACGTCCTCCAACCTATCAGAGCTCTCGCAGCATGAACTGACATGTTGTCCACCCAATCAAAGGATCAGAGAATGAGTCTAGTACTGAAAGCATAAGCTACAGCTAGCTAGCCCTGCAGTGTATAACATGTGGTGAGTCGTCGACTCAAAGAGAGAGAAAGACAATAGTTGAACAGTTTTCAACAAATTAATTTCTTCAAAAATGAAGGAGAAGCAAGAGAGAAAGAGAGAGAGAGAGCAATTGTATTTTTTTTTTTCACTTTGAGTTTCACATACTTAGCTAGCAATTGCAGCTGGCTAGTTTAGCCTACTCAAACACCCGGCTCAAACAGAGGGATGCTATGTTAGTTAGCTGGCTATAACTATCCAACACAACACTGGAACTCTTCCAAGTCAAGGTAAGCTTTTGGTTTTATTAATTTATTGCCACCCGGGGCCGCCGGTGTAACTGCTAAACTGCTTACTGACTGTACACTGTAACGTTACCGCATGATTGTAGCGGGTTTACTAACGCGTTAGTTCTATTAGCTATGTTGACTAGGACGTTACTTTAGCTAATATGGGGACAACGATATAGACTGTGTGTAGCGGTTATGACATGGTTTGGAAGGTTTTTTATCACCTGGTCACATACAGCTGATGTGTTGTGCATTGAAGTCCACAAATGAAGGGAAAAGGTGAGAGGAGGAGAGTGCATAGAGGTGAGAAGGAATACAACGTGGCTGCTATGAAAGTGAACTGTGTTTACGCGTGATCAGGGGTGTATTCATTCTGTTGGAAAATGTTTCTTAAACAGAAGCAAATGAAACAGGGATAAAAAAGACCTACATTTGTCCAATAGAAACTCTCATTTGCAACTGTTGGACTAATGATTACACCCTAGATAAGCTAGATGCAGGCAAGGGTGTGCAAGGCGGTATTGAATGTATCACTGTCACCTCAAATCTGTCTCTCGACCTGTGCACCTACGTTGTAAACTTTCATTCATAGTCCAGGTTGTAGCAACCTCATGATGGGTATAGGGAAAATGTTAGTATCATGTAGTAGCCTAAACCTATCGCTGTTACATTGAACTGGGTGAATGGAATATGAATGACAGTCATCCAATATGCTGTAATAGAAATAAGGCCATGCTCATTAAAAATGGCACTGACCACCAATGATATATATATATTTATAAACATCTGGTAGATCTTAAGACCCTTTGTATATTTAGATTTTTTTAAAGTCAGACACCATTTTAATCCGGAGAATGTCCTCTTTGTAGTGATGTAAGGTTGGGCAGCAATCTCTGACCGCCACTGACACATACATACACACACCCTGTAGACTCCCGTGCCAATGTTTAAATATTACTTCTGGATCTTAAACCCACTTCAATCTCCCAATCTCCCACACATTCCTCCCTCTCTCTCTCTCTCTCTCTCTCTCTCTCTCTCTCTCTCTCTCTCTCTCTCTCTCTCTCTCTCTCTCTCTCTGCTCTCTCTCTCTCTCTCTCTCTCTCTCTCTCTCTCTCTCTCTCTCTCTCTCTCTCTCTCTCTCTCTCTCTCTCTCTCTCTCTCTCTCTCTCTCTCTCTCTCTCTCTCTCTCTCTCTCTCTCTCTCTCTCTCTCTCTCTCTCTCTCTCTCTCTCTCTCTCTCTCTCTCTCTCTGTTATATAAGTCCCTGTGCACATTGGAAAAAACACTTAAACAAGAAAGAGGAGAGAGACAGAGGAGAGAGAGTTCTTAATCTCTTTAATATAGAACAGAGGGATGACATCACACTTCATTTATTATTCCCTCTCCTCTTTCCCCTCCCTCACTACCTCTCCTCTTTCCCCTCCCTCACTACCTCTCCTCTTTCCCCTCCCTCACTACCTCTCCTCTCCTCTTTCCCCTCCCTCACTACCTCTCCTCTTTCCCCTCCCTCACTACCTCTCCTCTTTCCCCTCCCTCACTACCTCTCCTCTGTCCCCTCCCTCACTCCCTCTCCTCTGTCCCCTCCCTCACTCCCTCTCCTCACTGTCCCCTCCCTCACTCCCTCTCCTCTTTCCCCTCCCTCACTACCTCTCCTCTTTCCCCTCCCTCACTACCTCTCCTCTGTCCCCTCCCTCACTCCCTCTCCTCTGTCCCCTCCCTCACTCCCTCTTCACTGTCCCCCCTCACTCCCTCTCCTCTGTCTCTTCCCTCACTCCCTCTCCTCTGTCCATTCCCTCACTCCCTCTCCTCTTTCCCCTCCCTCACTCACACCCTCTCCTCTGCCTCCCTCACTCCCTCTCCTCTGTCCCCTCCCTCCCTCACTCCCTCTCCTCTGTCCCCTCCCTCCCTCCCTCCCTCCCTCTCCTCTCCCTCCCTCACTCCCTCTCCTCTCCCTCCCTCACTCCCTCTCCTCTGTCCCCTCCCTCCCTCTCCTCTGTCCCCTCCCTCCCTCACTCCCTCTCCTCTGTCCCCTCCCTCCCTCTCCTCTGTCCCCTCCCTCTCCCTCTCCACTTGCCTCCCTCACTCCCTCTCCTCTGCCTCCCCTCACTCCCTCTCCTCTGTCCCCTCCCTCACTCCCTCTCCCTCTCCACTGCCTCCCTCCCTCTCCCTCTCCCCTCCCTCACTCCCTCTCCACTGCCTCCCTCACTCCCTCTCCTCTGTTCTCCCTCACTCCCTCTCCTCTGTCCTCCCTCACTCCCTCTCCTCTGCCTCCCTCACTCCCTCTCCTCTCCTCTGTCCTCCCTCCCTCTCCTCTGTTCTCCCTCACTCCCTCTCCTCTGTCCCCTCCCTCCCTCCCTCTCCTCTGTCCTCCCTCACTCCCTCTCCTCTGTCCTCCCTCCCTCCCTCTCCTCTGTCCTCCCTCACTCCCTCTCCTCTGTCCTCCCTCACTCCCTCTCCTCTCCTCTCCCTCCCTCACTCCCTCTCCTCTGTCCTCCCTCACTCCCTCTCATCTGTCCTCCCTATCTGTCCCTATATCCCTAATTTTCTCTTCTCCTCTACCACCTCTCATTTCCTCACAGCTCTTTTCTTCCATTTTCCTTTCTTCCTTCTCCAACTCTCCACCCCTCTATTTTCTCCTCATGCATCTTCTCCATTTTCCCAACACCCTTGTATCTTTCATTCACTCTCTCCTCTCTCTCCATCTCTCTCCGCTCCCTCCATCTCTCTCCTCTCCCTCCATCTCTCTCCTCTCTCTCTCCCTCTCCATCTCTCTCCTCTCCCTCCATCTCTCTCCGCTCCCTCCTCTCCCTCCCTCTCTCTCCTCTCTCTCTCCCTCTCCACTCCCTCCTCTCTCTCTCCTCCTCTCCCTCCTCCATCCTCTCTCCCTCTCTCCATTTTTATTTTTATTTTTCATT
>CM072220.1:10325695-10330695 GCA_036851935.1 Coregonus suidteri
GTGTGTGTGTGTGTGTGTGTGTGTGTGTGTGTGTGTGTGTGTGTGTGTGTGTGTGTGTGTGTGTGTGTGTGCCGTCCTACTCTCCTCCTTTACATTTGGAGGGGAATTAAAGATTTAAAACCTGTTTAGAAGGTGGTCTAGGCTTTGTACACTGTTTTAGAGAGAGGGTGATGCATCCCTCTCTCACACACACACACACACACACACACACACACACACACACACACACACACACACACACTGTGCCATACAGTAGCAGAAGAATGTCTGCGGTTTGAAATGTAACAGAAAGCTCTAGAAACCCGTCCTAGAATCGGATGATGACGACGACGTTGATGTTTCCATGGTTACCACAAGTAGAGGAGAGGAGAGATAGCCGAGCCCAAAGCCCTCCCAGATTTTACTGGCTGTGTGTTCTTATGCCTTGTTGTCAGGGGGGGGGGGGGGGGGGGGTCTGTCTGTCTGCCTGTATGTCTGTGCGTCTGTATGTGTGTGTGTGTGTGTGTGTGTGTGTGTGTGTGTGTGTGTCTGCATGTGTGTGTGTGTGTCTGCGCTTGTATGTGTGTGTGTGTGTGTGTGTGTCTGTGTGTGTGTGTGTGTGTGTGTGTGTGTGTGTGTGTGTGTGTGTGTGTGTGTGTGTGTGTGTGTGTGTGTGTGTGTGTGTGTGTGTGTGTGTGTGTGTGTGTGTGTGTGTGTGTGTTTGTGTGTTCCCTCCCCTGACTGATGCCTTCATCTAGGGATGTTACGCATGGCATTTATTCTGACATGGTTTTAAACAGCTACTTTAAATGAGAGCTCACATCATCATGTTGATAGAGTACAACCACACAGATTAATGGGTCCGGAAGAGAAAACAGCTTTTTAATGGCATACAAAACACTTTTGATGTGATAGATATTAAAAAGTGATATGTGATTGTACAGCGTGGTGATTTGAACACAAGCTGTTATGGCATTTAATGTCTTTAGAAATGTTCAAGGAAAGATGAAGACAAAGATCATGCATTTTTGATAATAATCAATATGGTAAACATAACCTTTATTTAAACAGGTCGGCTATTGATAACTATTGTTGTTTACCAGAGCTAGTATGTAGACAAAGTGCAAAACATCTAAATGGAGGAGGGACTATACATATCTATACTAGACCACCTGACAGAATGGTTTATACATATCTATACGAAACCACCTGACAGAATGGTTCAATACATATCTATACTACACCACCTGACAGAATGGTTCAATACATATCTATACTAAACCACCTGACAGAATGGGTTATACATATCTATACTACGCCACCTGACAGAATGGGTCTATACATATCTATACTAAACCACCTGACAGAATGGGTCTATACATATCTATACTAGACCACCTGACAGAATGGTTCAATACATATCTATACTAGACCACCTGACAGAATGGGTCAATACATATCTATACTAGACCACCTGACAGAATGGATCTATACATATCTATACTAAACCACCTGACAGAATGGGTCTATACATATCTATACTAAACCACCTGACAGAATGGTTCAATACATATCTATATTACGCCACCTGACAGAATGGTTCAATACATATCTATACTAAACCACCTGACAGAATGGTTCTAATACATATCTATACTAGACCACCTGACAGAATGGGTCTATACATATCTATACTAAACCACATGACAGAATGGTTCAATACATATCTATACTAAACCACCTGACAGAATGGTTCAATACATATCTATACTAAACCACCTGACAGAATGGTTCAATACATATCTATACTAGACCACCTGACAGAATGGGTCTATACATATCTATACTAAACCACCTGACAGAATGGTTATATTCATATCATTACGAATCCAACTGACAGAATGGGTCAATACATATCTATACTAGACCACCTGACAGAATGGGTCTATACATATCTATATGAATCCACCTGACAGAATGGTTCAATACATATCTATACTAGACCACCTGACAGAATGGTTCAATACATATCTATACTAAACCACCTGACAGAATGGTTCAATACATATCTATACTAGACCACCTGACAGAATATACATATCTATACTAAACCACCTGCAGAATGGTTCAATACATATGGTATACTAAACCACCTGACAGAATGGTTACATTTTTATTCTAGTCTCATATTTACTATACCACCTGACAGAATGGGTCTATACATATCTATACTAGACCACCTGACAGAATGGGTCTATCTCTTTATTCTAGTCTCATATCTATTCTATGGTCTATACATATTATACTAGACCACCTGACAGAATGGGTCTATACATTCTATACTAAACCACCTCAGAATGGTCTCTCTATACTAACCACCTCAGAATGGTCTCTTTATATTCTAGTCTCTCTATATTCTATAGTCTCTTTATTCTAAGTCTCTTATTTCTATACTCTATACTGGTCTCCACCTCTGGTCTTTATTCATTCTATTCTAGACCTCCTTATGGTCTCTTTATCACTATCTCTTTATTCAAGTCTCTTTATTCCTGGTCTCATATCTTTATTCTAGTCTCTCTATTATTCTGGTCTCTTTATTCTAGTCTCTTTATTCTGACAGGTCTACTATCTTATTCTAGTCTCTTTATTCAGAATGGTCTCTTTATTCCAGTCTCTTTATTCTAGTCTCTTTATTCTAGTCTCTTCTATTCTGGTCTCTTTAAACCACCTTCAGAATGGTCTCTTCTTTATTCTGGTCTCTTTATTCTAGTCTCTTTATTCTGGTCTCTTTATAGACCACCTCTAGTCTCTTTATTCTGGTCTCTTTATTCTGGTCTCTGAGATGCAGTGAATCATTATCTTTAAGGATGTCTGAGCTCTACAAAGACTGTCAGCTTAATCACCTACAGTAAAGATATTCCACCCCTTCATGCCTTCAACACTCACCTCTCTTCATTCCACCCCTTCATCCCTCCACCCATACTTAGACCGCACATATCAGTGAATAAAACCCACATATAGTTACTCGTTATACCCTCAATCCCTCCATCCTTCCACCCCTGCCTCCACCCCTCCCTCCCTCAATCCCTCCATCCTTCCATCCCTGCCTCCACCCCTCCCTCCCTCTATCCCTCCATCCGTCCATCTCCTGCCTCCATTCCCTTTATTTCTCTCCTGGTCCCTCTATCCCTCCATCCTTCCATTCTGGTCTCCCCTGCCTCCACCCCTCTTTATTCTCCCTCTTTATCCCTCCATCCTAGTCCATCCCTGCCTCCATTCCTCTCCCTCTCTCTATCCCTCATTCTGGTCTCTGAGATGCAGTGAATCATTATCCGTCCATCCCTGCCTCCACCCCTCCCTCCCTCTATCCCTCCATCCGTCCATCCCTACCTCCACCCCTCCCTCCCTCTATCCCTCCATCCTTCCATCCCTGCCTCCACCCCTCCCTCCCTCTATCCCTCCATCCGTCCATTCCTCCCTCATCGGTGGATAGAATCGTGTCTTTTTAAAGGGTAGTAAACCAGATCATATGTAGAATACAGCACTGCTGTTGTCCTGCGGAGTACTGGATCTTGACGACTGATTTAGGACCATTCCCACAGTGGTGTGTCATTGGCTGTCACTGAATATCTCTGTAGTTAAAAGCAGGCATCACACATATCAAACCGTGTGAACGTTACCACATTCACATGAGAGAATCATCATCAGTCAGTCAGTTAGCAACTTCTGTACCGTGTGAGAGAGAGAGCTGGAGTGAGATCAGCCATCTAACCTAACATCAACATTAACAACAACAACAAACAACAATGACACAGCACAACAACAACACATCCTTAACAACACCATCTAGCTCTCCACAGCTCCCCGTCTGTTGTTGTGGAGATAACACACACACACACACACACACACAGACACAGACACAGACACAGACACACACACACACACACACACACACACACACACACACACACACACACACACACACACACACACACACACACACACACACACACACACAGACACACACACACACACACACACACACACACACACACACACACACACACACACACACACACACACATACACACACACACACACACACACACAGACACACACACACACACACACACACACAGACACACACACACACACAGACACACACACACACACACACACACACACACACACAGACACACACACACACACACACACACACACACACACACACACACACACACACACACACACACACACACACACACACAACACACACACACACAGACACACACACACAGACACACACACACACACACACACACACACACACACACACACACACACACCCGTCCGTGTAGGGAGCAGAGCCAGCAGCCAGTAACTGTAGTCCACTACCTTGAATTAGTCATGTTAATTTAAGGCCTTTTTTAGCCAAGTGAGAAGAACACAGAAAAACTATGGAGGCCTTTTAACTGTTAGTGTTTTAGAGATAAGTAGCAATTTTTCGAACAAACTATTTGCGAAACCACATTGGGAGAGTGTGTGTGTGTGTGTGTGTGTGTGTGTGTGTGTGTCTGTTTATGCTTGCTGGTTGTATGTACAGTTGAAGTCGGAAGTTTACATACACCTTAGCCAAATACATTTAACTCAGTTTTTCACAATTCCTGACATTTAATCCTAGTTCAAATTCCTTGCATTAGGTCTGTTAGGATCACCACTTTATTTTAAGAATGTGAAATGTCAGAATAATAGTAGAGAGAATGATTTATTTAAGCTTTTATTTATTTCATCACATTCCCAGTGGGTCAGAAGTTGACATACACTCAATTAGTATTTGGTAGCATTGCCTTTAAATTGTTTAATTTGGGTCAAACGTTTCGGGTAGCCTTCCACAAGCTTCCCACAATAAGTTGGGTGAATATTGGCCCATTCCTCCTGTCAGAGCTGGTGTAACTGAGTCAGGTTTGTAGGCCTCCTTGCTCGCACACACTTTTTCAGTTCTGCCCACACATTTTCTATAG
>CM072220.1:10335695-10360695 GCA_036851935.1 Coregonus suidteri
AAGGTGTTACAACCTCAAGACAAAATTTGTTGAACATGAAACTATGATCGGGTGGCAGCTAGTATCCGGGGGACGGACGACCGCGAAGCCTGCCGAACCAGGAGGAGAGCAGCCTCCGGCGAAACGTTTCTATGGCTTTGTTTTAGAAAAATAGTGATAGTTGGGAGATGATTATCCTTTTCAAATAAACTGCAAATGAGTGTTTTGTCATCTGAATATAAGGAAAAGGGCTACTTGAACATGGGGTGATGAGACCCTCTCTTTACTAATGTGCTTGAGAACCAGTTCGGATTTAAGTCATAACTTTTGGATGACTGAAGCTTTTAGTGATAATGTCTTAATGCTTAATATGTGAATAATTTCTGTCCTCCTAATTCATATGCAATTAATATAAAGATGGCCCTTTTTTAAATTTTGTCTGTCTTGCCGTTCCAAACTAAAAATTGATTATTGTTTTCCTCATATAATTAAAAAAAACTGTTTCGCTAGGCAGTAGGCAGACCATGAAGCAAATGAGGTAAACTGGTGATAACGTACTAAAAAGAGTTAAGCGGGGTGATTTTTCCACAATTGTTCTGGTGTGTTGTGTTTGTAAGGCCTCTTACTCTTGAGTTCTCTCTATGGCCTCAAACACATTCACACCTTGTATTAAGGCTCTTACCTATATGTCATTCGATGTCTAATGTACCAGTTGACCCGTTGATAGGGGATTTCATGCGGAAGAAATTTATGTCTTGTGTTTTGTCACGTTGACCTTGACCTGTCCTTGAAAATGTCTCCATGGGTACAACCCAGCATGTTGTATGTATGTTGTGTCAGTGTCCAGGTGTACACCAGATGTTGACTCCTCTGAATGTCTACAGTGTCCAGTTGTAACAACCAGATTTTGTCTCTCTGTTGTTTCAGTGTCACAGGTGTAACAACCATATTTTTTTCTCTCTGTTGTGTCAGTTTTCCAGGTGTAACAAACCAGATGTTGGTCTCTCTGTTGTGTCAGTGTCCGGTGTTAACAACCAGGCCCAGTCTATGTATGTGTCTGTGTCCACGTCTAATGTTTACCATTTTTGTGTTGTTGTTGTTGTTGTCATCCAGGTGTAACAACCGTGTCTCCAGTGTGTTGTCCGGTAGTAAGGACCTGATGTCTTTCCTGCCGCCTGCCCCTGGGGGGGAAACATGGTAAATACCTTGAGGTGCATTACGACGTGTGGTGTTTCACGTAAGTACTAGTTTACACTATACTATACTATACTAAACTACAGTATGTTGTTTTGTTGTCGCCGACGTAAGTACTATCTACTCTATATTGTACTATACTATAACTATACTATAATATACTACATTAATAGTGTGTCCCTACGTCAAACTAGACGAATACTATACTGATACTAGTGTATCTTATACTAAGTACTATACTATACTATACTATGCTATACTATAACTATATATACTATAATATACTACAGATGTGTGTGTCCCTACACAGTATTATACTATACTATACTATACTATACTAAACTATACTATTATATACTATACTATATATACTATACTATACTATACTATAACTATACTATACCTATACTATACCCCTACAGTATACTTACTACTAACTACACTATATTATAACTATACACTAAATATGACTATAATATACTACAGATCGCATGTGTGTCCCCCCTACAGTAAGTACTATACTATACTAATATACTATACATATACTATAATATACTATACATACATTACTATACATACATACTATACTATACTATACATACACAATGTATACTATCGACTATACTGATACTATTACTATACTATACCTATACTATACTATACTAAAGCATGTGTGTGTCCCCTACAGTAGTACTAGAACTATACTATACTATACTTATACTATACTAACGCTTATACTATACTACACTACACTACACTATACTATACTATACTAAGTATAGTATGAGTGCACCCTACTGTGATGTACTACTATAGAACGACGAGTATGCTACTACAAATTATAGTATAGTACTATATGAGGTACTCATATTATACTCATATTGTTCATATGTATCATACTATCATTTGCATCTACACTATAGTTTTTACTCTGGAAAATACTTATGGAACTCAGGTACTCCATACAACATTATTATACTATATACTCTGGTAAATACTTATGGAACTCAGGTACTCCATACACATTATTATACTATATACTCTGAGAAATACTTATGGCACTCAGGTACTCTCCTAATCACAGTTATTATACTATATACTCCTGTAAATGTACTTATGGAACTCCATCTGGTCTCACATGACAAACATTAGTTACTATATACTCTGGGAAATACTTATGGAACTCAGGTACTCCATACAACATTACTATACTATATACTCTGGGAAATACTTATGGAACTCAGGTACTCCATACAACATTTATTATACTAATATACTCTGGGAAATACTTATGGAACTCAGGTACTCCATACGACATTGTTTTCTTGTAGTAAAATGTTTCCATCTTGCACAATGTTGCTGTCCTAGAGACTGAAATACCATGAAACTTATGAACTGATAATAATGTTTTTGAGAATATTTATTTACACCACAGCCATATCCCTTGGGTTTGAAAAGCACTGCTTTTTGATTCAGGAAAGTAACTGACCTAGGACAAACACTGGCGCTGGAAAATCTGAGGTCTTCCGTTGGAATCTCAGCTTTTTTCCAACAGGAAATAAGGGGAAGGAAGGATGAGCTTAAATGACTGTCTGACCTCCGACCTTTCTGTTGACAAGACTCAGTTTGGTGAAAAAGACTGCTCCTCTCCTCTCCTCTCCTCCTCCTCTCCTCTCCTCTCCTCTCCTCTCTCTCTCTCCTCTCCTCTCCTCTCCTCTACTCTCCTCTCCTCATCCTCTCCTACTCCTCTCCTCTCCTCGTCTCTCTCTCTCCTCTCTCTCTCCTCTCCTCTCCTCTCCCCTCTTCCCTCACCCTCCCCTCCCCTCCCCTCCCTCTCCCCTCCCCTCCCTCCACGCCTCCCCTCCCCTCCCCTCCTCTCTCTCCCCCTTAGCTCTCCTCTCCTCTCCTCTCCTCTCCTCCCTCTCCTCTCCTCTCCTCTCCCTCTCCTCTCCTCTCCTCTCCTCTCCGCTCCTCTCCTCTTCCTCTCCTCTCTCTCCTCTCCTCTCCTCTCCTCTCCTCTCCTCTCCTCTCCTCTCCTCTTCCTCTCCTCTCCCTCTCCTCTCTCTCCTCTTCCCTCCCTCCCTCCCTCCCTCCCTCCCTCCCTGCCTCACATCTCCCTCCCTCCTCCTCCCTCCGTGCACTCCTCCTCGCCTCTCTCTCCTCTCCTCTCTTCTCCTCTCCTCTCCTCTCCTCTCCTCTCCTCTCCTCTCCTCTCCTCTCTTCATCCTCTCCTTTCCTCTCCGCTCTCTCCAGACAGCCAAGCTAAACCTGATCCTCTATGGAAAACACATTCAATTATATTTCAGTAAATAGGCCTGATGGTGCACGGCTAGTATTAAATAATAACAGCCCTCAGTATCTCTCCCAGAGCGGATGGAAACAGAACATGATACCTGCCTAATGTGGCACTGCCCTGATCAGTTTTTCTCAGAGTTGACGGTCTTGGTGGGTTGTGTGGGAGGTAGGGAGGGAGG
The DNA here is from genome assembly GCA_036851935.1 of Coregonus suidteri. NCBI lineage: Eukaryota > Metazoa > Chordata > Actinopteri > Salmoniformes > Salmonidae > Coregonus > Coregonus suidteri. The sequence continues at coordinate 10,339,343 of CM072220.1, forward strand.
GAGGGAGGGAGGGAGTAGGGAAGTGTGTGTGGGTTTGTGAGGGGAGGGTGTATCCTGTCTGTCTGTGTTTTGTGTGTGTGTGTGTGTGTTTGTGTGTGTGTGTGTGTGTGTGTGGTGTGTGTGTGTGTGTGTGTGCGTGCGTTCGTGCGTGTCTGCCATTTTTTGTGCGCTCCATCTCACTGTTGCAAACATTATTAAGTTCCGCTAAGAACACCAGGAGCACAGATTGATGGGTTTCCACTGTGGATCTGATAACAGAGGAGTCGCACCTGGAGAAGTTTTCCCCTGTAGAGAGGAACAACACTGGATCCAATGTCCCCTGTAGAGACAACACCTAGGAACAACTGCCAGAGAGGATCAGATAGATGGGTTTCCCCTTTTCCTCTGATAGAGAGGGATCAACACCTGGATAAAGTTTCCCCTGTAGAGAGGAACAACACCTGGATAAAGTTTCCCCTGTAGAGAGGAAACAACACCTGGATCAAAGTTTCCTCTGTAGAGAGGATCAAAACAACTGGATAAAGTTTCCTCTGTAGAGAGGGCACAACACCTGGGATACAAGTTTCCTCTGTAGAGAGGAATCATACACCTGGATAAAGTTTCCTCTTGTAAGAGAGGAATCAACAACTGGAGAAAGTTTCCTCTGTAGAGAGGCACAAACACCTGGAATTAAGTTTTTCCTCTGTAGAGATGATCAACAACTGGATAAAGTTTCCTCTGGTAGAGAGGCACAACAACTGGATAAAATTCCCCTCTGTAGAGAGGCACCACACCTGGAGAAAGTTTTCATATGTAGAGAGGCCGCAACAACTGGATAAGTTTCTCCTCTGTAGACAGAGGCACAACACCTGCATAAAGTTTCCTCTGGTACTAAGAGGAAACAAGTTCCTGCGATGTCTCTTTCCCCTGTAAGAGAACATTCAATGGGTAAAGTTTCCCGGTAGAGAGGAAACTCCCTTTTGTCTCTTTCCCTTCCCTCCCTCCCTCCTCCCGCCTTCCCTCCCTCTCTCCTCCCTCTTTCCCCTCACCTTCCTTCCCATACCCTCCCTCCTCCCTAACATAAGTGAGTTTTTAGTTAGCCATATGACTAATAACACCCACTGCAGATTCTAACATAGTGGCGTTAGTTTCTAGCCATATGCTAATAGCAACGCCACTCCATTTAACATAGGCTTTAGTTAGCCAGTGCCTAATAATATCACTCATTTTTTACCTAGGAGTTAGTTTAGCCATATGCTAATATTATATCTCCACACTCAATTTAACATAGGAGTTAGTTAGCCATATGCTAATAACACCACTCAAATTTAACATAGGCGTTAGTTACTCATATGCTTAATATATCCCACTCATTTTAAACATAGGTCACTCATTTAGCATATATCTAATAACACCCACTCAATTTAACATAGGCGTTTAGTTAGCCCGGAATGAAATAACACTCACTCAATGTAACTAGGAGTTAGTTTAGCCATATGCTAAATAACACACCCACTCAATTTAACATAGGAGTAGTTAGCCATATGCTAATAGCAACCCCACGTTCAATTTAACATATGAGTTCAGCTAGCCAATTGCTAATAACACCCACTCAATTTAACGTAGGAGTTAGTTATGCCATATGCATAATAGCACCCACTCAATTTAAAATAGGAGTTAGTTAGCCATATGCTAATAATATCCACTCAAATTTATCCTAAGGAGTTGTGATATGCTAGTACGACACCCACCACAGTCTATTTCATTAAACTATTGTAGTGCCAGATAAACTGTATTGTATCATAGGCGTAGGTTAGCGATATGCTAATAATATCATCTCATTTTAATGCATAGGCCGTTTAGCGATATCGCTAGTTAATCTACCCACACAATCTATTTCAGAAACAATGGCATTGTGGCTCTAGTGTTAAAGCTAATTAGGAGATACAATCGTCTTGTCTCTCCCATTATGATTGCTGTTCGGTCAGCTCTGTCTAAAACACCAGGAAATCACTGACCATAACACACACACACCCGTATAGTTAGCAGGCCCGTACGCAGACGTGACACACGAACAAACACACAAACACCACACCACGACACACACACGACACACCACACCTTCAAAGTATGATCTAACAAACCCAGAAATCCATCATTGATAGGGGCTCCAACGGAACACGGAGCACTGTCGGCATGAGACAAAGGCTCCGATACCAAATTAAATCGAGAGAGTGAGTGAGAGAGAGAGCGAGATGTTAGGGGGGAAGGAGTATATGAAAGAACAATGTGTAGTCGGTGGTGAAGAGAGAAGGGACGAACAGAGGATCGAGGGAATGTGGCGAGGAGCCCCCGGGAGAGAGAAGGGGGAGGGAGAGGTAAGGAATTATGGGGAGGTGAGGAGTGGGTGGGACAGCTAAATTACAGAGAGAGAGAGAGAGGAGAGAGAGAGAGAGACGATGATGAGGAGGAGAGAGACGCGAGAGATGAGTAGAGAGAGAGACGAGAGAGAGAGGTGAGAGAGAGAGAGACAGAGGACAGAGACAGAGACAGAGAAGAGAGAGAGAGAGCAGCAGACAGAGACATGAGAGAGAGAGCGAGAGAGGGGGGGTGGAGGAGAGGAGAGAGGAGGGGGAGGGAGGTGGGAAGGAGGGGGGAGAGGGGGGGGGGAGAGGAGGAGAGGAGGAGGAGGAATTAAGCGTAAGCCGAGAAAGATGTAGGGAGGGTAGAAATGGAGAGGGGTGCAGATACTGTGGGGAAGAGACTTGAGAAGAGGAGAGGGTGGGGTAGAGAGATTTCTGAGGAGAGATCTGAATTAGACATGCATGAAGCTACTGATGGCATACTGAGTTGTATGAGAGAAGAGGAGAGAGAGAGGAGCCAGGGAGGGAGGGAGGGAGGGGAGAGGTGGTAGAAATGGAGATGGAGAGAGAAGGTTGAGAGAAGAGAGGAGAGATGTAATAATAATAATTTGTTATTCCCACTATAGCGTGTTTGTTGTGTGTGGTGTTTGGGGGGGGGGGGGGGGGGGGCTTGTGTTTCCTCCCACGTTAGACGTGCAGCCCTGATCATGGAAATAGGACTTGGGATATCGTAAAACGAATTGAAAAGGTCCTGAGAACATTCGATATATGCGTTCCTCGGCGTGAACACACAAAAAAAAAAAGGTACAAGGGGATGCCCAGCACTGGGCCACGACTCTCGCGTGCTCGGATGCCAAAGGGTGCTGCTCAGACACACTGCCCTGTAGGCACTTACAATGCGAGCAAGACATGAGAATACTGACGATTGCCTGATGGTAACAGGGGGGGGGGGGGCTCGCCGCGAGAGGGGTGCGAGCCGGGAGTCCAGACCCGAGTGCGAGCCGAACGAATCCGACGCCCGCGCGATCGAGTGGGCGGTGGGATCGGCCCCGAGCCCGTGGCCGAGCGAGTCATTTCTCCGCGACGAGTCCGAGAGTCATTTAGTTATTTTGTTTACAAGCCTTGTCACCAAACCATAGCCACTACTAACCTTAACGCTCCTGAATTAATAATTAAACTAAAGCCCTTCGAGGTGTTTCGTTTTGGGTCTTGGTAACACGCGGAATTAACCCGGAACCACGCGGAATTTAACGCATAAGAAAACTAGACGTTCATGGCTTCCCAGTAATCACAGAATTTCGACAAGGGGAGGAAACGAGAGATATGTTGAAGATCTTGATAAGAAGTGCTGATAAAGATACTGGTATTGAGTTCTGTCCAAACTTGGCGTCCAGAATGGCACCCCTGTTCCCCTATGTAATGCCATTACCACTACTACTTGATGCACGGCCTATGGGGAATATGGAGCTATTTTGGGACACACCGGATGTGTGTGCCAGCGGAGCGGTTATGACATTGAAACACTTCAGCGTGAACATATGTTACCTCCTGTGTGTGTGTGTTGGCATGCTGGAAGAGCGGAAAGTGTGTGTGTGTGTGGTGTGTGTGCGTGTGCCGCGGTGTGTTTCACTTCTGTTGGTGGGTGTGTGTATGTGTGTGGTCTGTGGTGTGTGGAGCAGATAGAGGTGGGGGCGGAAAACTTAATGGACCCCCCACCTCGTGAAGCGGACTGACAATTCATAGGCCTTTGGAAGACACTACAACGAAATGTTGTTACTGGGAGGTACACAGACAGCTATCTGTTGTTTTTTTTAAAAACTGGGTGAGATCCCAAGACAAGCTATCTGTTGTGACTGGGGAGATACAAAGACAGCTATCTGTTGTTCTGGGGAGATACAAAGCCAGCTATCTGTTGTGAACTGACGGGAATACAAAGACAAGCTATTCCTAGTTGTTACTGGGGGAGACTACCAAGACAGATATCTGTTGTTACGTCGGGCGATAACAAAGACAGCTATCTGTTGTGTACGAGGAGATACAAAGAACAGCTATCTGTTGTTACTGTGGATATACAAAGACAGCTATCCTGTTGTTATCTGGGAGAATACAAAGACAACTATCTGTTGTTACTGGGTAGATTCAAAGAACAACTAGCTGTGTATTACTGGGGGCAGTACCAAAAGACAGCGAATCCTGTTTAAATGGGAGATACAAAGACAAGCTATCTGTTTGTTACCTGGGGAGATACAAAAGACAGCGATCTGTTGTTACTGGGGAGCTACAAAGACACACTATCTGTTGTTAATGGGGAGATACAAAAGACAGCTATCGGTTGTTGACTAGGGGAGATCCAAAGACAAATATCTGTTGTTACTAATGGGGAGATACAAAGACAGCTATCTGTTGTTAATGGGAGAGCTCCAAAGACAGCTATCTGTTGGTATGGGGGAGGGGAGGAGATACAAAGACAGCTATCTGTTGTTACTGGGAGATACAAGGACCCCCCCCCCCAGCCAACTATCTGTGTACTGGGGAGATACACAGACAACTATCGTTGTTACGGGGAGCATACAAAGAAACTTACTGTTGTTACTGGAGAGATCAAAGACAGCTTATCTGTTGTTACTGGGGAGATACACAAGGACAGATATCTGTTGTTACTGGGGGAGATACAAAGACATGCTATCTGTTTGTTTACTGGGGGAGTATACAAAGTACAGCTTTCCTGTTGTTCACTTGGGGACGATTACAAAGACAAGCATCTGTGTTACTGGGAGATACAAAATACAATATTTGTTGTTGTTACTGCTTTTATACAAAGACAGTTGTCGTTGTTACTGGGGAGATACAAAGACAGCTATCTGTGTATGGGGGAGATACACAAAGACAGTATCTGTTGTTACTGGGAGATACAAAGACAGCATCTGTTGTTACTGGGGGAGATACCTAGAACGCACAGCTAGTCTGTTGTTTACTGGGGGAATACAACTACAGCTATCTGTTGTTACTTTGGGGGAGATACAAAGTCAGCAATCTGGTTTGTTCCTGGGGGGAGTTACAAAGACAGCGGTCTCTGTTTTTACTGGGGGGAGATTACCAAAAGACAACTATATGTTGTTTACTGGGGAGATACAAAAGACACGCTATCATGTTGTTACATCCGGAGGAGATACAAGGACAGCTATCTGTTGGTACTGTGGAGCTTACAAAGACAGCTATCTGTTGTCTACTGCGGGGGGATACAAGACAGCGTATCTGTTGTTACTGGGGAGATACAAAGACAGCGATCTGTTGTTACTGGGGGAGATACAAAGACAGCTTATCTGTTGTTACTGGGTGAGATACAAAGACAGCGATCTGTTGTTACTGGGGAGATACAAAGACAACTATATTGTCTGTTTTACTGGGGAGATACAAGAACAACTATCTGTTGTTAATGGGGAGATAAAAAGAACATCGATCGGTTGTTACTGGGGGGAGCATACAAATGACCGCTAATCTGTTTGTTACTGGGGAGATACAAAGACAGCTATCTGTTGTTACTGGGGAGATACAAAGGACAACTCTCTGTTGGTACTGGGGATATACAAAGACCGCTAATTGTTGTTACTGGGGCGATACAAAGGACAGCTATCTGTTGTTTACTGGGGGAGATACAAAAGACAGCTAATCTGTTTGTTTACGGGGGATTACAACAGACAGTATCTGTTGTTTACTGGGGGAGATACAAAGACATGCTATCTGTGTTACTGGGGAGATACAAAGACAACTATCTGTTGTTACCTGGGGAAATACAAAGACAGCTTATCTGTTGTTACTCTGGGGAGATACAAAAGACAGCTATCTGTTGTTACTGGGGAGATACAAAGACAGCTATCGTTGTTCTTATCTGGGAGTAGATAACAAAGGACAGCTATCTGTTGTTACTAACTGGCGAGATCCAAAGACAGCTATCTGTTTGTTACTGGGGGAGATACAAAGGACAGCTATCTTTTGTCACTTGGGAGAGATACAAGACAACTATACTGTTGTTTACTGTGGGAGAATACAAAGACAGCTTATCTGTTGTTTGGGGGAGATACAAAGACAGCTATCTGTTGTTACTACTGGGAGGATACAAAGACAGCTATCTTGTTGTTACTGGGAGATACAAAGACAGCTATCTGTTGTTTTACTGGGGGAGTACAAAGGACAGCTATGGTTGTTACTGAGGGAGATACAAAGACCGCCCTTTTTTATATGTTTGTTACTGATGGAGATACAAAGACAACTATAATGTTGTTACTGGGGAGAACAAAAGACAACTATCTGTTTGTTACTGGGGGAGATACAAAGGACAACTATCTGTTGTTACTGGGGAGATACAAAGACAGTTATCTGTGTACTGGGGAGATACAAAGACAGCTATATGATTGTTACTGGGGGAGATACAAACAGGATCGTACAGTTTAAGCATGAGATACATTTTTTTGTGTATGTTGTTACTGGGGAGATACAAGAACTACTATCTGTTGTTAAAGGGGAGTATACAAGACCAGCTGTTGCTACTGGGGAACCCACAAAGCCAGTTATCTGGTTACTGGGGAGATACAAAGACAGCTATCTGGTGTTACTGGGGGAGATACAAAGACAGCTATTATGTTGTTTACTGGGGGAGATACAAGACCATCTGTTGTTACTGGAATACAAAGACAACTATCTGTTGTTACTTACTGGGGGAGATACAAAAAGACAGCTATCTGTTGTTACTGGGGGGAGATACACAGACAGCTATCTGTTGTTTACTCGGGGAGGATACCAAAGACAACTATCTGTTGTTACTGGGGAAGATACAAAAAGCAGCTATATATTGTTTTTACTTGGGGGAGATACAAAGACAGCTATCTGTTGTTTACTGGGGAGATACAAAGGAAACACTACAGCAATGATGTCGGTTGACAGACCTGACAAAGGAGGATTTCAAATGAAAAGAGTGATCTTCTTTCTTTAAAACGAACAAAAATTGCAAATGGAGTGAAATGTCAAACAAATGTGTTTGTTTAATTTGAACAGCATGGGCATGTGGCAGTTCGGTTATTTGGCAACAGCAGCTCTGGTTTTGGAATACGAACACGGGAACGAAGATTAGCAGTTACTGTAGCTTTCCTTCAGCTGTCATGTTCCCTCCCACTGATGGTTTATCTATCAAGCTGCGTTTAAAGTTCAACCAGTTAGCATTTTACATAGAGGACAGCTTTTTAATGGTATGTGTATGTGTGTGTGTGATGCTTGTTTGTGAGCGTGAGTGTGTGTTGTGTTATGTGGCGTGGTGAGCGTGTGTGGTGGGTGGTGTGTCTATGTGTGTTGTGTGTGTGTGTGTGAGCGTGTGTGTAAGTGGTGTGTGTGTGAGCGTTGTGTGTGCCTATGTGCTGCGTGTGTGAGCGTTGCATTTGTCGTGTGTGTGTTTGTTAAATAGTGTAGTAATAATGTAGTTATGTTCATATGAATGGTTACTCTCCTCTCCTCTCCTCTCCTCCCCTAGTCTCCTCTCCTTCCCTCTCCTCTCTATCTCCTCTCTCTCCTCTCCTCTACCTCTCTCCTCTCCTCCCTCTCATCTCCTCTCCATCTCCTCTCCTCTCTCCTCTCCTCTCCTTCTCCTCCCTCCTCTCCATCTTCCCTCCCCTCTCGCCCTCTCTGTTTTCCCATACAGTAGAGAGCAGTTTCCAGCTCCTACCTTTAATGTTCTTAAAAATACCTAAAAAGGAGTGTGTGTGTTTGTGTGTGTGTTGTTGTTTGTGTTGTGTGTGTGTGTTGTGTTTGTGGTGTGTGTGTGTGTGTGTGTGTGTGTGTGTTAACAGACTTAAGAACAGTGGCTAGGAGGAGCTAGGAATAGGTTCTGTCTTGTTCAACGTTCCATTTTAGTCCCCTAGGGTCCTAAGTGAAATTGAATTCATACGTCTGTGAGAGAGAGAGAGAGAGAGAGAGAGAGGGAGAGAGAGGAGAGAGAGAGAGAGGAGAGGTGAGAGAGAGTAGATGACAGAGAGAGAGAGAGAGAGCGAACATGTTGTTAAACGAGAGAGAGAGAGAGAGAGGAGAGAGAGAGAGGAGAGAAAGGAGAGGAGGAGAGAGAGAGAGAGAGAGAGAGAGACGAGAGGAGATAGAGGGAGAGAGAGAAGAGAGAGATAGAGAGAAGGAGAGAAGACGAGAGAGAGAGAGAAGAGGACTATGGAGAGAGAGAGTGAGAGTAGCGAGAGAGAGGAGAGAGAAGAGAGCGAGAGAGGAGAGAGGAGAGATGATCTTTGAGTAGATAGAGAGATAGAGAGAGGAGGTGGAGGAGACACAGAGAGAGACAGAGGAGAGAGAGGAGAGGGAGATGAGAGAGATGAGAGAGAGCAGAGACAGCAGAGGAGAGAGAGAGAGAGAGAGAGGATGAGAGAGAGAGGAGAGGGATGAGAGAGAGACAGAGAGAGGAGAGAGGAGAGGAGAGAGAGGAGAGATCAGAGAGAGAGAGAGAGAGAGAGTGTATGTGTCCCAAATGGCCACCCCTATTCCCTATTTAGTGCACTACTTTTGACCAAGGCCCATCAGATTTAGAGGGACCCACAGAGGGGCTCTTGGTCTAAAGTAGTGCGAGACTATAAAGGAAATAGGGTTTGCCATTTTGGGTCACACCCTGGCAGGTAAAGTGTTATATTTCATTTTAGCAGCTCTAGATGAGCATAGCCTTTTATCTAAGATGGACACTCTAGATACTATACAGAAGGAGAGAGAGAGATGAAAGAGGGGTTAGATACTATACAGGGAGAGAAGAGAGAGATGAAGAGGGTTAGATACTATACAGAGAGAGAGAGATGAAGAGGGTTAGATACTATACACAGAGAGAGAGAGAGATGAAGAGGGTTAGATACTATACAGAGAGAGAGAGAGATGAAGAGGGGTTAGATACCTATACAGAGAGAGAGAGATGATGAAGAGGGTTAGATACTATACAGAGAGAGAGAGAGATGAAGAGGGTTAGATACTATACAGATAGAGAGAGAGAGAGATGAAGAGGGTTAGATACTATACAGAGAGAGAGAGATGAAGAGGGTTAGATACTACATACAGAGAGAGAGAGATGAAGAGGGTTAGATACTATACAGAGAGAGAGAGAGATGAGAGGGTTAGATACTATACAGAGAGAGAGAGATGAAGAGGGTTAGATACTATACAGAGAGAGAGAGATGAAGAGGGTTAGATACTATACAGAGAGAGAGAGATGAAGAGGGTTAGATACTATACAGAGAGAGAGAGAGAGATGAAGAGGGTTAGATACTATACAGAGAGAGAGAGAGATGAAGAGGGTTAGATACTATACAGAGAGAGAGAGATGAAGAGGGTTAGATACTATACAGAGAGAGAGATGAAGAGGGTTAGATACTATAGAGAGAGAGAGATGAAGAGGGTTAGATACAGAGAGAGAGAGAGAGAGATGAAGAGAGAGAGAGAGAGATGAAGAGGGTTAGATACTATACAGAGAGAGAGATGAAGAGGGTTAGATACTATACAGAGAGAGAGATGAAGAGGGTTAGATACTATACAGAGAGAGAGAGATGAAGAGAAGATACCATAGATACTATACAGAGAGAGAGAGAGGGGTTAGAGAGAGAGAGAGAGAGAGAGATGAAGAGGGTTAGATACTATACAGAGAGAGAGAGAGATGAAGAGGGTTAGATACTATACAGAGAGAGAGAGATGAAGAGGGTTAGATACTATACAGAGAGAGAGAGATGAAGAGGGTTAGATACTATACAGAGAGAGAGAGATGAAGAGGGTTAGATACTATACAGAGAGAGAGAGATGAAGAGGGTTAGATACTATACAGAGAGAGAGAGAGATGAAGAGAGGGTTAGATACTATACAGAGAGAGAGATGAGAGAGATGAAGAGAGAGAGATTAGAGGGTTGATACTATACAGAGAGAGAGAGATGAAGAGGGTTAGATAACTATACAGAGAGAGAGAGATGAAGGGTAGATACTATACAGAGAGAGAGAGATGAAGAGGGTTAGATACTAGAGAGAGAGAGAGATGAAGAGGGTTAGATACTATACAGAGAGAGAGAGATGAAGAGGGTTAGATACTATACAGAGAGAGAGAGATGAAGAGGGTTAGATACTATACAGAGAGAGAGAGAGATGAAGAGGGTTAGAGGGTTAGATACTATACAGAGAGAGAGAGATGAAGATTAAAACTATACAGAGAGAGAGAGAGAGATGAAGAGGGTTAGATACTATACAGAGAGAGAGAGAGAGATGAAGAGGGTTTGATACTATACAGAGAGAGAGAGAGAGAGTTAGATACTATAGAGAGAGGGTTAGATACTATACAGAGAGAGAGAGAGAGATGAAGAGGTTAGATACTATACAGAGAGAGAGAGAGAGAGATGAAGAGGGTTAGATACTATACAGAGAGAGAGAGATATGAAGAGGGTTAGATACTATACAGAGAGAGAGAGAGATGAAAGAGGGTTAGATACTATACAGAGAGAGAGAGAGATGAAGAGGGTTAGATACTATACAGAGAGAGAGAGATGAAGTTTGGAGAACATTTGCTACACATCTGTTACACCCACACAGGTTAATATACGTTCCTAGTTTTCATTTTCATATATTAAGATACCATTATTCACGTTAATAAGATGAACCCTTGGAGAACATTTTTAATAACTGTTAACCATTACCTCACTTTCCTAACCCTAACCCTATACATTACCTCACTTTTTAATAACCATAACCCTAAACCATTACCTCACTTAAATAACCCTAACCCTAACCATTACCTCACTTTAATAACCCTACTAAACATTACCTCACGTTAATAACCATAACCCTAACCATTACCTCACTTTATAACCCCTAACCCTAACCATTACCTCACGTTAATTACCCTACCGTAACCATTTACCTCACTTTAATAACCCTAACCCAAACATTACCTCACTTTAATAACCCTAACCCATAACATTACCTCATGTTAATAACCCTAATAACCTAACCATTACCTCTCACGTTAATAACCCTAACCCTAACCATTACCTCACTTTAATAACCCTAACCCAAACATTACCTCAATTTAATAACCCTAACCCAAACATTACCTCACTTTAATAACCCTAACCCTAACCATACCTTACTTTAATAACCCTAACCCAAACATTACCTCACTTTAATAACCCTAACCCAAACATTACCTCACTTTAAATAACCCTAAACCTAACCATTATCTCACATTAATAACCCTAACCCATTACCTCACTTTATTAACCCTAATCCTAACATTACCTCACGTTAATAACCCTAACCCTAAGCCTTACATCACGTTAATAACCCTAACCCTAACCATTACCTCACTTTAATAACCCTAACCCTAACCATTACCTGCATTGTTTTCTTTCCCTGGTGTATAATGCAGCAATAATGTGTGTTGTGTGTGTGTGTGTGTGTGTGTCTGTGTGTGTGTGTGTGTGTGTGTGTGTGTGTGTGTGTGTGTGTGTGTGTGTGTGTGTGGTGTGTGTGTGGTGTGTGTGTGTGTGTGTGTGTGTGTGTGTTAACATGACTACTGTGCTGCAGTGTGAAGATAATTAATTTTTTTATTGAAAGCCTACGGTTTATTAAAGAGGTATTAGGCTTATGAGAAAGAGAAGGTATATGTGTGGTGAGTGTGTGTGTGTGTGTGTGTGTGTGTGTGTGTGTGTATGTGTGTGTGTGTGTGTGAGTGTGTCTCACCACTGTGTATGTGCTGTGTGTCAGTGTGTGTGTATTATTGTGATTGTGTGTTGATTATTGAAACATTAATCTCTTGTCGCTCTTCATAATCTCTCTCTTCTTGTCTCTCTTAATCTCTCTCTCTCTCTCTTCTTGTCTCTCTTCTTGTCTCTCATGTCTCTCTCTTCTTGTCTCTCTCTTCTTGTCTCTCTTGTCTCTCTTATTGGTCTCTCTTCTTGTCTCTCTTCTTCTCTCTCTCTCTTGTATCTCTATTCTTCTTGTCTCTCTTCTCTGTCTTGTCTTTGTCTCTCTCTCTTCTTGTCTCTCTTCTTGTCTCTCTTATTGTCTCTCTCTCTTGTTGTCTTCTCTCTCTATTGTCTCTCTCTATTGTCTCTCTTCTTTTCTCTCTTCTGTTCTCTCTCTCTCTTATTGTCTCTCTCTCTTCTCTCTTATTGTCTCTCTCTCTTCTTGTCTCTCTTCTTGTCTCTCTTCTTGTGTCTCTCTCTTCTTCTTCTTGTCTTCTTGTCTCTCTTATTGTCTCTCTCTCTCTCTTCTATTCTCTTCTTGTCTCTCTTTTTGTCTCTCTTCTTGTCTCTCTTCTTTTGTCTCTCTTATTGTCTCTCTTCTCTCTCTTCTCTCTCTCTTCTTGTCTCTCTCTCTCTTCTTGTCTCTCTCTTCTTCTTGTCTCTCTTCTTCTCTGTCTCTCTTCTTGTCTCTCTCTCTTCTTGTCTCTCTCTTCTTGTCTCTCTTATTGTCTCTCTTCTTGTCTCTCTTCTTCTTCTCTCTCTTCTTGTCTCTCTTCTTGTCTCTCCTCTTCTTGTCTCTCTTCTTGTCTCTCTTCTTGTCTCTCTTCTTGTCTCTCTTCTTGTCTCTCTCTTCTTGTCTCTCTTCTTGTCTCTCTCTCTTATTGTCTCTCTCTCTCTTCTTGTCTCTCTTCTTGTATCTCTCTCTTCTTGTCTCTCTCTCTTCTTCTCTCTCTTGTCTTCTTCTCTCTCTTCTTGTCTCTCTCTCTGTTCTCTCTCTCTTCTTGTCTCTCTTCTCTCTTCTCTCTCTCTCTTCTTCTTGTCTCTCTCTTGTCTCTCTTCTCTTCTCTCTTCTTGTCTCTCTTCTCTCTCTTCTTGTCTCTCTCTTCTTGTCTCTCTCTTCTCTCTCTCTCTTCTTGTCTCTCTTCTTGTCTCTCTTCTTCTTCTTCTCTCTCTCTTTTCTCTCTCTCTCTTCTTGTCTCTCTTCTTGTCTCTCTTCTTGTCTCTCTCTTGTCTCTCTCTCTTCTTGTCTCTCTCTCTCTCTCGTCTTGTATCTCTCTCTTCTTGTCTCTCTTCTTGTCTCTCTCTCTTCTTGTCTCTCTCTCTTCTTGTCTCTCTCTCTTCTTGTTTCTCTCTCTCTTCTTGTCTCTCTCTTCTTGTCTCTCTTCTTCTCTCTCTCTCTTCTTGTCTCTCTTCTTGTCTCTCTTCTTGTCTCTCTTGTCTCTCTCTCTTCTCTCTCTTCTTGTCTCTCTTCTTGTCTCTCTCTTCTTATCTCTCTTCTTGTCTCTCTTATTGTCTCTCTCTCTTCTTGTCTCTCTTCTTGTCTCTCTCTCTTCTTGTCTGTCTTATTGTCTCTCTCTCTTCTTGTCTCTCTCTCTTCTTGTTTCTCTTCTTGTCTCTCTTCTTGTCTCTCTCTCTCTTGTCTCTCTCTTCTTGTCTCTCTCTTCTCTCTCTTCTTCTCTCTTTCTCTCTCTCTCTTCCTGTATCTCTCTTCTTGTATCTCTTCTTATCTCTCTTCTTGTCTCTCTCTCTCTCTTCTTGTCTCTCTTCTTGTCTCTCTTTTTGCTCTCTCTCTTTTGCTCTCTCTCTCTCTTTCTTGTCTCTCTCTCTTCTCTCTTCTTCTTCTCTCTCTCTCTTCCTGTCTCTCTTATTGTATCTCTTCTTATCTCTCTTCTTGTCTCTCTCTCTCTTCTTGTCTCTCTTCTTGTCTCTCTTTTTGCTCTCTCTCTTCTTGTCTCTCTTCTTATCTCTCTCTCTTCTTCTCTCTTCTTCTCTCTCTTCTTGTCACTCTCTTGTTGTCTCTCTCTCTCTTCCTCCCTCTCTTCTTGTCTCTCTCTCTTCTTGTCTCTCTTTTCTTGTATCTCGCACTTCTTGTCTCTCGCTCTTCTTGTCTCTCTCTCTTCTTGTCTCTCTTCTTGTCTCTCTCTCTCTCTCTTCTCTCTTCTTGTCTTTCTTCTTCTCTCTCTTCTGTCTTCTCTCTCTCTCTCTCTCTCTTCTTGTCTCTTCTTGTTCTCTCTTTCTTCTCTCTCTTTGTGTCTCTCTCGTTCTTCTCTGTCTCTCTCTTCTTGTCTCTCTTCTTCTCTCCTTGTCTCTGTCTTCTTGTCTCTCTCCTTGTCTCTCTTCTTGTCTCTCTCTCTTCTTGTCTCTCTCTTCTTGTCTCTCTTCTTGTCTCTCTCTTCTTGTTCTTTCCATTCCTCTTATCTTTCCGTGATGGCTTGGATAGAAGTGGAACAGAAAGGTAAGTCAACACAACACAGACACACACACACACACACACACACACACACACACACACACACACAGACGCACACATGGACATGCACAACACACACAGACACGCAACACACACACAGACACACCCACACGGGCAGTCAAGCAACACACACAGACACACACACACAGTCACGCAAAACCCACACAAGACACACACCACTGTCCTTTGTTCGCTCTGTCACATCTTTGTTCGATCTGTAACAGATTGAGTTTTTAAAGTCATGTTTGGTTGTTGAGTGGTATTGTATTTGATGCTGACGTTACACTGCTTTCTACCCTGCGACAGAGAGACAGGTCTTTCAAGATTAATGTTGCTATACTTAAGATGTTGCTGTGAACAGATCACTGTTGCTATATTAGATAGTGAACAGATCACTGTTGCTATATTAAGATAGCATGAACTTAGAGTACAGATCACTGTTGCTATATTAAGATAGCGTGAACTTAGAGTACAGATCACTGTTGCTATATTAAGATAGCGTGAACTTAGAGTACAGATCACTGTTGCTATATTAAGATAGCGTGAACTTAGAGTACAGATCACTGTTGCTATACTTTAAGATAGCGTGATACTTAGAGTACAGATCACTGTTGTTGCTATATTAAGATAGCGTGAACTTAGAGTACAGATCACTGTTAGAGTACAGATATATGAAGATAGAGTGAGATCACTGTTGCTATATTAAGATACACAGATCACTGTTGCTATATTCAGCTATATAGATAGCGTGAACTTAGAGTACAGATCACTGTTGCTATATTAAGATAGCGTGAACTTAGAGTACAGATCACTGTTGCTATATTAAGATAGCGTGAACTTAGAGTACAGATCACTGTTGCTATATTAAGATAGCATGAACTTAGAGTACAGACACCACATCACAGAAATGACAGGCTTATGGATAGTAGTAAAGTTGCAAAATATTTTGTATCTTGTATTTTGTTCTGCCTGGTGTTGTATTGAATGCAACACAACATAACATACTGTATTTTAAAGTTGCATTACATTTCAATTCACAGAAAACAGCATACAGTGCATTCGTAAAGTATTCAGACCCCTTGACTTTTTCCACATTTTGTTACATTACATCCTTATTCTAAAATTGATTAAATTGTTTTTTCCCCCTCATCAATCTACACACAATACCCCATAATGACAAAGCGAAAACAGGTTTATAGAAATTTTTGGAAATGTATTAAAAATAAAAAACAGAAATACCTTATTTACATAAGTATTCAGACCCGTTAATATGAGACTGGAAATTGAGCTCAGGTGCATCCTGTTTCCATTGATCATCCTTGCGATGTTTCTACAACTTGATTGGAGTCCACCTGTGGTAAATTCAATTGATTGGACATGATTTGGAAAGGCACACACCTTTCTATATAAGGTCCCACAGTTGACAGTGCATGTCACAGCAAAAACCAAGCCACGAGGTCGAAGGAATTGTCCGTAGAGCCCCGAGACAGGATTGTGTCGAGGCACAGATCTGGGGAAGGGTACCAAAACATTTCTGCAGCATTGAAGGTCCCCAAGAACACAGTGGCCTCCATCATTCTTAAATGGAAGAAGTTTGGAACCACCAAGACTCTTTCTAGAGCTGGCCGCCTGGCCAAACTGAGCAATCGGGGGAGAAGGGCCTTGGCCAGGGAGGTGACCAAGAACCCGATGGTCACTCTGATAGAGCTCCAGAGTTCCTCTGTAGAGATGGGAAAGGGACATTCAGCTTTCTTAATGAACCAGAAAATCATCAGTTATTTCTGGTTTGTTTTATCAAAGTTAGCTGGCTAATGCATTGATCCTGTTTTGTAGTATTACCCGTGTGCTCTGCTCTCAACCCTCCATACAACACAAACACTAAATCAACGATGCCCGTATCTCTAAATTAACAACGACCAACAGAACCACTGTTCCCATACTGCATTTCAAATGACCATTGTTTCAAATCAATCAAACGTTCCCAAAATAAAGAAACCCCGAATTCTATTGTGGGAATGGAAAAATGGGGAAACCAAAGCTCACATCTGGAAATCTTTTCCTTGACATTCCTGTGACATGACATGTGAGTCCCCAAGACTCCGGCACTGCACCGGCTTCCCAGAATGCACGTCTCCAAACACACACAGGCAGATACACACACACACATACACACACACAGAGCTACACACACATAAATCATAAAATACAATCCCAGCATTCCCGGTATTCCGACTCGGTAATATAACGGCCAGTGTGGGAAAGGAATTACCGGAACAATCTCATAAAACCAGCAGGGAATGAAAGACTGTTAGTTAGACACTAATGCACGCAGCAGTGTGTGTAGTGTGTGTGTGTGTGTGTGTAGTGTGTGTGTGTGTGTGTGTAGTGTGTGTGTGTGTGTGTAGTGTGTGTGTGTAGTGTGTGTGTAGTGTGTGTGTATTGTGTGCATGTATTGTGTGTGTGTAGTGTGTGTGTGTGTAGTGTGTGTGTATTGTGTGCATGTATTGTGTGTGTGTGTGTCTCAGCAGTTTTCAGACAAAAATAGAATTAGAAAGAGAGAGCGGTATGAGACTAATGAGGAGTACGAGATGAAAAGAGAACAGGAGAGAGAGATGGATGGGAGGGAGGGAGGGAGGGAGAGAGAGAGAGAGGGAGGGAGGGAGGGAGGGAGGGAGGGAGGGAGGGAGGGAGGGAGAGAGAGAGAGAGAGAGAGAGGAGGGGAGGGAGGGAGGGAGGGAGGGAGGGAGGGAGAGGAGGGAGGGAGGGAGGGTTGGCAACAGAGAAGAGAGGAAGGGTTTGAGAGATATCTATTAATATCTTAGATAACAGACATATAATAACCCTGAGTGTCTGAGATACAATACGACAAAACATACGACACATTGACAGTAAACGGTACAGTTGTTTAGTTGGCATTAGGAGCTTGACATGGCTGCACTGGCAGCCTATGAGTAACCCAGTACATAGCACTAGTAGTAGACTAGCTACTGTTAGCAGATATAATACATTTTGGGCTGGTTTCCCGGACCCAGATTACCTGCTACTAATCTATCTACTCATATTTTCTCACAACAACACATACACAGCCCTTTTCGTAAGAGATTGATTGATTGATTGATTGATTGGCTGGCAGACAGACAGACAGACAGACAGACTGACTGATTTATTTTATTTTAGGTAAAACAATTGTACAGTTAAAACAGTTTTTAAAAGTACCTGAAACACAGAGGAAAACACTTACATAGAGATACACATAGAGAACACATAGAGATACACATAGAGAACACATAGAGATACACATAGAGAATACATAGAGATACACATAGAGAATACATAGAGATACACATAGAGAATACATGGAGATACACATAGAGAATACATAGAGATACACATAGAGAATACATAGAGATACACATAGAGAACACACAGAGATACACACAGAGATACACATAGAGAACACATAGAGATACACACAGAGATACATATAGAGATACACATAGAGATACACATAAGAGATACACACAGAGATACATATAGAGATACACATAGAGATACACATAGAGATACACACAGAGATACACATAGAGATACACATAGAGAACACACAGAGATACACACAGAGATACACATAGAGAACACATAGAGATACACACAGAGATACATATAGAGATACACATAGAGATACACATAGAGATACACACAGAGATACACATAGAGATACACATAGAGATACACATAGAGATACACATAGAGATACACATAGAGAACACATAGAGATACACATAGAGATACACATAGAGATACACATAGAGATACACATAGAGAACACATAGAGAACACACAGAGATACAACATAGAGATACACATAGAGAACACATAGAGATACACATAGAGATACACATAGAGAATACATAGAGATACACATAGAGAATACACATAGAGAATACACAGAGATACACATAGAGAACACATAGAGATACACATAGAGATACACATAGAGATACACATAGAGATACACATAGAGATACACATAGAGAACACATAGAGATACACATAGAGATACACATAGAGATACACATAGAGAACACATAGAGATACACATAGAGATACACATAGAGATACACATAGAGATACACATAGAGATACACATAGAGAACACACAGAGATACACATAGAGATACACATAGAGATACACATAGAGATACACATAGAGAACACATAGAGAACACACAGAGATACACATAGAGATACACACAGAGATACACACAGAGATACACATAGAGAACACATAGAGATACACATAGAGATACACATAGAGAACATACAGAGATACACATAGAGAACACACAGAGATACACACAGAGATACACATAGAGAACACATAGAGATACACACAGAGATACATATAGAGATACACATAGAGATACACATAGAGATACACACAGAGATACATATAGAGATACACATAGAGATACACATAGAGATACACACAGAGATACATATAGAGATACACATAGAGAACACACAGAGATACACACAGAGATACACACAGAGAACACATAGAGATACACACAGAGATACATATAGAGATACACATAGAGATACACATAGAGATACACACAGAGATACATATAGAGATACACATAGAGATGCACATAGAGAACACACAGAGATACACATAGAGAACACACAGAGATACACATAGAGATACACATAGAGAACACATAGAGAGAATACATGGAGATACACATAGAGAATACATAGAGATACACATAGAGAATACACATAGAGAATACATAGAGATACACATAGAGAATACATAGAGATACACATAGAGAATACATAGAGATACACATAGAGAATACATAGAGATACACATAGAGAACACATAGAGATACACATAGAGATATACACATAGAGAACACATAGAGATACACATAGAGATACACATAGAGATACACATAGAGATACACATAGAGAACACATAGAGATACACATAGAGATACACATAGAGATACACATAGAGATACACATAGAGAACACATAGAGAACACATAGAGATACACATAGAGATACACATAGAGAACACATAGAGATACACATAGAGATACACATAGAGATACACATAGAGAACACATAGAGATACACATAGAGAACACACAGAGATACACATAGAGAACACATAGAGAACACATAGAGATACACATAGAGATACACATAGAGATACACATAGAGATACACATAGAGAAACACATAGAGATACACATAGAGATACACATAGAGATACACATAGAGAACACATAGAGATACACATAGAGATACACATAGAGATACACATAGAGATACACATAGAGATACACATAGAGAACACACAGAGATACACATAGAGATACACATAGAGATACACATAGAGATACACATAGAGAACACATAGAGAACACATAGAGATACACATAGAGATACACATAGAGATACACATAGAGATACACATAGAGATACACACAGAGATACACATAGAGAACACACAGAGATACACATAGAGAACACATAGAGATACACATAGAGATACACATAGAGAACACATAGAGATACACATAGAGATACACATAGAGATACACATAGAGATACACATAGAGAACACATAGAGATACACATAGAGATACACATAGAGAAACACACAGAGATACACATAGAGATACACATAGAGATACACACAGAGATACACATAGAGAACACATAGAGATACACATAGAGATACACATAGAGATACACATAGAGATACACATAGAGAACACATAGAGATACACATAGAGAACACATAGAGAACACATAGAGATACACATAGAGGATAAAGAGACGTTAACTAGCCTACATGCACTTGAGATACATCGTCAATGAAAACCATGATAAGCAGCTAACAAGCCTACATCTCAATAAATGCACCATCAACACAATTGATTGATCCTCCTCCTCCTCCTCCTCCTCCTCCTCTCCTCCTCCTCCTCCTCCTCCTCCTCCCTCCTCCTCCTCCTCCTCCTCCTCCTCCTCATCCTCCTCCTCTCCTCCTCCTCCTCCTCCTCCTCCTCCTCCTCCTCCTCCTCCTCCTCCTCCTCCTCCTCCTCCTCCTCCTCCTCCTCCCTCTCCAGTGTTCCTGTGTCCAGGTATCCTACGAGGAGTGTATCAGAGTGAACATCTGTTTGAGTCAGACCACCAATCAGGAGCCTGGTGTAAAGATCCATTCCAGGCCTCTGATAAGATATACTACATGCCCTGGACCCCCTACCGTACCGACACACTCACAGAGTACTCCTCCAAAGAGGACTTCATCGCAGGTCAAGATTTTATTACCATTTTTTAAATGAAATTATTTTATTTTAATGTGGGATTTTATTGCTGTTTTTTTATTCAACTTTGCTAATGTATCATGTGATGTGACTATAGGGGCCAGTTTTCCCCGACTAGCTCTCGCAGTCTCCCGTCTGAATTAGACGTTCATCCATGTTTCTCAAACGTCAAATTTCGAAGTTGTTGCAAATGTCAAATTTCGAAGCGTTTAAGGTTAAGTTTAGTCATTAACTCCAAAATCTTAAGGTTAGGCATTAACTCCAAGTGGTTAAGGTAAGGGTTAAGGTTTGGGATAGGCTTAAAACAAAATTCTCAAAAATAACTTTCTATTGCTGGATTCGAACATGCAACCTTTGGCACCAGAGGAAGATGGTTACAATGACCTAGCAAAACCGAAACCTACTTGAAGGTAACAGCGCTTACTGTTGCCCCTAGTGGCCAGTTTCC
>CM072220.1:10365695-10370695 GCA_036851935.1 Coregonus suidteri
CACGCAGCTGTCATACCGCTCAGGAAGGAGACGCGTTCCGTCTCCTAGAGATGAACGTACTTTGGTGCGAAAAGTGCAAATAAATCCCAGAACAACAGCAAAGGACCTTTTGAAGATGCTGGAGGAAACAGGTACAAATGTATCTATATCCACAGTCAAACGAGTCCTATATCGACATAACCTGAAAGGCGGCTCAGCAAGGAAGAAGCCACTGCTCCAAAATCGCCATAAAAAAAGCCAGACTACGGTTTGCAACTGCACATGGGGACAAAGATCGTACTTTTTGGAGAAATGTCCTCTGATCTGATGAAACAAAAATATAACTGTTTTCCTATAATGACCATCGTTATGTTTGGAGGAAAAAGGTGGCCCTTGCAAGCCGAAGAACACCATCCCAACCGTGAAGCACGGGGGTGGCAGCATCATGCTGTGGGGGTGCTTTGCTGCAGGAGGGACTGGTGCACTTCACAAAATAGATGGCATCATGAGGAAGGAAAATTATGTGGATATATTGAAGCAACATCTCAAGACATCAGTCAGGAAGTTAAAGTTTGGTCGCAAATGGGTCTTCCAAATGGACAATGACCCCAAGCATACTTCCAAAGTTGTGGCAAAATGGCTTAAGGACAACAAAGTCAAGGTATTGGAGTGGCCATCACAAAGCCCTGACCTCGATCCTATAGAACATTTGTGGGCAGAACTGAAAAAGCGTGTGCGAGCAAGGAGGCCTACAAACCTGACTCAGTTACACCAGCTCTGTCAGAAGGAATGGGCCAAAATACACCCAGCTTATTGTGGGAAGCTTGTGGAAGGCGGCAGGTAGCTTAGTGGTTAAAGCGTTGTGCCAGTAACCGAAAGGTAGCTTAGTGGTTAAGAGTGTTGTGCCAGTAACCGCAAGGTCGCTGGTTCTAATCCCCGAGCCGACTAGGTGAAAAAATCTGTCGATGTGCCCTTGAGTAAGGCTCTTAACCCTAATTGCTCCTGTAAGTCGCTCTGGATAAGAGCGTCTGCTAAATGACGTAAATGTAGAAAATGGAAGGCTACCTGAAACATTTGACCAAAGTTAAACAATTTAAAGGCAATGCTACCAAATACTAATTGAGTGTATGTAAACTTCTGACCCACTGGGAATGTGATGAAATAAATAAAAGCTGAAATAAATCATTCTCTCTACTATTATTCTGACATTTCACATTCTTAAAATAAAGTGGTGATCCTAACTGACCTAAAACAGGGAATTTTTACTAGGATTAAATGTCAGGAATTGTGAAAAACTGAGTTTAAATGTATTTGGCTAAGGTGTATGTAAACTTCCGACTTCAACTGTACATCATGGAAAACATTTGGGATATAAATTATATACTGTAGGCAGGTGAAAGCTACATCATGGAAAACTAATATTTGACCAATGTAGTTATTCCTGACCATGTGACCTGACCAGGTTAAAGTCTAGATTTATAACTAGGGCCCAGAGTTGTTCCAGACCAGGTTAAAGTCTAGATTTATAACTAGGGCCCAGAGTTGTTCCAGACCAGGTTAAAGTCTAGATTTATAACTAGGGCCCAGAGTTGTTCCTGATCAGGAAGAAGTTTAGAGTTATAAATACTAGTGATGAGTGGGTAGAACTTTTTGATGTCGGTTCAGTTTTAGTTCGATTATATTTTTTAAATCACAATTTCGATTTTTCGGTTTAGCCATTTAAAAAAAAAACATTAAATGCACTAAGCATTATGTGGGTTAAATGTTGTAACAACACAGAATAAAACAATGGATACTGACTGATTGATGGTGACTGCCCATTACTGCTTATCACTTATTAACCATCATTTAGTCACATTACTTTAATAAAATAAAATATTTAAGTTCTGTATATTCCATTAGTTTTATATGATGACTTTATTATTTCATGCCAAGTCATCATCTCATCTCTATAGAGCTGCTGTCTGACTAAATCACTATTTTAGTAGTTCTTCAAAGTAAATAAGGCAGACTTTTATGACTGCTGAATACCAGCTATCAATCACTTAGATCATGTATTTTCAGGTAGAGGAACCTCACGAAGCAACTGCTCTCTATCCCTCTTGATCGCACGTTCTTCTCTCTTCTCTCTCCGTCTCTGGACAAGTAGGCCCCGCAATGGATTATGGTCAATGTAGTTATTTACCACGTTTTCTGCACTAAACTATGTAGAATATTGGCCTATTGAAAACTACAACTCCCTACTACAGTGCACAGTTCAGGCTTGATCTGATGTATCTCTAGAGAAAATGGGCACTGAGCTCACAGAAAAAAAAAAAATAAATACTAAATATAATTAAAATAATTGAACCCACGTCAGTCAATTAGTTGTTTAATAACCGAAAAATAACTGACATTTCGGTTAATCGCTCAGCTTGTTCCTAACCAGGAAGAAGTCTAGATTTATAACTAGGGCCCGGAGTTGTTCCTGGTCAGAGAAAAACTCCAGCCACAAGACATCAGAGTTGTGAAAAGCAAAAAACAACACCCACCTCTATGTGCCCGTACTTTACAGTTATGCCCTCTATAAGGAATAGGATATCATTTAAGACACACCCACTCCCAGACTAGCTAGGTTCACTGTGTACAGTCAGTCCAAACATATCTCTGTGCCTTTTATAATGCTGAATTCATACATTCCCTGAAGCACAAAGACACTGCAGTCTTTTGAAATGCAGATCTCCCGTCTCCTCGGATGGCTGAGACGTCTATCTCCCGTTTCAGTTGTTTTACCCTGCTTATTCATCTTATTTTGACTCTTGTTTGTCTCTATACGCTACTATACTGCACTGCACTAGACTGCATTATATTACACTACACTATACTACACTATACTATATTATACTACTATACTATACTGTACTATACTAATACTACTATACTACTATACTACACTATACTACTATACTATATTATACTACTATACTATACTGTACTATACTACACTACACTATACTACACTACTATACTACACTATACTACTATACTATACTATACTACTACTATACTACTATACTACTATACTACACTATACTACTCTACTATACTACTATACTACACTATACTACACTACACTATACTACTATACTATATTATACTACTATACTATACTATACTATACTATACTACTATACTATACTACACTACACTATACTACACTACACTATACTACTATACTATACTACTATTATACTATACTACACTATACTATACTATACTATACTACTACTACTATACTATACTACACTACACTACACTATACTACTATACTATACTACTACTATACTACTATACTACTACATACATACAACTATTCTATTCTATACTATATACTATACTATAATGTTCTGTACTATGTCATAGGGGGGTATACTAGGTACTATTGTGGTGCAGGAATCAATACGCAGAAGCTAAGTACAAAAGACTTTAGTGAACTATACACTACTAATAGTATACTATATACGACACTACCTATAAGCCCGGATATATACTGCTAAAGGCTCTACACATACTCAAACAAACGGCTATACTAACATGTGCTATACTATCTCCATACAACGGAGGGATAGTACTACTATACTCACTATACACCAAAACAGAAGAGCAATATACTATACTACACCATACTATACAACGAGAACTAAATAGGACGATACTATAGGACTAACTAGACACAGGTGTACAACATCAAGACAAAACCAAACGAACATGAAATTTATATCTTTACTACAGCTAGTACTCCGGGGACGACTGCCCGCCTCATTCCCTGCCCGAACAAGGAGGAGGAGCAGCCTTCCGAAAACCTGACCCTACTACCATACAACACCACTGTACATATATACTGCTATTCTATTCTATACTATACCCCCTCTAATGTACTGCTATACTATACTGCTATACTATGGTATACCACTGTACTATACCATACTAATATACTATACTACTATACTTGACTATACTGCTATTCCCCTGTCCCCTTCTATTCTCCTCCCCCCTATACTACTCTTCTATACCCTCCTGTTCTATCCAATATTATACGATACTCTCCCCCCCCTCCCCTACTCTACTATACTCCCCCCCTATACTCTCTCTATCTCCTATACTATCCCCTTACTACTTTACCCCATATATTGCTTCACTTGCCCTACTCATTCACCATCTCTCTCTTCTCTCCCCCCTCCCCTTCTCTCTTCTCCTCCCCCCTCCCCTTCACTCTTTCTCTCCCTCCCCCCTCTCTCCCACCTCAGTGTGTTATGAAGTCATTTCATCACACAGCCTTCTAACATGCATATTATATTATAGAGGCCTATAGTTGCTCTCTCTCTCTCTCATATTATAGAGGCCTACAGTAAGCATGCCTCATGCCTTAGATGAAATATGTAAATTATTGATCAGCCTGCAGAGCTACAAAGTGTTTGTGTGTGTGTGTGTGTGTGTGTGTGTGTGGTGTGTGTGTGTGTGGTGTGTGTGTGTGTGTGTGTGTGTGTGTGTGTGTGTGTGTGTGCTACAAACTTTAACAGCCTCAAAGTAACAAAAATGATTAATGTTATCAGCAATTCAGAAAGAGCTAGGGTGTGGTTAGTGGGTTAACGCTGAATAGATTACTATACACACACTCACACACACACACACACACACACACACATCTCCTTTTTCTCTCACACATTTCTAAATGCGTTTAATGAGGAGCAATGTGACACATTAGAAATGGGTAGGGTAGGAATCTCACAGTGAATAATGTGATGATGGAACTCCTTGGCAGCCTCCCAATTGGCACCCTATTCAATATATAGTGTCGTACTTTTGACCAGAGCACTATGGGCCCTGGGGAATAGGGTTCCATTTCAGAGCCTTGGTCAAAAGTGTTGCACTATATAGGGAATAGGGTGCCAATTTGTGACACCTATTGTCCTTGGATTGTCTGGTTGAAACATCACTGTTCCTTCAGCCCCTCTTCTTGGATTGTCTGGTTGAAACATCAC
>CM072220.1:10380695-10398195 GCA_036851935.1 Coregonus suidteri
TCACAGTGGTCACCCACAGTGGTCCCATACACTAGACAGTCAGTTAGTTTTCTCACAGTGGTCACCCACAGTGGTCCCATACACTAGTCAGTCAGTTAGTTTCTCACAGTGGTCACCCACAGTGGTCCCATACACTAGTCAGTCAGTTAGTTTCTCACAGTGGTCACCCACAGTGGTCCCATACACTAGTCAGTCAGTTAGTTTCTCACAGTGGTCACCCACAGTGGTCCCATACACTAGTCAGTCAGTTAGTTTCTCACAGTGGTCACCCACAGTGGTCCCATACACTAGTCAGTCAGTTAGTTTCTCACAGTGGTCACCCACAGTGGTCCCATACACTAGTCAGTCAGTTAGTTTCTCACAGTGGTCACCCACAGTGGTCCCATACACTAGTCAGTCAGTTAGTTTCTCACAGTGGTCACCCACAGTGGTCCCATACACTAGTCAGTCAGTTAGTTTCTCACAGTGGTCACCCACAGTGGTCCCATACACTAGACAGTCAGTTAGTTTCTCACAGTGGTCACCCACAGTGGTCCCATACACTAGACAGTCAGTTAGTTTTTCTCACAGTGGTCACCCACAGTGGTCCCATACACTAGTCAGTCAGTTAGTTTCTCACAGTGGTCACCCACAGTGGTCCCATACACTAGTCAGTCAGTTAGTTTCTCACAGTGGTCACCCACAGTGGTCCCATACACTAGACAGTCAGTTAGTTTCTCACAGTGGTCACCCACAGTGGTCCCATACACTAGACAGTCAGTTAGTTTCTCACAGTGGTCACCCACAGTGGTCCCATACACTAGTCAGTCAGTTAGTTTTCTCACAGTGGTCACCCACAGTGGTCCCATACACTAGACAGTCAGTTAGTTTCTCACAGTGGTCACCCACAGTGGTCCCATACACTAGTCAGTCAGTTAGTTTCTCACAGTGGTCACCCACAGTGGTCCCATACACTAGTCAGTCAGTTAGTTTCTCACAGTGGTCACCCACAGTGGTCCCATACACTAGTCAGTCAGTTAGTTTCTCACAGTGGTCACCCACAGTGGTCCCATACACTAGACAGTCAGTTAGTTTCTCACAGTGGTCACCCACAGTGGTCCCATACACTAGACAGTCAGTTAGTTTCTCACAGTGGTCACCCACAGTGGTCCCATACACTAGTCAGTCAGTTAGTTTCTCACAGTGGTCACCCACAGTGGTCCCATACACTAGTCAGTCAGTTAGTTTCTCACAGTGGTCACCCACAGTGGTCCCATACACTAGACAGTCAGTTAGTTTCTCACAGTGGTCACCCACAGTGGTCCCATACACTAGACAGTCAGTTAGTTTCTCACAGTGGTCACCCACAGTGGTCCCATACACTAGTCAGTCAGTTAGTTTCTCACAGTGGTCACCCACAGTGGTCCCATACACTAGTCAGTCAGTTAGTTTCTCACAGTGGTCACCCACAGTGGTCCCATACACTAGACAGTCAGTTAGTTTCTCACAGTGGTCACCCACAGTGGTCCCATACACTAGACAGTCAGTTAGTTTCTCACAGTGGTCACCCACAGTGGGTCCCATACACTAGTCAGTCAGTTAGTTTCTCACAGTGGTCACCCACAGTGGTCCCATACACTAGACAGTCAGTTAGTTTCTCACAGTGGTCACCCACAGTGGTCCCATACACTAGTCAGTCAGTTAGTTTCTCACAGTGGTCACCCACAGTGGTCCCATACACTAGACAGTCAGTTAGTTTCTCACAGTGGTCACCCACAGTGGTCCCATACACTAGACAGTCAGTTAGTTTCTCACAGTGGTCACCCACAGTGGTCCCATACACTAGACAGTCAGTTAGTTTCTCACAGTGGTCACCCACAGTGGTCCCATACACTAGACAGTCAGTTAGTTTCTCACAGTGGTCACCCACAGTGGTCCCATACACTAGTCAGTCAGTTAGTTTCTCACAGTGGTCACCCACAGTGGTCCCATACACTAGACAGTCAGTTAGTTTCTCACAGTGGTCACCCACAGTGGTCCCATACACTAGTCAGTCAGTTAGTTTCTCACAGTGGTCACCCACAGTGGTCCCATACACTAGACAGTCAGTTAGTTTCTCACAGTGGTCACCCACAGTGGTCCCATACACTAGACAGTCAGTTAGTTTCTCACAGTGGTCACCCACAGTGGTCCCATACACCAGTCAGTTAGTGGTCACCCCAGTGGTCCATACACTAGACAGTCAGTTAGTTTCTCACAGTGGTCACCCACAGTGGTCCCATACACTAGACAGTCAGTTAGTTTCTCACAGTGGTCACCCACAGTGGTCCCATACACTAGACAGTACTCTTTAGTTAGTTTCTCACAGTTGGTCACCCACAGTGGTCCCATACAGTCAGACAGTCAGTTAGTTTCTCACAGTGGTCACCCACAGTGGTCCCATACACTAGACAGTCAGTTAGTTTCTCACAGTGGTCACCCACAGTGGTCCCATACACTAGACAGTCAGTTAGTTTCTCACAGTGGTCACCCACAGTGGTCCCATACACTAGACAGTCAGTTAGTTTTCTCACAGTGGTCACCCACAGTGGTCCCATACACTAGACAGTCATTTAGTTTCTCACACCCTACAGTCAGTCCCATGGTCACCCACAGTGGTCCCATACACACAGTCAGTTAGTTTTCTCACAGTGGTCACCCACAGTGGTCCCATACACCAGTTACTTCTCACAGTGGAGACAGTGGAGTCAGTCATTAGTTTCTCACAGTGGGACACTAGACAGTCAGTTAGTTTCCACGGTGGCGTCACACAAGCCGACTGAACATGGAAGCCACGGTCTGCGTTCCAAACGGCACCCTGTAGTGGTGGCAATAATGTTTTGACTTCGGAAGCCAACCTCACAGTAAACTGTACTCTTTGACGTTAGGGGAAACCCCTTTAGGAAAACAGTTAGTTTTCTCACCATACAGTAAGTGTCCCTCTTAGCTATCAGTTAGTTTCTCACATTGTTAGCTGGGTTAATCTACAATGGCATTGTTCCATGATGAGTGGGTTGTTTACTTTAGATAGAACACAATAGCTGTTATATAACCTCTCGCTACACACCCAACTTTCTGAGAGAAGGAAGATTATTAGGGGAGATGATTACAAAACATTAAGGTGTTTAAAATGTATTATCTTTTATTGGAAAGGTTACTACCTAACTTCTCACCTGAATGTAGTAGTTATGAGGCATGCTCTTAGTACAAGAGGGATCAAATGCTGTTGTTAAGGTGTGTGAGTGAGTGAGTGAGTGAGTGTTTGAGAGTGAGTGATGAGTTTAGTGAGTGAGTGAGTGAGTGAGTGAGAGAGAGATTATGAGTGAGTGAGTGAGTGAGTGAGTGAGTGAGAGAGATTGGAGAGAGTGAGTGACCTGAAGTGAGAGAGTGAGAGAGAGAGAGAGAGAGAGAGAGAGGTGAGAGAGAGAGAGAGAGAGAGAGAGGAGAGAGAGAGAGAGAGAGAGAGAGAGAGAGAGAGAGAGAGAGAGAGAGAGAGAGAGAGAGAGAGAGAGAGAGAGAGAGAGAGAGAGAGAGAGAGAGAGAGAGAGAGAGAGAGAGAGAGAGAGAGAGAGAGAGAGAGAGAGAGAGAGAGAGAGAGAGAGAGAGAGAGAGAGAGAGAGAGAGAGAGAGAGAGAGAGAGAGAGAGAGAGAGAGAGAGAGAGAGAGAGAGCAAAGTAGATTTGAAGTGCAAAGTGTCATCACCCCTGTTTAAAAGCTTAATCTTTGCATAAGATGACATGACGATCATGTTGGGTTACATAGTCGTAAGAGTATGTGTGTGTGTGTGTGTGTGTGTGTGTGTGTGTGTGTGTGTGTGTGTGTGTGTGTGTGTGTGTGTGTGTGTGTGTGTGTGTGTGTGTGTGTGTGTGTGTGCAGCCATGTCACCCGTGATACCAGTCAGTATTAACCTGTACCTTATCCATTCAGGTCACCCGTGATACCAGTCAGTATTAACCTGTACCTTATCCATTCAGGTCACCCGTGATACCAGTCAGTATTAACCTGTACCTTATCCATTCAGGTCACCCGTGATACCAGTCAGTATTAACCTGTACCTTATCCATTCAGGTCACCCGTGATACCAGTCAGTATTAACCTGTACCTTATCCATTCAGGTCACCCGTGATACCAGTCAGTATTAACCTGTACCTTATCCATTCAGGTCACCCGTGATACCACCAGTATTAACCTGTACCTTATCCATTAACCTGTACAGTCAGTATCCATTCAGGTCACCCGTGATACCAGTCAGTATTAACCTGTACCTTATCCATTAGGAGTTAACGCCTAACCTTGAGAATGTGGAGTTAACGCCTGAACTTAACCTTAAACACTTCGACATTTTACGTTTGGAACATCTTTGAAATGTGACGTTTTGAGATACATGGATGACGTGAGACTGTGAGAGCTGGTAGTATGTGTGTGTTGTCAGGGTTTCCGTTAGGAAAACGTGGCGCCAGACATTTGACCGGCAGCATTTTAATTTACTGGACATTTTGAGAGATTTACCGGACCCATATGCATCGGGTGCGTAACCTGATTAGGGTGTCCACCCACGGTGCTCAGAATGACAGAAATCACATTTAGATTACATGCAAGTCGCGGATGCAATGATGTGCGGTCCTTCTTACCGAATTCTGATGATTAACACTTTGAAGATGTTAGAATAACTGTCCACGTTAACTTTTCCTCAGCCAACAAGACGAGAAACA
The DNA here is from genome assembly GCA_036851935.1 of Coregonus suidteri. NCBI lineage: Eukaryota > Metazoa > Chordata > Actinopteri > Salmoniformes > Salmonidae > Coregonus > Coregonus suidteri. The sequence continues at coordinate 10,385,426 of CM072220.1, forward strand.
AACAGCAAAATCGATAGCCGATGTCAATCTACTATCCCCCATAGTAGAAAAGTTTACCTATTCTATTGGTCAGCTTGTCGAGATAGAAATAGCCTTTTGACAGTTGTGGGACGCTAGATCCCAAATTCATACAGCCAGTAGACCTAGGCTATATATATATATTTTTTTTAAAGCAATGAGTCTGATGCAACAGATCAGAACGTTTAGCTTAAAATGTTGATAGACTTTTATTTTTTTCACATTATAAGCGCAGCAATTCCCACAAGGCAGTAGGCCACGCACAAATATTCATTCCATAATGTAATTAGCGGAAAACACCGTTGTCAAAAGCGCACCGCACATGTGAGGGATTTCGTGTGAAAGAGATGAAAATATCCATTAGAAATGTAGAAAAAGCAATGAGTCTGATGTAACAGAACAGATCAGAACTTTTAGCTTAAAATGTTGATAAACTATTTTTTCTTCACATTATAAGTAGGATAGGCTACGAGTGAATGTCCGTTCCGTAATGCAATTAGCGAAAAAACACTGTTGTCAAAAGCGCACGGTGCGAGCGGTTCATGTGACAGAGAGGAAATATGTTAGACATGTAGAAATATAGAAAGAGGGGAGATCTAATATGCAACAACTAGCATTGGTTGATAACATGACTAGGATTGTGCCTTTGGCTACTGGACAATGAAATAAAGTTGATATAAAATAATTGCCTCCACGGATATGGTCTGATTTTGGCTAGGCTACTTCGAAGCATGGGTAAGACATGCCTCATAATATGTAGTAAAACGTTCAGGTTTCAAACAACTAAGTATATGTTTTCCTCCAGCTCATTGCATAGTGGTGTGTGTGACGTGCTGATGAAGCCTGCCTTCCGTTGCTTTATTCATTTTGCTGTTTGAAATGCTGTAGCAGCAACGCTGGCACTGTCTGACAGAGTTTCTGCTCAAAGGGTCTGTATCTGTACGCTGTACATGTGATAAATAAGAGACATAACTGTCCACAATCACTAAATGAAAATGTATTTCCATCGACTGGTATTTCCATCAACGAAGAGGCTAAAAAGCATTATTTCACAATGGGATTTCTTCTTCTTCTGATTGGCAGGTGCCAATATTACCGGCTAACGGAAACCCTGGTCAGAACATGGGGGGGGTACTCATATCTACTTAATGTTCCAACCACTACAGTGACGTGATAAACTGTCTGACGGAGTTTCTGCTCAAAGGGTCTGTATCTGTATGTTGTAAGATAGGTAACGAAATGAGCTGTATACACGCGGCAATTTAATTCCACTAAATTATGCAAATGAACCTTTTACTGCTGTGGGCTAAATTAATGACACACAGAGTGTCTCTTGGTCTTAAACATTTACTCATTTACAAGTTAATGGCGATCCAATTACATAAAATAGCTTACATTTGACATTTTTAGTAGACGCTCTTATCCAGAGAAATTAGGGTTAAGTGCCTTGCTCAAGGGCACATCGACAGATTTTTCACCTAGTCGGCTCGGGGATTAGAACCAGCGACCTTTCGGTTACTGGCACAACGCTCTTACCCACTAAGCTACCTGCCGCCTATAAACAAATCTGCTTTGAAACAAAAGTATACACCTCACACCTTATGGGCTTTAAAAAAAGAAGACACCTGTACCATTCCATTTTGATTTTACATCCTAATATTACACTTTATATACATTCCAAGTATGCCCATACCGTATGCACGGCCCTCTGTAGTGCCTTGCGGCCGGATGCCAAGCAGTTGCCATACCAAGCGGTGCAGCTGTAGATCTTTCTGAGGATCTGAGGGCCCATGCCAAATCTTTTCAGTCTCCTGCGGGAGAAGAGGTGTTGTCATGACCTCTTCACGACTGTTGGTGTGTTTGGACCATGATAGGTGCTTAGTGATGTGGACACAGAGGAAGCTCTCGACCTGCTCCACTACAGCCCCGTCAATGTGAATAGGGGGTGTGCTCGGCGTTGCGTTTCCTGTAGATCAGCTCCTTTTTGTCTTGCTGACGTTGAGGGAGAGGTTGTTGTCCTGGCACCACACTGCCAGGTCTCTGACCTCCTCCCTATAGGCTGCCTCATCGTCGTCGGTGATCAGGCCTACCACCGTCGTGGCATCGGCAAACTTGATGGTGTTGGAGTCATGCACGGCCACGCAGTCGTGGGTGAACAGCGAATACAGGAGGGGACTGAGCACGCAGCCCTGAGGGGCCCCCGTGTTGATTGTCAGAGTGGCGGATGTGTTGTTGCCTACCCTGTGTGTGTATGTGTGTGTCTTACATTAGTAAGTAAGAGACTTACGTGTGTGTGTGTGTGTGTGTCTGCATGTGTGTGTGTCTGCGTGTGTGTGTGTGTGTGCATCTGTGTGTGTGTCTGCATCTGTGTGTGTGTGTGTGTGTGTCTGCATCTGTGTGTGTGTGTGTGTCTCTGCATCTGTGTGTGTGTGTGTGTGTGTGTGTGTGTGTGTGTGTGTGTGTGCGTCTTACATTAGGGGTGTAAGAGTCTTCCGTAAGGGGCGTGGTCAACAGCCATGACATCCCTATGAATGTTTTATGAACCTCTTATGTCACGTCAATGTAGATCTGGGCTCCGCAAAAACACCTCCTGTGATTACGTGTCTGAGAGATGAGTGTGTGTGTGTGTGTGTGTGTGGGGGGGGGGGGGGGGGGGGCTTTATGTGTGTAACAGAGAGAGAGAGAGGGGGGGGGAGAGAGGAGGAGAGAGAGAGGGGGAGAGGAGAGAGAGAGAGAGAGGAGAGGAGGGAGGGGAGAGAGAGAGAGAGAGAGAGAGAGAGAGAGAGAGAGAGAGGAGAGAGAGAGAGAGAGAGAGAGAGAGAGAGAGAGAGAGAGAGAGGAGAGAGAGAGAGAGAGAGAGGGAGAGAGGGAGAGAGAGAGAGAGAGAGAGAGAGAGAGAGAGAGAGGGAGAGAGAGAGAGGGAGAGAGAGAGAGAGGGAAGAGAGAGGGGGGGAGAGGGAGAGAGGGAGGGAGAGGGAGAGAGAGAGAGAGAGAGAGAGAGAGAGAGAGAGAGAGAAACACAAGGGAAGAGAGGTAGTGAGAGATAACAATCTGTTGTAGTGTCTGAAATGTTGATGTTTATAATTCACTCCATTATTACAGCGGAGTTCCTCCCCCCTCACAAACACACACATTACCACTCCATTATTACAGTGGAGTTTGGGTTGTATGGTCTCAGACCTGTCAAACCATGGCCTTGTAATGCACTCACTGAACAATGATAACACACACACACACACACACACACACACACACAGGAAGGGACAGCGGTAGTCGAGCGGTGCTGCCACATGTGATGGATGGTGACATTCCATGGAGAATGTAGCGGGGGAGGGAGGGAGGGAGGGAGGGAGGGGAGGGAGGGAGGGAGGGAGGGAGGGGGGGAGGGAGGGAGGGAGGGCAGGCTGATCACTAGAAATAGACTTCGATTTTGGACGATTGAAAAGGTCCTGAGAACATCGATTACATACCAAAAAAAGTGACTACTATTGCCCAGCACTGGCGCGAACTCATGATGCTCGGAGGCGAGGCGCGCTGCTCAGAACACTGTGCCACGGCAGCTCTAGCAAGCTGTGAGAATACTTCATAATACTTGATGGAAACAGCATGTTGTTTTTAATTATTTGGTTTTAAGCCTTCCCCCAAACCATAGCCCTAATAACCACTCAGAATCAATACCTTAACTTAAAGGGATAATCCACCTCCAGAAATAGAAATTGAACTCGGTGAGATAGACTCCTAAATTGATATTGCAGTTTGTTTAAGCGATTTTACAGCTAGCTAGCTACTTCCCATGCTGATATTGACTCTGGTATTATTGTGTGTAGCTATGTTTTCTAGCTAGCTACTTAGCTAGCTAGCCAGCCAGCCCAGAGAGAGAGAGAGAGAGAGCAATGCATTGTGGGTTTTGTAGTAGACTTGAGCTGCAAAAGATTTCCAAAAGTGATTTGCACGTTTCTACCAACCTTGTTCTAACGACAAAATGAAACATTTGTTCACAAAAATTATTGTTTTCAGATATTAGTGTTATTTACATTTGAGTCATTTAGCTCTTATCCAGAGCGACTTACAGTTAAGTGAGTGCATACATTTTCATACTGGCCCCCCATGGGAAACGAACCCACAACCCTGGCGTTGCAAGCGCCATGCTCTTCCAACTGAGCTACACGATTTAACACTTTTAATCATAGAAATTAGTGGTTTGGGGGTGGATTATACCTTTAACCCTTTGAGTTGTTTCTGTTTTAACCATGTTACCACGCAAAATTAACCCTGTAACCACGCAGAATGAATACCTCAGAAATAGACATTAATCCATAATACGTCAAATTTCGAAGTGAAACTATGAGCTCTTGTTGGGAGAGAGGGAGGTGGTGGGAAGGGAGGGATTCCAGAATAGGAGTATGACGTTTGGGGACGGGAACATTCCAGTGACTACAACCCTGTGTGGGAACAGAATAGAATGGTGAGAGAGAAAATAATGAACCGAGAGTTGATGAAAGAAAGGGGTGGAGTGGAGGGGTTAGGGTGTAACCCAGAAGGGGGTGGAGTGGAGGGGTTAGGGTGTAACCCAGAAGGGGGTGGAGTGGAGGGGTTAGGGTGTAACCCAGAAGGGGGTGGAGTGGAGGGGTTAGGGTGTAACCCAGAAAACGGGGGGTGGAGTGGAGGGGTTAGGGTGTAACCCAGAAGGGGTGGAGTGGAGGGGTTAGGGTGTAACCCAGAAAGGGGTGGAGTGGAGGGGTTAGGGTGTAACCCAGAAGGGGGTGGAGTGGAGGGGTTAGGGTGTAACCAAGAAGATACCAATGACAGAATGTTCATTTCATAACCAGTGTTCAATGGTTTCATTAAATTATTAAAGCCTTTCTCAAACGGACTAAAATGTAAAAATAAAATAACGTAACAGTAAAGCCCCGCTACAACATGTAGTATGTTCCTATCTGAACAGTAAAGCCCCACTACAACATGTAGTATGTTCCTATCTGAACAGGAAAGCCCCACTACAACATGTAGTATGTTCCTATCTGAACAGGAAAGCCCCGTCTACAACATGTATTTCCTCACCAGTGTTCCTATCTGAACAGTGAAAGCCCCACGTGGTACAACATGTAGTATGTTCCTATCTGAACAGTGAAAAGCCCCGCAATACAACATGTGTGTATGTTCCTATACAGTAACATGTACATTTCCCCGCTACACATGTAATGTTCCCCTGAACACACCCCCAGGACCACTGCTCACATGTACAGGAAGTGTGTTCCTATCTGAACAGGAAAGCCCCACTACAACATGTAGTATGTTCCTATCTGAACAGTAAAGCCCCACTATACTTTCAGCCCTATTCCATAGGTTTCCTCTACACCAACAAGGACACAGTTTTAAACACATGCCTTGTTTCTCTACACTCGATCATCCCTCTCTCACCTTAACTTCTCTCTCTCCTAGGTTCAGCCCTTTCCTAGGGGACACTAGGTAATCTACAGCCCCAACAGTTTTAACTCATTCCTTGTTGCTATAGGGACACTACTCGTCATCTACAGCCCTCTCCTATAGGGACACTAGGTTACTCATTCCTTGTAGGACTACTAACAGCCCTGTGCTATAGGGACACTAGGTCCTCAGTCTGTCACACGTAACTACTATCCTGTAGGGACCAACTACAAGCCCCCTAGGGGACACTCCATCCTGTAGTCGGACCACGACCACACTAGGTCTCCTCCGATAGGGACACCAGCCCTGGTCTGTAGGGACACTAGTAACTACCTCCTGTCCAATAGGTAACTACAGCCCCAGGACACTAGGTAACTACCAGAACCCCCCTGTAGGGGGGGTGCCGTGGGACCCTAGGTAACTACAGCCCAGTCCTCGGGACACTAGGTCGGCCCTGTCCTAACGGACAAGGTAACTACATTCTGTACTATAGGGACACTATTCTATAGGGACACTAGGTAATACAGCCCTGTCCTATAGGGACTAACTATTGTAACTCCCCCCGGTCCTATAGGGACACTAGGTAACTACAGCCCTAACTGTAGGGACACCCCAGCCCCTGTAGGGACACTAGGTGCCTACAGCCCCGTCCCTCCTATGGGGGCAATAACCAGGACCACTTGCTTCCCCCCCAGGTAACTACAGCGAAGGTGTCCTGGCCTAGGTAACTACAGCCCATAGGGGAAAGCCAACTACAGCCCTGTCCTGTAGGGACACTAGGTAACTACACTACTAACTACAGCCCTATCCTGTAGGGACACTAGGTAACTACAGCCCTGTGCTATAAGGGACACTAGGTAACTACAGCCCTGTCCTATGGGGACACTAGGTAACTACAGCCCTGTCTATGGGGACACTAGGTAACTACAGCCCTGTGCTATAGGGACACCTAGGTAACTACAGTAACCTGTCCACTAGGGGACACTAGGGTAACTACAGCCCTGTGCTATAGGGACACTAGGTAACTACAGCCCTGTGCTATAGGGACACTAGGTAACTACAGCCCTGTCCTATAGGGACACTAGGTAACTACAGCCCTGTCCTATAGGGACACTAGGTAACTACAGCCCTGTCCTGTAGGGACACTAGGTAACTACAGCCCTGTCCTATAGGGACACTAGGTAACTACAGCCCTGTCCTATAGGGACACTAGGTAACTACAGCCCTGTCCTATGGGGACACTAGGTAACTACAGCCCTGTCCTATGGGGACACTAGGTAACTACAGCCCTGTCCTATGGGGGGACACTAGGTAACTACAGCCCTGTCCTATAGGGACACTAGGTAACTACAGCCCTGTCCTATAGGGACACTAGGTAACTACAGCCCTGTGCTATAGGGACACTAGGTAACTACAGCCCTGTCCTATAGGGACACTAGGTAACTACAGCCCTGTCCTATAGGGACACTAGGTAACTACAGCCCTGTCCTATAGGGACACTAGGTAACTACAGCCCTGTCCTATGGGGACACTAGGTAACTACAGCCCTGTCCTATGGGGACACTAGGTAACTACAGCCCTGTCCTATAGGGACACTAGGTAACTACAGCCCTGTGCTATGGGGACACTAGGTAACTACAGCCCTGTCCTATAGGGACACTAGGTAACTACAGCCCTGTGCTATAGGGACACTAGGTAACTACAGCCCTGTCCTATGGGGACACTAGGTAACTACAGCCCTGTCCTATGGGGACACTAGGTAACTACAGCCCTGTGCTATAGGGACACTAGGTAACTACAGCCCTGTCCTATAGGGACACTAGGTAACTACAGCCCTGTCCTATGGGGACACTAGGTAACTACAGCCCTGTCCTTAGGGACACTAGGTAACTACAGCCCTGTGCTATAGGGGACACTAGGTAACTACAGCCCTGCCAAGCCCTGTGAACTAGGCAGCCCTGTGCTATAGGGACACTAGGTAACTACAGCCCTGTCCTATGGGGACACTAGGTACTACAGCCCTACAGCCCTGTCCTATAGGGACACTAGGTAACTACAGCCCTGTCCTATGGGGACACTAGGTAACTACAGCCCTGTCCTATGGGGACACTAGGTTACAGCCCTGTCCTATGGGGACACTAGTGTCCTATGGGGACACTAGCCCTGTAACTACAGCCCTGTGCTATAGGGACACTAGGTAACTACAGCCCTGTGCTATAGGGACACTAGGTAACTACAGCCCTGTGCTATGGGGACACTAGGTAACTACACTACTAACTACAGCCCTGTGCTATGGGGACACTAGGTAACTACAGCCCTGTGCTATAGGGACACTAGGTAACTACAGCCCTGTCCTATAGGGACACTAGGTAACTACAGCCCTGTCCTATGGGGGACACTAGGTAACTACAGCCCTGTCCTATAGGGACACTAGGTAAACTACAGCCCTGTCCTATAGGTAACTACAGGGACACTAGGTGACACTAGGTAACTACAGCCTATGGGGGACACTGTACAGCCCTGTGCTATAGGGACACTAGGTAACTACAGCCCTGTCCTATGGGGACACTAGGTAACTACAGCCCTGTCCTATAGGGACACTAACTACAGCCCTGTGCTATGGGGACAGGTAACTACAGCCCTGTCCTATGGGGACACTAGGTAACTACAGCCCTGTCCTATAGGGACACTAGGTAACTACAGCCCTGTGCTATAGGGACACTAGGTAACTACAGCCCTGTCTCTATAGGGACACTAGTAACTACAGTAACTATGGGGACACTAGGGTAACTCCATATCCTAGGTACTACTAGGTAACTACAAGCCCTGTGCCATAGGACAAGTTACTACAGCCCTGTCCTATAGGGGACACTAGTAACTACAAATTGGTGCTATGGGGTTGGGGTTGTTAGTACAGGTGTTTCACTCTTCAAGTCCTTGTAAAAGGGACATAGGTTACTACACACAGTTCAAGTCCTTGTGCTAATCCTATGGGTTCAGGGTTAGGGTTGGGGTGTTCAAGTCCTTGTAAAAAGTAGTTGGTTCATAGTAGGGTCCACAGAGTACCTTGTCTAAACTACTGTTTGGGTCAGGGTTAGGGTTGGATTGTTCAAGTCCAGTAAATCGTAGTTTTTTCAGGGTTAGGGCGTGGGTTTTTAGGTCCTTGTAAAAGGTAGTGGTTCAGGGTTAGGGTTGGGGTGTTCAAGTCCTTGTAAAAGGTAGTTGGGTTCAGGGTTAGGGTTGGGGTGTTCAAGTCCTTGTAAAAGGGTAGTTGGGTTCAGGGTTAGGGTTGGGGTGTTCAAGTCCTTGTAAAAAGTTAGTTGGGTTCAGGGTTAGGGTTGGGGTTGTCCTAGAGTATAAGGAAAATTCCACACTCACTGGAAATTGTCTTTATAAGTGCACTTCATTTCCAGCAGTAAATACTATTTCCACCAAGTACAGGTTTTTCATGTTCTAGACAGCAGAACAACGTCAAATAATAGATAATATCAAGTCCAGTTGGGTTTTAGCAGACGCTTTTATATCCAAAGCGACTTACAGGGTTAGGGTTTTTTCTTTTTTTTGTGTATGGGTGGTAGGTATAGGAAAAGACACACTCACTGGAAATTGTCTTTTGTGCACTTCATTTTTACTAATTCCGTGCAAGTACCAGCTTTTTCATGTTCAGAGGACCAAACAAGGGTTTGACTATCACTACACACAGAGCTTAGGTTATTTAAACAATGAACCAAGTAGGGTTTTTGTCTGTCAGAGCGTGTCTTTTTCTCTGTCAGAGCGTGGGTTGTGTGATAATGTAGAATAACAAGAAAATAACATCATATATATAGGCGATGTTAACACTGTAACAACATTATTTTGATGTGCCATGACAGGCATACAGGCTACACTACATCTCATCATGAGAGAACACACACACACACATCCTCTCTCACACGCACAAACACAAACTTGTAGGGACGTGTGTGTTAGATTCAGATCACCAATTCTTTAACCCCCCCCCCCCCCCCCCCCCCCACGGTCTCAGTCTCTGTCCTCTTGGCATTACTAAGGTTAGTAAGTAGAGCATGATCCAATTGGTTAGACTTATTAATGTGAAACACTGCCCTTTGTCTGGTTAATTATCACACACACACATGCCTGCTCAGTGAACCCCTGGCTCCTCCGTACTTCTTGCCTCCCTGCCCCGGCTCTCTGAATGTCAACGCTGTCTTACTGTGTTTGCTAAGTGTGTTGTCTTGGTGTGTTTGCTAAGCGTGTTGTCTTGGTGTGTGTGTGTGTGTGTGTGTGTGTTTCTTCCAGGCGTAGCTACATACGTGTGTGTGGCTCAGCAGGGCTACTGGGATCCCCAAGGCCCCGACCTCAGCAACTGCACGTCTCCCTGGGTCAACCATATCATGCAGAAAGTGAGTATGACTGCTGGCGGCGGCCATTGCGGCTACATTGCTCTCCCATTGAAACACACTCTAGGGTGTCCATTACGGATCTGGACCCGGGGGCAGTTTCTTCTGTCAGTTTCTCATGCATGGAAACACATTGGGGAAGATCTAGACTGCGTCCCAAATGACCTTAAATAGTGTGCAGCACTACTGTAGGCTAGACAGTGTTGATTCAGAGATATCCTGTATTGTTAGGCTGTTTGATAAGCTCAGTTCCTGATTATATGACATTAAAGATTATAGCTGTTTGATAAGCTCAGTTCCTGGTTATATGACGTTAAAGATGATAGCTGTTTGATAAGCTCAGTTCATGGTTATATGACGTTAAATTATATGCCATTTAGCAGACACTTTTATCCAAAGCGACTTACAGTCATGTGCGCATACATTTTTACGTACGGGTGGTCCCGGGGATCGAACCCACTACCCTGGCGTTAGTTAAAGATGATAGCTGTTTGATAAGCTCAGTTCCTGGTTATATGATGTTAAAGATGATAGCTGTTTGATAAGCTCAGTTCCTGGTTATATGATGTTAAAGATGATAGCTGTTTGATAAGCTCAGTTCCTGGTTATATTATGTTAAAGATGATTGCTGTTTGATAAGCTCAGTTCCTGGTTATGTGACGTTAAAGATGATAGCTGTTTGATAAGCTCAGTTCCTGGTTATGTGACGTTAAAGATGATAGCTGTTTGATAAGCTCAGTTCCTGGTTATGTGACGTTAAAGAGATAGCTGTTTGATAGTTCCTGTTAAAGATGATAGCTGTTTGATAAGCTCAGTTCCTGGTTATGTGACGTTAAAGATGATAGCTGTTTGATAAGCTCAGTTCCTGGTTATGTGACGTTAAAGATGATAGCTGTTTGATAAGCTCAGTTCCTGGTTATGTGACGTTAAAGATGATAGCTGTTTGATAAGCTCAGTTCCTGGTTATGTGACGTTAAAGATGATAGCTGTTTGATAAGCTCAGTTCCTGGTTATTAAAGATGACGTTAAAGATGATAGCTGATAGCTGTTTGATAAGCTCAGTTCCTGGTTATGTGACGTTAAAGATGATAGCTGTTTGATAAGCTCAGTTCCTGGTTATGTGACGTTAAAGATGATAGCTGTTTGATAAGCTCAGTTCCTGGTTATGTGACGTTAAAGATGATAGCTGTTTGATAAGCTCAGTTCCTGGTTATGTGACGTTAAAGATGATAGCTGTTTGATAAGCTCAGTTCCTGGTTATGTGACGTTAAAGATGATAGCTGTTTGATAAGCTCAGTTCCTGGTTATGTGACGTTAAAGATGATAGCTGTTTGATAAGCTCAGTTCCTGGTTATGTGACGTTAAAGATGATAGCTGTTTGATAAGCTCAGTTCCTGGTTATGTGACGTTAAAGATGATAGCTGTTTGATAAGCTCAGTTCCTGGTTATGTGACGTTAAAGATGATAGCTGTTTGATAAGCTCAGTTCCTGGTTATGTGACGTTAAAGATGATAGCTGTTTGATAAGCTCAGTTCCTGGTTATGTGACGTTAAAGATGATAAATAGTAAAGATGTACAGTATAGGACTGAGGAGACTTTAACTCAGTTCCTGGTTATGTGACGTTAAAGATGATACATAGTAAAGATGTACAGTATAGGACTGAGGAGACTTTAGCTCAGTTCCTGTTTATGTGACGTTAAAGATGATACATAGTAAAGATGTACAGTATAGGACTGAGGAGACTTTAGCTCAGTTCCTGTTTATGTGACGTTAAAGATGATACATAGTAAAGATGTACAGTATAGGACTGAGGAGACTTTAGCTCAGTTCCTGTTTATGTGACGTTAAAGATGATACATAGTAAAGATGTACAGTATAGGACTGAGGAGACTTTAGCTCAGTTCCTGTTTATGTGACGTTAAAGATGATACATAGTAAAGATGTACAGTATAGGACTGAGGAGACTTTAGCTCATTTATACATTCTGGTTAATATCATCATCATCATCATCATCATTATAGGAGTCGTGAATATCATGACAAAGACTTACCAAGAAATAATGAAGACATTTGTTTCAGTCTGAGTTTCTCTACAGTTGTTTTAAGCACTAGCATTAGCATCATGGTTTTACAGTCTGAGTTTCTCTACAGTTGTTTTAAGCACTAGCATTAGCATCATGGTTTTACAGTCTGAGTTTCTCTACAGTTGTTTTAAGCACTAGCATTAGCATCCCTCTTCTTTGTATTAAAAAAATCACCTGTTTTTAACCCCTAGAGTTCAGTAGGCCCAAACCTGAACATAGTATGAGAACTAGTCTAGGTTTGTGTTGTACCTCCACTGTCTGTTATCGTCCTCTTCATCCTCCTCCTCCTCCTCCTCTAGTTGCGTAGCGGCGAGACGGCAGCCATCGTAGCCAGGGAGCTAGCGGAGCAGACTAAAGGGCTGCTGCGTCCCGGTGACGTCCCCTCTACGGTGAGGGCCATGGCCCAGCTGGTCGAGCTGCTGGATGTTCAGCTCAGAAACCTAACACCCGGGGGCAAGGACAGCGCCGCACGCAGCCTCAACAAGGTACTGCAGGCAGGGGGGATTTTTTTTCTTCTTCTAAACGATCATTTAAATATTAAAGGGATAGTTCATCCAAATTCTAGTTCACACATGGATTGCTGTCTTACCTTGTCCATAGACTGCTTACAATATATCGTTCTGTAATTTTGGGTGAACTATCACTTTAATTGTGTCTTTCAGCAGATAGCTTCTTGGGGTTTTTGTGGGTTTCTATTTTTGAACTGAATTGTATTGAGTTTCTTATAATTTGTTTCTCAGCTACAAGGGACTTTGAAATTTAATTTGCTGGTGTTTAAAAAATGTCTTGGGGTGCTCAGCTTTCATTTTGTCCTTGTTCAACCTCAGACTGTTGAGGCTAG
>CM072220.1:10403195-10415695 GCA_036851935.1 Coregonus suidteri
TGGTGTTGGAGTCGTGCTTGGCCATGCAGTCATGGGTGAACAGGGAGTACAGGAGGGGACTGAGCAAGCACCCCTGAGGGGCCACCGTGTTGAGGATCAGTGTGGCAGATGTGTTGTTACCTACCCTTACCACCTGGGGGCGGCCCGTCAGGAAGTCCAGGATCCAGTTGCAGAGGGAGGTGTTTAGTCCCAGGATCCTTAGCTTAGTGAAGAGCTTTGAGGGCACTATGGTGTTGAATGCTGAGCTGTAGTCAATGAATAGCATTCTCACGTAGGTGTTCCTCTTGTCCAGGTGGGAAAGGGCAGTGTGGAGTGCAATAGAGATTGCATCATCTTTAGATCTGTTGGGGCGGTATGCAAATTGGAGTGGGTCTAGGGTTTCTGGGATAAATGTGTTGATGTGAGCCATGACCAGCCTTTCAAAGCACTTCATGGCTACAGACATGAGTGCTACGGGTCGGTAGTCATTTAGGCAGGTTATCTTATTGTTCTTGGGCATAAGGACTATGGTGGTCTGCTTCTGGTATTACAGACTCAGTCAGGGACATGTTGAAAATGTCAGTGAAGACACATAATAATAATAATATGCCATTTAGCAGACGCTTTTATCCAAAGCGATTTACAGTCATGTGTGCATACATTTTTAGGTATGGGTGGTCCCGGTGATCGAACCCACTACCCTGGCGTTACAAGTGCCATGCTCTACCAATTGAGCTACAGAGGACCACAGAGGACCACTTGCCAGTTGGTCAGCGCCCTGCGGCCTTGTGAATGTTGACCTGCTTAAAAGTCTTACTCACATTGGCTACGGAGAGTGTGATCACATAGTCATCCGGAACAGCTGACGCTCTCATGCATGCTTCAGTGTTGCTTGCCTCGAAGCGATTATAGAAGTGATTTAGCTCGTCTGGTAGGCTTGTGTCACTGGGCAGCTCGCGGCTGTGCTTCCCTTTGCAGTCTGTAATAGTTTTCAAGCCCTGCCACATCCGACGAGCGTCAGAGCCGGTGTAGTACGATTCCATCTTAGTCCTGTTTTGACTCTTTACCTGTTCGATGGTTTGTCGGAGGGCATAGCGGGATTGTCTTATAAGTGTCCGGGTTAGAGTCCCGCTCCTTGAAAGCAGCTCTACCCTTTAGCTCAGTGCGGATGTTGCCTGTAATCCATGGATTCCGGTTGGGGTATGTACGTACGGTCACTGTGGGGACGACGTCACTCAATGCACTTATTGATGAAGCCAGTGACTGATGTGGTGTACTCCTCAATGCTATCGGAAGAATGGAGGCCCCCTAGAGGTCAGGGCCCCTGGGCATGTGCCCTGGGCCCCCGGTTGGTCATTTGACCATGATTACTACAAGTTTAGATTAGTTTAGCTAACTAAAGTTAATTAACTAATTTCAACTAATTAACTAATTTACCAATCTATAACATTTTATGCCTAGAGCCAGCCGTGAGTGTGTGTGTGTGTGTGTGTGTGTGTGTATGTGTGTGTGTGTGTGTGTGTGTGTGTGTGTGTGTGTGTGTGTGTGTGTGTGTGCATGTGTTTGTGTGTGTGTGTGTGTTTGTATGATGAAAGGATTGGGCAGGAGGGTTGATTGTAATTGGTTTTAATAGCCATGGTCAGACAGGCTGACAGACAGAGAGACAGACATGCTGACAGACAGACATGCAGATGGACATGCAGACAGACAGACAGACAGACAGATGGACATGCAGACAGACATGCTGACAGACAGACATGCAAACAGATAGGCAGAGAGAGAGAGAGAGAGAGAGAGAGAGAGAGAGAGAGAGAGAGAGGAGAGAGAGAGAGAGAGAGAGAGAGAGATTTCCATTATCTATTTCCCTTGATTTGGCAATGTAAACGTATGTTTCCCATGCCAATAAAAGCCCCTTAAATTGAAATTGAATTAAATTCAAAGTTGAATTTGGAGAGAGAGAGGCCATGAAAAAGTGTAAAAAACGCAGTGTAATCTGCCCTCTGTCTGACTAGGAGTAGAGACTGTGATCAGTGACATGCAGTAAGTTTAAAGCCTGATTTGGCTTCTAACCTGTCTAGCCCTACACACACCGTACACACACACACACACACACCGTACACACACACACTCACCATACACACACACACACACACACACTCACCATACACACACACACACACACACTCACCATACACACACACACACACACACACACACACACACACACACACACACACACACACCATACACACACACACACACACACACACACACACACACAGACACACACCATACACACACACACACACACACACCATACACACACACACACCACACACCATACACACACACACACAACACACACGTACACACACACACACACACACACACACACACACACCATACACACACACACACACACACACACCATACACACACACACACACACACACCATACACACACACACACACACACACCATACACACACACACACACACACCGTACACCACACAACACACACACACACACACACACCATACACACACACACACACCACACCGTACACACACACACACACACACCGTACACACACACACACACACCGTACACACACACACACCATACACACACACACACACACCATACACACACACACACACACACACCATACATGTGTGTGAGAGGCCCAGTGCTGCAGCCTTTAACGCTGGATTACCCCAACGCTTCAAAGCATTTCACTTCTGCCCCATTTACTGGTGTGTGTGTGTGTTTGTGTGTTTGTGTGTGTGTGTGTGTTTGTGTGTGTGTTTGTGTGCGTGTGTTTTTTCATCCCCACTCCTGCTAACCAAGTCACTCTCTCACACACACACACACACACACACACACACACACACACACACACACACACACACACACACGCACAGACACACACACGTCAGGGGTGTGTGAAAGATGTGTGGATGAGGTTGACAGCCTGTCTGGGGACGTTTCTCTCAGTGTGTTTGACTGGAGTGGAAAATAGAGACTGGCAATTTGGACTAGAGAGGATACACTCTGGAGGAACAGATAACAGGCTGTGCTTCTGTGTGTGTGTGTGTGTGTGTGTGTGTGTGTTTGTTGTGTGTGTGTGTGTGTGTGTGTGTGTGTGTGTGTGTGTGTGTGTGTGTGTGTGTGTGTGTGTGTGTGTGTGTGTGTGGTGTGTGTGTGTGTGTTGTGTGTGTGTGTGTGTGTGTGTGTGTGTGTCCCAACAAGATGTGTCAGTGAGAAATGTGGAAGTGTAGCTAATATGATGATATTCACATACAATATAAAGAAGTGATCTAAAACAGGTATCTGGACATACTGTATATCAGATTATATATGGTATCTAAAATTAAACATGTATTCTCATATAAATAATATGTACCTTTGTATTACATTATATATATATATATATATATATATATATATATATATATATATATATATCTACTCTATGGCATTATCCTCATGGAGACAGTAGAGTAGTGGTTGAATGTATACTGGAGTATTCACACAGAGACTATTAGGACCACTGATTACTGTTATAGTGGTGGAATATTATACTGGAGTATTCACACAGTCCCTATTAGGACCATAACTGATACTGTATAGTGGTGAATATTCTAACTGGATTAATTCACACACGAGTCTATTAGGACCATAACTGATACTGTAGTGGTGGAATATATACTGGAATATCACACCGAGACTATTAGGACCCTAATGATTACTGAGTATATCTGGAGTATTCACACACAGTCTATTAGGACCATAACTGATACTGTATAGTGGTGGAATATATACTGGATTATTCACACAGAGTCTATTAGGACCATAACTGATACTGTATAGTGGTGGAATATATACTGGAGTATTCACACAGAGACTATTAGGACCATAACTGATACTGTATAGTGGTGGAATATATACTGGAGTATTCACAGAGTCTATTTAGGACCATAACTGTCTGTATTAGGACCATAACTGATACTGAACTGTTATAGTGTAGTGGTGGAATATATACTGGAGTATTCACACAGAGTCTATTAGGACCATAACTGATACTGTATAGTGGTGGAATATATACTGGAGTATTACAGAGTCTATTACGGGACCATAACTGATACTGTATAGTGGTGGAATATATACTGGAGTATTCACACAGTCTATTAGGACCATAACTGATACTGTATAGTGGTGGAATATATACTGGAGTATTCACACAGAGTCTATTAGGACCATAACTGATACTGTATAGTGGTGGAATATATACTGGAGTATTCACACAGAGTCTATTAGGACCATAACTGATACTGTATAGTGGGGAATATATACTGGGAGTATTCACACAGATACTATTAGGACCATAACTGATACTGTATAGTGTAGTGGTGGAATATATACTGGAGTATTCACACAGAGTCTATTAGGACCATAACTGATACTGTATAGTGGTGGAATATATACTGGAGTATTCACACAGAGTCTATTAGGACCATAACTGATACTGTATAGTGGTGGAATATATACTGGAGTATTCACACAGTCTATTAGGACCATAACTGATACTGTATAGTGTAGTGGTGGAATATATACTGGAGTATTCACACAGTCTATTAGGACCATAACTGATACTGTATAGTGGTGGAATATATACTGGAGTATTCACACAGAGTCTATTAGGACCTAATGATACTGTATAGTGGTGGAATATATACTGGAGTATTCACAGAGTCTATTAGGACCATAACTGATACTGTATAGTGGTGGAATATATACTGGAGTATTCACACAGAGTCTATTAGGACCATAACTGATACTGTATAGTGGTGGGAATATATACTATGGGAGTATTCACACCCAGTCTAACTAGGACCATAAACTGGATACTGTATAGTGTTAGTGGTGGAATATATACTGGAGTATTCACACAGAGTCTATTAGGACCATAACTGATACTGTATAGTATAGTGGTGGAATATATACTGGAGTATTCACACAGAGTCTATTAGGACCATAACTGATACTGTATAGTGGTGGAATATATACTGGAGTATTCACACAGTCTATTAGGACCTGTATACTGTATAGTGGTGGAATATATACTGGAGTATCACACTCTATTATAACTGATACTGTATAGTGGTGGAATATATACTGGAGGAGTATAGTGGTCACACTGATACTATAGTGTAGTGGTGGATATATACTGGATTAGGAGATCTTAGGACCATAAACTGATACATATACTGGAGTATTGACTATAGGACCATAACTGATACTCTATAGTGGTGGGAATATATACTGGAGTATTCACACAGAGACTATTAGGACCATAACTGATACTGTATAGTGTAGTGGTGGAATATATACTGGAGTAATTCACACAGTCTAGACCATAAACTGATACTGGAATATAGGACACAGAGTCTATAGGACCATAACTGATACTGTATAGTGTTAGTGTGGTATGTATTAGTGGTGGAAATATATACTTGAGTATTCACGCAGTAGGACCATAACAGATACTGTATATAGTGGTGGAATACTGGAGTATTACTATAGGACCATAACTGATACTGTTAGTAAAGTGGAATATATACTGGAGTATTCACACAGTCTATTAGGACCATAACTGATACTGTATAGTGTAGTGGTGAATATATACTGAATACTGAGTATATCGGGAAAGAGTACACAGATACTATTCATAACACAGAGATTATTCACACTATTAGGACCATAACTGATACTGTATAGTGGTGGAATATATACTGGAGTATTCACACAGAGTCTATTAGGACCATAACTGATACTGTATAGTGGTGGAATATATACTGGAGTATTCACACAGTCTATTAGGACCATAACTGATACTGTATAGTGGTGGAATATATACTGGAGTATTCACACAGAGACTATTAGGACCATAACTGATACTGTATAGTGTAGTGGTGGAATATATCCTGGAGTATTAACACAGATACTATTGACCATAACTGATAGTGTAGTGGTGGAATATATACTGGAGTATTCACACAGTCTATTAGGACCATAACTGATACTGTATAGTGTAGTGGTGGAATATATACTGGAGTATTCACACAGAGACTATTAGGACCATAACTGATACTCTATTATAGTATAGTAGTGGTGGAATATATACTGGAGTATTCACACTATTAGAGATACTATAGGAATATAACTGATTACTAGGACCATATAGTGTAGTGGTGGAATATATACTGGATATTCACACAGTCTATTGGACCATAACTGATACTGTATAGTCTAGTGGTGGAATATATACTGGGTATTCCACATAACTATTAGGACCATAACTGATACTGTATAGTGTAGTGGTGGAATATATACTGGAGTATTCACACAGAGTCTATTAGGACCATAACTGATACTGTATAGTGTAGTGGTGAATATATACTGGAGTATTCACACCAGAGTCTATTAGGACCATAACTGATACTGTATAGTGGTGGAATATATACTGGAGTATTCACACAGTCACAACTGATAGTATAGTGTAGTGGTGGAATATAGGTATTCACACATAATTAGGATACTGTACTAGTGTAGTGGTGGAATATATACTGGAGTATTCACACAGAGACTATTAGGACCATAACTGATACTGTATAGTGTAGTGGTGGAATATATACTGGAGTATTCACACAGTCTATTAGGACCATAACTGATACTGTATAGTGTAGTGGTGGAATATATACTGGAGTATTCACACAGAGTCTATTAGGACCATAACTGATACTGTATAGTGGTGGAATATATACTGGAGTATTCACACAGAGACTATTAGGACCATAACTGATACTGTATAGTGTGGTGGAAATATATACTGGAGTATCACACAGTACTATTAGGGACCATAACTGATACTGTATAGTGTAGTGGTGGAATATATACTGGAGTATTCACACAGAGTATATTAGGACCATAAACTGATACTGTATAGTGGTGGAATATATACTGGAGTATTCACACAGAGTCTATTAGGACCATAACTGATACTGTATAGTGGTGGAATATATACTGGAGTATTCACACAGTCTATTAGGACCATAACTGATACTGTATAGTGTAGTGGTGGAATATATACTGGAGTATTCACACAGAGACTATTAGGACCATAACTGATACTGTATAGTGGTGGAATATATACTGGAGTATTCACACAGAGACTATTAGGACCATAACTGATACTGTATAGTGAGTGGTGGAATATATACTGGAGTATTCACACAGAGACTATTAGGACCATAAACTGATACTGTATAGTGGTGGTATATATATACTGGAGTATTCACACAGAGTCTATTAGGACCATAAACTGATACTGTATAGTGGTGGAATATATACTGGAGTATTCACACAGAGTCTATTTAGGACCATATACTGATACTGTATTAGTGGTGGATATATACTGGAGTATTCACACAGAGTCTATTAGGACCATAACTGATACTGTATAGTGGTGGAATATATACTGGAGTATTCACACAGAGTCTATTAGGACCATAACTGATACGTGGTTAGTGGGGGAATATATATGGAGTATTCACACAGAGACTATTAGACCATAACTGATACTGTATAGTGTAGTGGTGAATATATACTGGAGTATTCACACAGAGTCTATTAGGACCATAACTGATACTGTATAGTGTAGTGGTGGTGGAGTATTCACACAGAATATTAGAACCATAACTGATACTGTATACTGGAGTATATACAGTATTCACACAGAGTCTATTAGGACCATAACTGATACTGTATAGTGGTGGAAATATATACTGGAGTATTCACACAGAGTCTATTAGGACCATAACTGATACTGTATAGTGTAGTGGGGAATATATACTGGAGGAGTATTAGGACCATAAACTGATACTGTATAGTGGGGGAATATATTACTGGAGTATTCACACAGAGTCTATTAGGACCATAACTGATACTGTATAGTGGTGGAATATATACTGGAGTATTCACACAGAGTCTATTAGGACCATAACTGATACTGTATAGTGTAGTGGTGGAATATATACTGGAGTATTCACACAGTCTATTAGGACCATAACTGATACTGTATAGTGGTGGAATATATACTGGAGTATTCACACAGACTATTAGGACCATACATGAACTGTATAGTGTAGTAGTGAATATATACTGGAGTATTCACACAGAGTCTATTAGGACCATAACTGATACTGTATAGTGTGGTGGAATATATACTGGAGTATTCACACAGAGGTCTATTAGGACCATAACTGATACTGTATAGTGTAGTGGTGGAATATATACTGGAGTATTCACACAGAGTCTATTAGGACCATAACTGATACTGTATAGTGGTGGAATATATACTGGAGTATTCACACAGTCTATTAGGACCATAACTGATACTGTATATGGTGGGGAATATATACTGGAGTATTCACACAGAGTCTATTAGGACCATAACTGATACTGTATAGTGTAGTGGTGGAATATATACTGGAGTATTCACACAGAGACTATTAGGACCATAACTGATACTGTATAGTGTAGTGGTGGAATATATACTGGAGTATTCACACAGTCTATTAGGACCATAACTGATACTGTATAGTGGTGGAATATATACTGGAGTATTCACACAGAGACTATTAGGACCATAACTGATACTGTATAGTGTAGTGGTGGAATATATACTGGAGTATTCACACAGAGTTATTAGGACCATAACTGATACTGTATAGTGTAGTGGGTGGAATATATACTGGAGTATCACACAGTCTATTAGGACCATAACTGACTTATAGTGGTGGGAATATATACTGTATTAGTCTATTAGGACCATCACTGATTACTGGTGGTGGGAATAATATTGGTGGAGATTACTGGAGTATTCACACAGAGACTATTAGGACCATAACTGATACTGTATAGTGGTGGAATATATACTGGAGTATTCACACAGAGTCTATTAGGACCATAA
Organism: Coregonus suidteri; assembly: GCA_036851935.1. Taxonomy (NCBI): domain Eukaryota; kingdom Metazoa; phylum Chordata; class Actinopteri; order Salmoniformes; family Salmonidae; genus Coregonus; species Coregonus suidteri. The sequence goes on from CM072220.1 coordinate 10,412,210, forward strand.
CTGATACTGTATAGTGTAGTGGTGGAATATATACTGGAGTATTCACACAGAGTCTATTAGGACCATAACTGATACTGTATAGTGTAGTGGTGGAATATATACTGGAGTATTCACACAGAGTCTATTAGGACCATAACTGATACTGTATAGTGGTGGAATATATACTGGAGTATTCACACAGTCTATTAGGACCATAACTGATACTGTATAGAATATATACTGGAGTAGTGGTGGAATATATACTGGAGTATTCACACAGAGTCTATTAGGACCATAACTGATACTGTATATAGTGGTGGAATATATACTGGAGTATTCACACAGAGTCTATAGGACCATAAACTGATACTGTAGTGTAGTGGTGGAATATATACTGGAGTATTCACACAGAGTCTATTAGGACCATAACTGATACTGTATAGTGTAGTGGTGGAATATATACTGGAGTATTCACACAGTCTATTAGGACCATAACTGATACTGTATAGTGTAGTGGTGGAATATATACTGGAGTATTCTGTTATAGTGGTGGAATATATACAGAGTCTATTAGGACCATAACTGATACTGTATAGTGGTGGAATATATACTGGAGTATTCACACAGAGTGGAATATAATACTGGGTATTCACCTCTATTAGGACCATAAACTGATACTTGATACTGTATAGTGTAGTGGGTAATATATACTGGAGTATTCACACAGAGTCTATTAGGACCATAACTGATACTGTGGAATAGTGTAGTGGTGGAATATATACTATTGAGTATTCACACAGAGTCTATTAGGACCATAACTGATACTGTATAGTGTAGTGGTGGAATATATACTGGAGTATTCACACAGAGTCTATTAGGACCATAACTGATACTGTATAGTGTAGTGGTGGAATATATACTGGAGTATTCACACAGTCTATTAGGACCATAACTGATACTGTATAGTGGTGGATATATACTGGAGTATTCACACAGAGTCTATTAGGACCATAACTGATACTGACCTAAACTGATACTGTATAGTAGTGGTGGAATATACTGGAGTATTCACACAGAGTCTATTAGGACCATAACTGATACTGTATAGTGTAGTGGTGGAATATATACTGAGGTATTCACACAGAGTCTATTAGGACCATAACTGATACTGTATAGTGTAGTGGTGGAATATATACTGGAGTATTCACACAGAGTCTATTAGGACCATAACTGATACTGTATAGTGTAGTGGTGGAATATATACTGGAGTATTCACACAGAGTCTATTAGGACCATAACTGATACTGTATAGTGTATAGTGGTGGAATATATACTGGAGTATTAACACACAGAGTATTCTATTAGGACCATAACTAGTGTAGTGGTGGATACTGTATAGTGTAGTGGTTGAATATATACTGGAGTATTCACACAGAGACTATTAGGACCATAACTGATACTGTATAGTGGTGGGAATATATACTGGAGTATTCACACAGAGACTATTAGGACCATAACTGATACTGTATAGTGTAGTGGTGGAATATATACTGGAGTATTCACACAGAGTCTATTAGGACCATAACTGATACTGTATAGTGGTGGAATATATACTGGAGTATTCACACAGAGTCTATTAGGACCATAACTGATACTGTATAGTGTAGTGGTGGAATATATACTGGAGTATTCACACAGAGTCTATTAGGACCATAACTGATACTGTATAGTGGTGGAATATATACTGGAGTATTCACACATAGTCTATTGGGACCATAACTAATACTGTATAGTGGTGGAATATACACTGGAGTATTCACACAGTCTATTAGGACCATAACTGATACTGTATAGTGGTGGAATATATACTGGAGTATTCACACAGAGACTATTAGGACCATAACTGATACTGTATAGTGGTGGAATATATACTGGAGTATTCACACAGAGTCTATTAGGACCATAACTGATACTGTATAGTGGTGGAATATATACTGGAGTATTCACACACAGTCTATTAGGACCATAACTGATACCGTATAGTGTAATGGTGGAATATACAGTCGTGGTCAAACGTTTTGAGAATGACACAAGTATTGGTCTTCACAAAGTTCGCTGCTTCAATGTTATGAGATATTTTTGTCAGATTTTACTATGGTAACTGAAGTATAATTACAAGCATTCCATAAGTGTCAAAGGCTTTTATTGACAATTACATTACGTTTATGCAAAGAGTCAATATTTGCAGTGTTGACCCTTCTTTTTCAAGACCTCTGCAATCCGCCCTGGCATGCTGTCAATTAACTTCTGGGCCACATCCTGACTGATGGCAGCCCATTCTTGCATAATCAATGCTTGGAGTTTGTCAGAATTTGTGGGTTTTTGTTTGTCCACCCGCCTCTTGAGGATCGACCACAAGTTCTCAATGGGATTAAGGCTGGGGAGTTTCCTGGCCATGGACCCAAAATTTTGATGTTTTGTTCCCCGAGCCACTTAGTTATCACTTTTGCCTTATGGCAAGGTGCTCCATCATACTGGAAAAGGCATTGTTCGTCACCAAACTGTTCTTGGATGGTTGGGAGAAGTTGCTCTTGGAGGATATGTTGGTACCATTCTTTATTCATGGCTGTGTTCTTAGGCAAAATTGTGAGTGAGCCCACTCCCTTGGCTGAGAAGCAACCCCACACATGAATGGTCTCAGGATGCTTTACTGTTGGCATGACACAGGACTGATGGTAGCGCTCACCTTGTCTTCTCCGGACAAGGTGTTTTCCGGATGCCCCAAACAATCAGAAAGGGGATTCATCAGAGAAAATGACTTTACCCCAGTCCTCAGCAGTCCAATCACTGTACCTTATGCAGAATATCAGTCTGTCCCTGATGTTTTTCCTGGAGAGAAGTGGCTTCTTTGCTGCCCTTCTTGACAACAGGCCATCCTCCAAAAGTCTTCGCCTCACTGTGCGTGCAGATGCACTCACACCTGCCTGCTGCCATTCCTGAGCAAGCTCTGCACTGGTGGTGCCCCGATCCCGCAGTTGAATCAACTTTAGGAGACAGTCCTGGCGCTTGCTGGACTTTCTTGGGCGCCCTGACGCCTTCTTCACAACAATTGAACCTCTCTCCTTGAAGTTCTTGATGATCCGATAAATGGTTGATTTAGGTGCAATCTTACTAGCAGCAATATCCTTGCCTGTGAAGCCCTTTTTGTACAAAGCAATGATGACAGCACGTGTTTCCTTGCAGGTAACCATGGTTAACAGAGGAAGAACACTGATTTCAAGCACCACCCCCTTTTAAAGCTTCCAGTCTGTTATTCTAACTCAATCAGCATGACAGAGTGATCTCCAGCCTTGTCCTCGTCAACACTCTCACCTGTGTTAACGAGAGAATCACTGACATGGTGGCAGCTGGTCCTTTTGTGGCAGGGCTGAAATGCAGTGGAAGTGTTTTTGGGGGGATTAAGTTCATTTTCATGGCAAAGAGGGACTTTGCAATTAATTGCAATTC
>CM072220.1:10420695-10438195 GCA_036851935.1 Coregonus suidteri
GCCATTTGTATTGATGTTGAACATGACCAAGACCAATTTATAAACCTGTGACCCACCCCCCCCCCCCTAGCTTTACCAACCCATTACCAACTAAATGGTACCAGTGTCTTTATCTAACCCTCCTGCCCCCTCCATTACTACCAGGCCGTAGTATTAACATGAGCGTATCGTCCCTCCAGGCCATGGTTGAGACGGTGAACAACTTGCTCCAGCCCAGGGCCCAGGCAGCGTGGAGACAGTTGCCCACAGGGGAGCAGCTTCGCTGGGCTACCACCCTGCTAGACACGGTGGAGGCTGGAGCTTTCATGCTGGCTGATAACCTGCTGAAGACGGACACTGTACAGGAGATCACCGACAACATCCGTGAGTAATTAATGAATGATTTTTTATTTGATCTTTGATTTAACCAGGAAGTCTTGTTGAGACCTGGCTAAGAGAGCATGACTAGAGGAATCATTCATGTTTGTCAGAAAAGTTTGAATCCTAACTTGAGAACTTCAAGTGTCAAATAAACAATTCATGTATATTAGATGTAATTATTAAACAATGAATTCAGTAGGTAGTTATCCCTACACTCTTATAGAAAAGGGTTCCAAAAGGGTTCTTCGACTGTCCCCGTAGGAGAAACCTTTTTAGCTCCAGTTAGAACCCTTTCCACAGAGGGTTCTACATGGAACTCAAAAGGGTTCTACTTGGAACTAAAACTAAAGGGAAAACCGAAGAACCCTTTTAGGTTCTAGATAGCACCTTTTTTTTCTAAGAGTGTAGATGGCATTGAACTTGCAATCTTTGACTCTTAATTCATTTTAGTCGAAAGCAGAGTAATTATATACCCTACATGAGTTTACAGCACTCTGGTCAATATCATGCATGTGAATAATATCATACATGTGAATAATATCATACATGTGAATAATATCATGCATGTGAATAATATCATACATGTGAATAATATCATGCATGTGAATAATATCATACATGTGAATAATATCATGCATGTGAATAATATCATGCATGTGAATAATATCATGCATGTGAATAATATCATGCATGTGAATAATATCATGCATGTGAATAATATCATACATGCGTGTAAGTGGGGCAGAATAATACTATCACTTAAATGCTTGGAGGGAAAGAGGGGAGAGGGAGGGAGGGAGGGGAGGGAGAGAGACAGAGAGGGGGAGAGAGAGAGAGGGGAGGGCGTGGGGGAGAGACAGGGAGGGGGAGGGAGAGAGACAGGGAGGGGGGAGAGAGAGACAGGGAGGGGGGAGAGAGAGAGAGAGGGGGGGGTGGGGGCAGGGAGGGGGAGGGAGAGAGAGAGGGTGGGGGAGAAACAGGGAGGGGGAGAGAGAGGAGAGAGAGAGAGAGAGAGAGAGAGGAGAGAGAGGAGGGAGAGGAGGGGTTGGGGGAGAGATAGGGACAGGGAGGGGAGTAAAAGAAGGATAGAGAATGTGGGAGGAGAGGGAGAAAAAGAGGAGAAGGATAGGAGAGGGAGAGAGAGAACGAGAAAGAGAAAGAGATGGAGAAAGAGAGAGGTGAACATACAGTCCCTTCAGAAAGTATTCACACCCCTTGAATTTTTTCACATTTTGTTGTTGTGTTACAGTCTGAATCTAAAATGGATTAAATCGAGATTTTGTGTCACTGATCTACACTCAATACCCCATAATGTCAAAGTGGAATTATGTTTTTAGAAATGTTTACAAATTAATACAAAATGAAAAGCTTAAATGTATTGAGTCGATAATTATTCAACTAATTTGTTATGGCAAGCCTAAATAAGTTCTGGAGTAAAAATGTGCTTAACAAGTCACAGAATAAGTTGCATGGACTCACTCTGTGTGCAATAATAGTGTTTAACATGATTTTTAAATGACTACCTCATCTCTTTACCCCACACATACAATTATCTGTAAGGTCCCTCAGTCAAGCAGTGAATTTCAAGCACAGATTCAACCACAAAGACCAGGGAGGTTTTCCAATGGTTCGCAAAGAAGGGCACCTATTGGTAGATAAATAAATTATCATAAAAACAGACATATAATATCCCTTTGTGCATGGTGAAGTTATTAATTACACTTTGGGTGGTGTATCAGTCACTACAAAGATACAGGAGCCTTCCTAACTCAGTTGCCGGAGAGGAAGGAAACCGCTCAGGGATTTCACCATGAGGCTAATGGTGATTTTAAAACAGTTACAGAGTTTAATAGCTGTGAAAGGAGATAACTGAGGCTGGATCAACAACATTGTAGTCACTCCACAACACTAACATAAATGACAGCGTGAAAATAAGGAAGCCTGTACAAAATAAAACATATTCTAAAACATGCATCCTGTTTGCAATAAGGCACTAAAGTAATACTGCAAAAAAAATGTGGCAAAGAAATTAACTTTTTGTCCTGAATACAAAGTGTTATATTTAGGGCCAATCCAACACAACACATCACTGAGTACCACTCTTCATATTTTCAAGCATGGTGGTGGCTGCATCATGTCATGGGTATGGTTGTCATCGGCAAGAACTAGGGAGTTTTTTAGGATAAAATGGAATGGAATAGAGCTAAGCACAGGCAAAATCCTAGAGGAAAACTTGTTTCAGTCTGCTTTCCAACAGACACTGGGAGACAAATTCACCTTTCAGCAGGACAATTACCTAAAACACAAGGCCAAATGCACACTGGAGTTGCTTGCCAAGATGACATTGAATGTTCCTGAGTGGCCTAGTTACAGTTTTGACTTAAGAAACTATGGCAAGACTTGAAAATGGCTGTCTAGCAATGTTCAACAACCAACTTGACAGAGCTTGAATATTTTTTTATGAAATAATGGGCAAATATTGTACAATCCAAGTGTACAAAGCACTTAGAGACTTACCCAGAAAGACTCACAGCTGTAATCACTGCCAAAGTTGAATCTAACATGTATTGAGCCAGGGGTGTGAATATTATGTAGATGAGGTCCAGGGGTGTGAATACTTATGTAGATGAGGTATTTCTGTATTTCATTTTCAAAAGATTTTCAAAAATAAATAAAAACATGTTTTCACTTTGTCATTATGGGGTATTGTGTAATCCATTTTGAATTCAGGCTGTAACACAACAAAATGTGGAATAAGTCAAGGGGTGTGAATACTTATTTCTGAAGGCGCTGTATATGGACAGGGAGGACCAGATCCTAGATAAACACTCTAAAGTGCTTTTTTTAAAAATAAGGGTTCTGAGCTCATCGGGAGAGCAGTCCAACAGCAGTCTATATGGAAAACCTACAGCATATCTACTTTAATATAGTTCTATAGTATAGAAATTGCATAACCAGAAACAGACACAAACACATATACATTCTCAGATTGTCCAGAATGCATCAGTAGGGTGTACATGCCTAACCCAGTGATATAGTAGTCATTACAACGCCCCCTCCTCCTGAAACACAATAGTTATCATCAAACACACAAGCACTTTATCCCATCATCACATCTCTATTTATACCCTGTTTATACCAGCTCCCTGGTGGTTTGTCATTACACAATATCCTGCATTCTACTGAGACCTGTGTGTGTGTGTGTGTGTGTGTGTGTTTCATTGTGTTAGTGTGTAGTCGTACTGCAGACTGTTTTCTTCTGTTTTCCTCTCATCCTCTTGGAAGGGTGGAACGGGGTTTAGAGAGGAGGGAGAGACGGCGGGAGGGAGGGAGGGAGGGAGGGAGGGAGGGAGGGAGGGAAGGAAGGAAGGAAGGAAGGATGAGGAGATGAAAGGTGTCATCAGACTCACCTTTATATAAGTACATTTATCCATACCCAGAATGCCTTAGTGAGAAGGTGCTGCTTGGTGAGAAGGTGCTGCCTTGGTGAGAAGGTGCTGCCTTGGTGAGAAGGTGCTGCCTTGGTGAGAAGGTGCTGCCTTGGTGAGAAGGTGCTGCCTTAGTGAGAAGGTGCTGCCATAGTGAGAAGGTGCTGCCTTGGTGAGAAGGTGCTGCCTTAGTGAGAAGGTGCTGCCTTGGTGAGAAGGTGCTGCCTTAGTGAGAAGTACTGCCTTAGTGAAAAGGTGCTGCCTTAGTGAGAAGGTGCTGCCTTAGTGAGAAGGTGCTGCCTTAGTGAGAAGGTGCTGCCTTGGTGAGAAGGTGCTGCCTTGGTGAGAAGGTGCTGCCTTGGTGAGAAGGTGCTGCCTCGGTGAGAAGGTGCTGCCTTGGTGAGAAGGTGCTGGCAGCAATAGACAATTTACAAACAGAATACAGACACAATATCACATAGACATCATACAGAATATACAATATCAGAACAGTAAACATAAAACATACTACTAGGATGATTACAGTGGAGTATAGACTGATTACAGTGGAGTATAGGGTGATTACAGTGGAGTATAGACTGATTACAGTGGAGTATATACTGATTACAGTGGTGTATAGGGTGATTACAGTGGAGTATAGACTGATTACAGTGGAGTATAGACTGATTACAGTGGAGTATAGACTGATTACAGTGGAGTATAGGGTGATTACAGTGGAGTATAGGGTGATTACAGTGGAGTATAGACTGATTACAGTGGAGTATAGGGTGATTACAGTGGAGTATAGGGTGATTACAGTAGCATATAGGGTGATTACAGTGGAGTATAGGCTGATTACAGTGGAGCATAGGCTGATTACAGTGGATTATAGGGTGATTACAGTGGAGTATAGGCTGATTACAGTGGAGTATAGGCTGATTATAGTGGTGTATAGGATGATTATAGTGGAGTATAGACTGATTACAGTGGAGTATAGGGTGATTACAGTGGAGCATAGGCTGATTACAGTGGAGTATAGGCTGATTATAGTGGTGAATAGGCTGATTACAGTGGAGTATAGACTGATTACAGTGGAGTATAGGCTGATTATAGTGGTGTATAGACTGATTACAGTGGAGTATAGGGTGATTACAGTGGAGCATAGACTGATTACAGTGGAGTATAGGGTGATTACAGTGGAGCATAGGCTGATTACAGTGGAGTATAGGCTGATTACAGTGGCGTATAGGGTGATTACAGTGGAGCATAGGCTGATTACAGTGGATTATAGGGTGATTACAGTGGAGTATAGGCTGATTACAGTGGAGTATAGGCTGATTATAGTGGTGTATAGGATGATTATAGTGGAGTATAGACTGATTACAGTGGAGTATAGGGTGATTACAGTGGAGCATAGGCTGATTACAGTGGAGTATAGGCTGATTATAGTGGTGAATAGGCTGATTACAGTGGAGTATAGACTGATTACAGTGGAGTATAGGCTGATTATAGTGGTGTATAGACTGATTACAGTGGAGTATAGGTGATTACAGTGGAGCATAGACTGATTACAGTGGAGTATAGGGTGATTACAGTGGAGCATAGGCTGATTACAGTGGAGTATAGGCTGATTACAGTGGCGTATAGGGCGATTACAGTGGAGCATAGGCTGATTACAGTGGAGCATAGGCTGATTACAGTGGATTATAGGGTGATTACAGTGGCGTATAGGGTGATTACAGTGGAGCAAGACCGATTACAGTGGAGTATAGGGTGATTACAGTAGCATATAGGGTGATTACAGTGGAGTATAGTGTGATTACAGTGGAGTATAGGCTGATTACAGTGGAGTATTGGGTGATTACAGTGGAGTATAGACTGATTACAGTGGAGTATAGGCTGATTACAGTGGAGTATATAGGGTGATTACAGTGGAGCATAGGCTGATTACAGTGGAGTATAGGCTGATTACAGTGGAACATAGGCTGATTACAGTGGAGCATAGGGTGATTACAGTGGAGCATAGGCTGATTACAGTGGAGTATAGGGTGATTACAGTAGCATATAGGGTGATTACAGTGGAGTATAGGCTGATTACAGTGGAGTATAGGGTGATTACAGTGGAGTATAGACTGATTACAGTGGAGTATAGGCTGATTATAGTGGTGTATAGGGTGATTACAGTGGAGCATAGACCGATTACAGTGGAGTATAGGGTGATTACAGTAGCATATCAGGTGATTACAGTGGAGTATAGGCTGATTACAGTGGAGTATAGGGTGATTACAGTGGAGTATAGACTGATTACAGTGGAGTATAGGCTGATTACAGTGGAGTATAGGGTGATTACAGTGGAGCATAGGCTGATTACAGTGGAGTATAGGCTGATTACAGTGGAACATAGGCTGATTACAGTGGAGTATAGGCTGATTATAGTGGTGTATAGGGTGATTACAGTGGAGTATAGGCTGATTACAGCGGAGTATAGACTGATTACAGTGGAGTATAGGGTGATTACAGTGGAGTATAGACTGATTACAGTGGAGTATAGACTGATTACAGTGGAGTATAGGGTGATTACAGTGGAGTATAAACTGATTACAGTGGAGTATATACTGATTACAGTGGTGTATAGGGTGATTACAGTGGAGTATAGACTGATTACAGTGGAGTATAGACTGATTACAGTGGAGTATAGGGTGATTACAGTGGAGTATAGACTGATTACAGTGGAGTATAGACTGATTACAGTGGAGTATAGACTGATTACAGTGGAGTATAGGGTGATTACAGTGGAGTATAGGGTGATTACAGTGGAGTATAGACTGATTACAGTGGAGTATAGATTGATTACAGTGGAGTATAGGGTGATTACAGTGGAGTATAGGGTGATTACAGTAGCATATAGGGTGATTACAGTGGAGTATAGGCTGATTACAGTGGAGCATAGGCTGATTACAGTGGATTATAGGGTGATTACAGTGGAGTATAGGCTGATTACAGTGGAGTATAGGCTGATTATAGTGGTGTATAGGATGATTATAGTGGAGTATAGACTGATTACAGTGGAGTATAGGGTGATTACAGTGGAGCATAGGCTGATTACAGTGGAGTATAGGCTGATTATAGTGGTGAATAGGCTGATTACAGTGGAGTATAGACTGATTACAGTGGAGTATAGGCTGATTATAGTGGTGTATAGACTGATTACAGTGGAGTATAGGGTGATTACAGTGGAGCATAGACTGATTACAGTGGAGTATAGGCTGATTACAGTGGAGTATAGGCTGATTACAGTGGCGTATAGGGTGATTACAGTGGAGCATAGGCTGATTACAGTGGATTATAGGGTGATTACAGTGGAGTATAGGCTGATTACAGTGGAGTATAGGCTGATTATAGTGGTGTATAGGATGATTATAGTGGAGTATAGACTGATTACAGTGGAGTATAGGGTGATTACAGTGGAGCATAGGCTGATTACAGTGGAGTATAGGCTGATTATAGTGGTGAATAGGCTGATTACAGTGGAGTATAGACTGATTACAGTGGAGTATAGGCTGATTATAGTGGTGTATAGACTGATTACAGTGGAGTATAGGGTGATTACAGTGGAGCATAGACTGATTACAGTGGAGTATAGGGTGATTACAGTGGAGCATAGGCTGATTACAGTGGAGTATAGGCTGATTACAGTGGCGTATAGGGTGATTACAGTGGAGCATAGGCTGATTACAGTGGAGCATAGGCTGATTACAGTGGATTATAGGGTGATTACAGTGGCGTATAGGGTGATTACAGTGGAGCATAGACCGATTACAGTGGAGTATAGGGTGATTACAGTAGCATATAGGGTGATTACAGTGGAGTATAGGGTGATTACAGTGGAGTATAGGCTGATTACAGTGGAGTATTGGGTGATTACAGTGGAGTATAGACTGATTACAGTGGAGTATAGGCTGATTACAGTGGAGTATAGGGTGATTACAGTGGAGCATAGGCTGATTACAGTGGAGTATAGGCTGATTACAGTGGAACATAGGCTGATTACAGTGGAGCATAGGGTGATTACAGTGGAGCATAGGCTGATTACAGTGGAGTATAGGGTGATTACAGTAGCATATAGGGTGATTACAGTGGAGTATAGGCTGATTACAGTGGAGTATAGGGTGATTACAGTGGAGTATAGACTGATTACAGTGGAGTATAGGCTGATTATAGTGGTGTATAGGGTGATTACAGTGGAGCATAGACCGATTACAGTGGAGTATAGGGTGATTACAGTAGCATATAAGGTGATTACAGTGGAGTATAGGCTGATTACAGTGGAGTATAGGGTGATTACAGTGGAGTATAGACTGATTACAGTGGAGTATAGGCTGATTACAGTGGAGTATAGGGTGATTACAGTGGAGCATAGGCTGATTACAGTGGAGTATAGGCTGATTACAGTGGAACATAGGCTGATTACAGTGGAGTATAGGCTGATTATAGTGGTGTATAGGGTGATTACAGTGGAGTATAGGCTGATTACAGCGGAGTATAGACTGATTACAGTGGAGTATAGGCTGATTACAGTGGAGTATAGGGTGATTACAGTGGAGTATAGGCTGATTATAGTGGTGTATAGGGTGATTACAGTGGAGTATAGACTGATTACAGTGGAGCATAGGCTGATTACAGTGGCATATAGGGGGATTATAGTGGTGTATAGACTGATTACAGTGGAGTATAGGGTGATTACAGTGGAGTATAGGCTGATTACAGTGGAGTATAGACTGATTACAGTTGAGTATAGGCTGATTACAGTGGAGTACAGGGTGAAACACACATTGGGTTGATTTTGGATGAGAGTGAGGGAGCGAGAAAGGATGGAGGGGGAAGAAAGAGGGGGATGAGAAGCTGGTTTGATTGAAAGGGAGAAAGTGGGGAGAGAGGGAGCTGGGAGGGGAGGAGATGAAGACAAGAGGGGAGCAATAAGAGGAAGCAGGATAATCAGATAGAATCTGCCCACCAGATTAGCTGGGAGGAGAGATTATCAAGACAACACACACTGTTCCTTCCTTTATCACGCTCCCTCTCTGTCTTCAAGGTTCTCAGCTACACACAGACACACACACACACACACATGCATGCACGCTCGCAGGCACAAACGCACACACACACACACACACACACACACACACACACCACTGTAGCCTACATATATACAAGCCCTTTATATAACCATATTCATGAGCTGTGTTCAGAAACACAAACCGTTCTGGAGGAGTTGATTAAGCGATGTGAGGTGATAATCAGCACAAGTTGTTTACCTGTTATATTTATTAAACATTGTTGCAGTAATCCATATACATTGATGCAATAATATTACAAATATGTACATTAGATTATGCGGCACGTTGTGCATACTATGGTAGCTATTTAGTATCTATTGTATTATCAGTTACCAGACATGGTGTACCAGGTGTGTGTTACTAGTCCCCCAGGTCCTCTACCACTATCAGTTACCAGACATGGTGTACCAGGTGGTTGTTACTAGTCCCCCAGGTCCTCTACCACTATCAGTTACCAGACATTGTGTACCAGGTGGTTGTTACTAGTCCCCCAGGTCCTCTACCACTATCAGTTACCAGACATGGTGTACCAGGTGGTTGTTACTAGTCCCCCAGGTCCTCTACCACTATCAGTTACCAGACATGGTGTACCAGGTGTGTGTTACTAGTCCCCCAGGTCCTCTACCACTATCAGTTACCAGACATGGTGTACCAGGTGGTTGTTACTAGTCCCCAGGTCCTCTACCACTATCAGTTACCAGACATGGTGTACCAGTTGTGTGTTACTAGTCCCCATTGTCCTCTACCACTATCAGTTACCAGACATGGTGTACCAGGTGGTTGTTACTAGTCCCCCAGGTCCTCTACCACTATCAGTTACCAGACATGGTGTACCAGGTGTGTGTTACTAGTCCCCAGGTCCTCTACCACTATCAGTTACCAGACATGGTGTACCAGGTGGTTGTTACTAGTCCCCCAGGTCCTCTACCACTATCAGTTACCAGACATGGTGTACCAGGTGGTTGTTACTAGTCCCCAGGTCCTCTACCACTATCAGTTACCAGACATGGTGTACCAGGTGTGTGTTACTAGTCCCCCAGGTCCTCTACCACTATCAGTTACCAGACATGGTGTACCAGGTGTGTGTTACTAGTCCCCAGGTCCTCTACCACTATCAGTTACCAGACATGGTGTACCAGGTGTGTGTTACTAGTCCCCAGGTCCTCTACCACTATCAGTTACCAGACATGGTGTACCAGGTGGTTGTTACTAGTCCCCCAGGTCCTCTACCACTATCAGTTACCAGACATGGTGTACCAGGTGTGTGTTACTAGTCCCCCAGGTCCTCTACCACTATCAGTTACCAGACATGGTGTACCAGGTGGTTGTTACTAGTCCCCCCCAGGTCCTCTACCACTATCAGTTACCAGACATGGTGTACCAGGGTGTGTGTTACTAGTCCCCAGGTCCTCTACCACTATCAGTTACCAGACATGGTGTACCAGGTGTGTGTTACTAGTCCCCCAGGTCCTCTACCACTATCAGTTACCAGACATGGTGTACTAAGAGTTTGGTAAGACTGCCTTCTCCTGTTGTGCACCAGAGTCATGGAATAATCTACAATCCATGCTTCACCTAGATTTATTAGTGCCCCTCAATGAGTTTAAAACGCTGATGCCAGACTGTGTTCAGGAGGTGTGGAAATGTGTCCTGGAGGCTGGATCATGTTGTTGTGCTACTGATTGTATTGTATGTTATAATGTTGTATTGATGTCTGCTGCTGCCCTGGCCAGGTCTCCCTTGCAAAAGAGACTCTGTGTCTCAGTGGGAATAGTTTCTAGTGATTCGAATATGGTGGATAGAAGTCAAGTGGTACGATATTTCCCTTTGGGTCACGTCTTAAGATAGTGGGGCCTTGGTCTCCCATCTCTTCCATTTTCCCCTCCCTCTTTCTCAACTCCTCCTCTCTATTCTATTTCTGAATGACCGGTCTGACGGACCAGTGAGTCTCAGACAGGAATGGGGGGGATGATGTGCAGGAAAGTGTGAAACTATGACATCAAAACAAGAGGGAGAGATGATAATCATAGGAAAAAGAGAGAGGGGGGGAGGGAGGGAGGGAGAGAGAGAGAGATAGGGAGTGAAAGAGAGAGAGAGAGAGAGAGAGAGAGAGAGAGAGAGAGAGAGAGAGAGAGAGAGAGAGAGAGAGAGAGAGAGAGAGAGAGAGAGAGAGAGAGAGATTCAACAGCTCAGGGTGGAGATGAAACGTTCATTGCTCAAAGACATAATTTTATCGCCAGACCCGGCGGAAGAGAAGATCAAATTAAATGTTTTTTTCTCTCCATTGTCCTGAGTACTAAGAGACTGTACTGTACCATTCCTGGGAGTAGAGATGATAGAGGGATAGAGGGATTGGAGGAGAGAGAGAGGAGAGGGAGAGGAGAGGAGAGGAGAGGAGAGGGAGGAGAGGAGGAGGAGGAGGAGGAGAGGAGAGGAGAGGAGAGGAGAGGAGAGGAGAGGAGAGGAGAGGAGAGGAGAGAGGAGAGGAGAGGAGAGGAGAGAGAGGGAGGGGAGAGTGGGGGGGGATGTGATGTGATGTGCATGCAGCCATGATAACTAGCTCTGTTCTGCCTGGAGATTCTGCCAAGCGGAAAGTAAAGAGAATTTCGTGTGTGCGCTTGTGAATGTGTGTGTGTTAGAATTGATTGTCTCTGGCAAACAATTTATCCCGACATTAGAGTTCTCAAGGCCAGATCACATGTATCTTGTTAGACTAGAGGAAGAGGCCTCGGTGGAGTGTGTGCGTGTGTACGTGCGTGTGTACGTGTGTGTGTGTACATGCGTGTGTACGTGTGTGTGTGTTGAAAGAGAGAGATTTCTCTCAGTCTTCATAACAGACAATAGGTTCTAGTCCTGGAAGAGTTTAACCATCTACAGCCCTCTACAGCCCCACCTAGAATTGTTTATTAGATCAAGAAACTAATTTTAAACCTTAAAGCAATGTGCAAATTACCATCGTCAGCTGAAGGACACACACACACACACACACACACACACACACACACACACACACACACACACACAGCTGAAGGATACGATGCTAAGGTATAATTAGACCCTAATGAGAAAACAAGAGATAATCCCTTACACACACACACACACCCACACACACACACACACACACACACACCACACACACACACACACCCACCCATAACCACGCTTCCTCTAACGAACCTAGTCAATGAAACAGTTCCTCCTTTGTTCAAGGCTGACTCTGATCTATCTAAGCTTGTGTTTTAATCCCTATGAGAGAAATGCACCTCATCCCACCACCAATGTGTAGCATACACCTGGATGATTCCACGGCAGCCATTCTGAGTCATCAGAGTGCCACAACTTATTTTGAAAATGTCCAAGAAGTGGTGATAACTGGGATCTCTGTGTTTTCTCTAGCTGATCTCTCTGTGTCTTCCTGACAGAGTTGGAGGTGGCGAGGTTGAGTACGGAGGGGAATCTGGCTGACCTAACCTTCCCCCAGTCTGAACTACATGGGAACTCCATACAGCTGTCTGCAAGCACTCTCAAACAGCATGGGAAGAATGGTACTCTCTCTCTCTATCTCTCTCTCTCTATGTGTTCATGTCTCTCTCTCTTTCTCTCTCTCTCTTTCTCTCTCTCTCTCTCTCTCTCTCTCTCTCTCTCTCTCTCTCTCTCTCTCTCTCTCTCTCTCTCTCTCTCTCTCTCTCTCTCTCTCTCTCTCTCTCTCTCTCTCTCTCTCTCTCTCTCTCTCTCTCTCTTGTACATTGCTCTTTGGTGTGTTTCTCTACTCTATTCTACTCTATTCTATTCTACTCTACTCTACTCTACTCTACTCTACTCTACTCTACTACTCTATTCTACTCTACTCTACTCTACACTACTCTACTCTACTCTACTCTACTCTACTCTACTCTACTCTACTCTACTCTACTCTATTCTACTCTACTCTACTCTCTACTCTACTCTACTCTACTCTACTCTACTCTACTCTACTCTACTCTACTCTATTCTACTCTACTCTACTCTATTCTACTCTACTCTACTCTACACTACTCTACTCTACTCTACTCTACTCTACTCTACACTACTCTACTATACTCTACTCTACTCTACTCTACTCTACTCTACTCTACTCTACTCTACTCTACTATCTACTCTACTCTACTCTACTCTACTCTACTCTACTCTACTCTACTCTACTCTACTCTACTCTACTCTACTCTACACTATTCTACTCTACTGAGATACATATTATGACTCTACAATTGAAACATTAAACTCATCCTCATATCTCTCCCTGTGTATCTATTCTCCTCAGGTGAACATCATATCATGTAAAACAATAGTCCTTCAGTTAAAACACTCCTCATAGTCCCACTTTAGAGAGACGTTTCAATTCATTTCTGACATTATTGTCTGACATTAAGAACACATCATTTACACCCCACGTTTACCCATTACCCAGTTGGTCTCAACAGTTTACTGTGTGTTTGCAAGTCATTCTAATTCCTATCCTATTCTACTCTATTATATTATATTCTATCCTATTCTTTCCTATCCCACACCTCTCAGATGACATACAAATGACTGGCAATTGATATATCACAGTTTTCAAATCAAGCACTTGTCTTGTTCCTATACCTCACTGTATTTACTTTTTAAATTAAACTTGTCCTAATATCTCACTGAAGGTTAAAACACTTGTCCTAATATCTCCCTGAAGGTCTAATCACTTTGTCCTATATCTCCCTGAAGGTCTAATCACTTGTCCTAATATCTCCCTGAATGTCTAAACACTTGTCCTAATATCTCCCTGAATGTCTAATCACTTGTCCTAATATCTCCCTGAAGGTCTAAGCACTTGTCCTAATATCTCCCTGAAGGTCTTATTACTTGTCCTAATATCTCCCTGAAGGTCTAAGTAACTTGTCCTAATATCTCCCTGAAGGTGTTATTACTTGTCCTAATATCTCCCTGAATGTCTAAACACTTGTCCTAATATCTCCCTGAAGGTCTAATCACTTGTCCTAATATCTCCCTGAATGTCTAAACACTTGTCCTAATATCTCCCTGAATGTCTAAACACTTGTCCTAATATATCCCTGAATGTCTAAACACTTGTCCTAATATCTCCCTGAAGGTCTAAGCACTTGTCCTAATATCTCCCTGAAGGTCTAATTACTTGTCCTAATATCTCCCTGAAGGTCTAATCACTTGTCCTAATATCTCCCTGAAGGTCTAAACACTTGTCCTAATATCTCCCTGAATGTCTAATCACTTGTCCTAATATCTCCCTGAAGGTCTAATCACTTGTCCTAATATCTCCCTGAAGGTCTAATCACTTGTCCTAATATCTCCCTGAAGGTCTAACACTTGTCCTAATATCTCCCTGAATGTCTAAACACTTGTCCTAATATCTCCCTGAATGTCTAAACACTTGTCCTAATATATCCCTGAATGTCTAAACACTTGTCCTAATATCTCCCTGAATGTCTAAGTACTTGTCCTAATATCTCCCTGAAGGTCTTATTACTTGTCCTAATATCTCCCTGAAGGTCTAAGCACTTGTCCTAATATCTCACTGAAGGTGTTATTACTTGTCCTAATATCTCCCTGAATGTCTAAACACTTGTCCTAATATCTCCCTGAAGGTCTAATTACTTGTCCTAATATCTTTCTGAAAGGTCTAATCACTTGTCCTAATATATTTATGAAGGTCTAATCACTTGTCCTAATATCTCCCTGAAGGTCTAACACTTGTCCTAATATATTTCTGAATGTCTAAACACTTGTCCTAATATCTCCCTGAAGGTCTAACCACTTGTCCTAATATCTCCCTGAAGGTCTAAACACTTGTCCTAATATCTCCCTGAATGTCTAATCATTTTGTCCTAATATCTCCCTGAAGGTCTAAGCACTTGTCCTAATATCTCCCTGAAGGTCTTATTACTTGTCCTAATATCTCCCTGAAGGTCTAAGTACTTGTCCTAATATCTCCCTGAAGGTGTTATTACTTGTCCTAATATCTCCTGAATGTCTAAACACTTTTCCTAATATCTCCCTGAAGGTCTAATTACTTGTCCTAATATCTTTCTGAAGGTCTAATCACTTGTCCTAATATATTTATGAAGGTCTAATCAATTGTCCCTAATATCTCCCTGAAGGTCTAACACTTGTCCTAATATATTTCTGAAGGTCTAATCACTTGTCCTAATATCTCCCTGAAGGTCTAAGTACTTGTCCTAATATCTCCCTGAAGGTCTAATCACTTGTCCTAATATCTCCCTGAAGGTCTAACCCACCTGTCCTAATATCTCCCTGAAGGTCTAACACCTGTCCTAATATCTCCCTGAAGGTCTAAACACTTGTCCTAATATCTTTCTGAAGGTCTAACCACTTGTCCTAATATCTCCCTGAAGGTCTAACCACTTGTCCTAATATCTCCCTGAAGGTCTAAACACTTGTCCTAATATCTCCCTGAAGGTCTAAGCACTTGTCCTAATATCTCCCTGAAGGTCTAACCACCTGTCCTAATATCTCCCTGAAGGTCTAACCACCTGTCCTAATATCTCCCTGAAGGTCTAACCACTTGTCCTAATATCTCCCTGAAGGTCTAACCACCTGTCCTAATATCTCCCTGAATGTATTACAGACCAGTGACATTGTACTGTCTTCCGTCCCCCCAACAGGTGAGATCCGCATGGCGTTTGTCCTCTACAGGAACCTGGGCTCCTACCTGTCTACAGAGAATGCCAGTGTTGGTCTGGGCAGTGAGGCTGTCTACCCAAACTACTCTGTCATAGTCAACTCTCCTGTTATTACTGCCTCTATCAACAAGGAGAGCAACAAGGTCTATCTGTCTGAACCGGTGGTCTTCACTGTCAAACACCTGCAGGTATATGTACCAGAAATACACACAGCTTATACACACACACCATAACACACACACACACACACACACACACACACACACACACACACACACACACACACACACACACACACACACACACACACACACACACACACACACACCATAACACACACACACACACACACACACACACACACACACACACACACACACACACACACACACACACACACACACACACACACACACATACATTAACAACCAGGTTTCCCTGTCTGAACCAGTGGGCTTCACTGTGAAACACCTACAGGTAGGCAGAGGGGTTATACACGCTAACGGACTCATTTCAATACCACCGTTTTGTCCTCTTACTGGGATAAATAGTATGGATGCAGCATCTACGCAATGCACACACCACTACACCATATGCACACTCTGAGACACTGATAGAAATGTTCCACACACACACGCAGCTTGCTAGCACTTTACAGCAAAACAATTGTTGTGGACAAGTCTGCTTTGCAACGTCCAGGCCTTCAGCAAGGCTACGAGACACATGACACATGGACAGTGTCATACACCCTTCTGTCTGCTTTCATCTGTCATACACCCTTCTGTCTGTTTATCTGTCATACACCCTTCTGTCTGTTTATCTGTCATACACCCTTCTGTCTGTTTATCTGTCATACACCCTTCTGTCTGTTTATCTGTCATACACCCCTTCTGTCTGTTTATCTGTCATACACCCTTCTGTCTGTTTATCTGTCATACACCCTTCTGTCTGTTTATCTGTCATACACCCTTCTGTCTGTTTATCTGTCATACACCCTTCTGTCTGTTCTATGTCATACACCCTTCTGTCTGTTTTATCTGTCATACACCCTTCTGTCTGTTTATCTGTCATACACCCTTCTGTCTGTTTATCTGTCATACACCCTTCTGTCTGTTTATCTGTCATACACCCTTCTGTCTGTTTATCTGTCATACACCCTTCTGTCTGTTTATCTGTCATACACCCTTCTGTCTTATCTGTGTCATACACCCCCTTCTGTCTGTTTATCTGTCATACACCCTTCTGTCTGTTTATCTGTCATACAACCCTTATCTGTCATCTGTTTATCTGTCATACACCCTTCTGTCTGTTTATCTGTCATACACCCTTCTTCTGTCTGTTTATCTGTCATACACCCTTCTGTCTGTTATCTGTCATACACCCTTCTGTCTGTTTATCTGTCATACACCCTTCTGTCTGTTTATCTGTCACATACACCCTTCTGTCTGTTTATCTGTCTCATACACCCCTTCTGTCTGTTTATCTGTCATACACCCTTCTGTCTGTTTATTCTGTCATACACCCTTCTGTCTGTTTATCTGTCATACACCCTTTCTGTCTGTTTATCTGTCATACACCCTTCTGTCTGTTTATCTTGTTACACCCTTCTGTCTGTTTATTGTCTGGCTACCTCTTCTGTCTGTTTATCTGTCATACACCCTTCTGTCTACACCCTTTATCTGTCATACTCCCCTTCTGTCTGTTTATCTGTCATACACCCTTCTGTCTGTTTTATCTGTCATACACCCTTCTGTCTGTTTATCTGTCATACACCCTTCTGTCTGTTTTTTATTGTTCATAACACCCCTTCTGTCTGTTTATCTCTGTCATACACCCTTCTGTCTGTTTATCTGTCATACACCCTTTCTGTCTGTTTATCTGTCATACACCCTTCTGTCTGTTATCTACTGTCATACATCCTCTCCAA
>CM072220.1:10445695-10458195 GCA_036851935.1 Coregonus suidteri
CTCAGTGTAACGCTCATTCCTTCAACGATAAACGCGAATCCAACCATCACCCCTGGTGAGACAAAACCGTGACTCGTCAGTGAAGAGCACTTTTTGCCAGTCCTGTCTGGTCCAGCGACGGTGGGTTTGTGCCCATAGGCAACGTTGTTGCCGGTGATGTCTGGTGAGGACCTGCCTTACAACAGGCCTACAAGCCCTCAGTCCAGCCTCTCTCAGCCTATTGCGGACAGTCTGAGCACTGATGGAGGGATTGTGCGTTCCTGGTGTAACTCGGGCAGTTGTTGTTGTCATCCTGTACCTGTCCCGCAGGTGTGATGTTCGGATGTACCGATCCTGTGCAGGGGTTGTTACACGTGGTCTGCCAATGCGAGGACGATCAGCTGTCCGTCCTGTCTCCCTGTAGCGCTGTCTTAGGCGTCTCACAGTACGGACTGCAATTTATTGCCCTGGCCACATCTGCAGTCCACATGCCTAAGGCACATTCACGCAGATGAGCAGGGACCCTGGGCATCTTTCTTTTGGTGTTTTTCAGAGTCAGTAGAAAGGCCTCTTTAGTGTCTTCTAAGTTTTCATAACTGTGACCTTAATTGCCTACCGTCTGTAAGCTGTTAGTGTCTTAACGACCGTTCCACAGGTGCATGTTCATTAATTGTTTATGGTTCATTGAACAAGCATGGGAAACAGTGTTTAAAACCCTTTACAATGAAGATCTGTGAAGTTATTTGGATTTTCATGAATTATCTTCGAAAGACAGGGTCCTGAAAAAGAGACGTTTCTTTTTTTGCTGAGTTTATATTATAGTATATTATTGTATGGTATAGTGAAGTATAGTAGAGTATTGGATAGGATTGTTAAATGTTTCACATGCTCTCTGATACTCTGAAGGCCTTTGTGGGCCACTGGGGCCTTCGCACGCACGCACACACACACACACACACACACACACACACACACACACACACACACACACACACACACACACACACACACACACACACACACACACACAGAAGCACAGCCTGTTATCTGTTCCTCCAGAGTGTCTCCTCTCTAGTCTCTATTTTCCACTCCAGTCAAACACACTGAGAGAAACATCCCCAGACAGGCTGTCAACCTCATCCACACATCTTTCACACACCCCTGACGTGTGTGTGCATGTGTGTGTGTGTGTGTGTGTGTGTGTGTGTGTGTGTTGTGTGTGTGTGTGTGTGTGTGTGTGTGTGTGTGTGTGTGTGTGTGTGTGTGTGTGTGTGTGTGTGTGTGTCAATGTTGTGTGTGTGTGTGTGTGTGTAATGTGCGTGTGTGTGTGTATGAGGTGTGTGTGTGTGTGTGAGTGACATGGTTAGCAGGAGTGGGAATGAAAAAACACACACACACTATGACGCAAGCATAACGCACACAAACACACACACAAACCAAGTATGTTCAATATTTGATAAATAATAATTTAAATTTAGTTCTCAATCATTCAACATGAGATTCAGACGCCTGTTTTATCAATATATATTCCAGTTTAGCTCAACTCAACAAAGACCTGTAAATACAAGACTGTACAATAGGGCAAGGTGGAACACAACTGTGCCCACATAGAAAAGCCATCCCACCCAATCCTAACCTTTGTCACTCGGTATGAAATCTCAGATGCGTCGTCTGTAGCTGTAGCAAGCTAGCTATAGCCCGTTCTACTGTGACAGCGTGTTCTCTGAGACTGAGGAAGTGTCACCCCCCATTATGGACGTTGTTAATGTTGTTGTGAACGTGGGTTTGCTGCACAAACTCCTACTATTCTAAAAAGTGACACTGGCTCAACGCAGAGCCGGAATGACTGGCCAGTCGCACTGAGTCCCATTCAGGGGCCCATTATAAAAGGTGAAACTTGCCCGGGATGACTGGCCAGTCGCACTGAGTCTAATTCAGGGCCCATTATAAAAGGTGACACTGGCTCTGCTAGAGCCGTTATGGAGGTCACAGTGGCTCAGCCCAGACCCATAATGTAGCTATGTCTAATGTGGCAGAAATTGGAAGATGAATAATTCAACTAACAGGTCATGAATCAGTCGGCCATTTAAACCAGCTTAACACACACACACTCACATAAACTCATCTGACCTCAGTGGAGCTCCCTTGTGTTGTGATGAATTGATGAGTAAAGATATTCAGGGTTATTTAATTTACCATGTGTCTGATGACATATTTTACTACCACTTTTAACCTTGTGTGTGTGTGTGTGTGTGTGTGTGTGTGTGTGTGTGTGTGTGTGTGGTGGGATTCTGTGTGTGTCTGTCTGTGGTTGGGGGGGCGACGGTGTGTGTGTGTGTGTGTGTGTGTGTGTGTGTGTGTGTGTGTGGCGTGTGTGTGTGTGTGTGTGTGTGTGTGTGTGTGTGTGGTGTGTGTGTGTGTGTGTCTGTTGTCCCAGTGTTTGTGTGGTGTGTGTGTGTGTGTGTGTGGGTTGTGTGTGTGTGTGGTGTAAACACACACACACTACAATGTCATATCTCTACATTGGTGTGTGCACGTGTGTGTGTTAATCTGGAGATAGCTTCGATGTCATGTCTGTGTGTGTGGAGATAGCAGTGTGTATATCTCATATGTCTTTTCACCCTTGTCCCAGTAATGTCATATCTCTACATCAGGGAGATGCTAGCGATGTCATCTCTACATCTGGAACTAGCAGTGATTTCATAACTACATCTGGAGACACACGATGTCATATCTCTACATTGGAGATAGCAGCGATGTCATATCTCTACATCTGGAGATAGCAGCGATGTCATATCTCTACATCTGGAGATAGCAGTGATGTCATATCTCTACATCTGGAGAGAGCAGCGATGTCATATCTCTACATCTGGAGATAGCAGCGATGTCATCTCTACATCTGGGAGAGGCAGCGATGTCATATATCTACATCTGGAGATAGCAGCAGCGATGTGATATCTCTACATCTGGAGATAGCAGCGATTTCATATCTCTACATCTGGAGGTAGCAGCATGTCATATCTCTACATCTGGAGATAGCAGCGATGTCATATCTCTACATTGGGAGATAGCAGCGATGTCATATCTCTACATCTGGAGATAGCAGCGATGTCATATCTCTACATCTGGAGAGAGCAGCGATGTCATATCTCTACATCAGGAGATAGCAGCGATGTCATATCTCTACATCTGGAGGTAGCAGTGATGTCTATCTCTACATCTGGAGATAGCAGCTGATGTCATATCTCTACATCTGGAGAGAGCAGCGATGTCATATCTCTACATCAGGAGATAGCAGCGATGTCATCTCTACATCTGGAGGTAGCAGTGATGTCATATCTCTACATCTGGAGAGAGCAGCGATGTCATATCTCTACATTGGCCGATAGCAGCGATGTCATATCTCTATGTCTGGAGAAAGCAGCGATGTCATATCTCTACGTCTGGAGATAGCAGTGATGTCATATCTCTACGTCTGGAGATAGCAGCGATGTCATATCTCTACATCAGGAGATAGCAGCGATGTCATCTCTACATCTGGAGGTAGCACTGATGTCATATCTCTACATCTGGAGAGAGCAGCGATGTCATATCTCTACATCTGGCGATAGCAGCGATGTCATATCTCTATGTCTGGCGATAGCAGCGATGTCATATCTCTACATCTGGCGATAGCAGCGATGTCATATCTCTACATCTGGCGATAGCAGTGATGTCATATCTCTGAACCCTTCAGGGAGGTTTATTTATTCATCAGGTGCTCATCCCTCTCTGTCTGTCTGTCTCATCTGGGTTATGTATGTTCTGTGTGTATATTCAGTCTGTCTCTGTCTCTCTCTCTCTCTCTCTCTCTCTCTCTCTCTCTCTCTCTCTCTCTCTTTCTCTCTCTCTCTCTCTCTCTCTCTCTCTCTCTCTCTCGTCGCCTCTCCCCCCTCTCTCTCTCTCTCTCATTCACGTTCCTCTCTCTCTCTCCCTCTGTATCTAAGGCTCTCTGTCCTGTCGTTTTAATCCTCTCTCTCTCTATCTAAGGCATGGTTTTATCCCGCTCTCTCGTATCCTTCTCCCTCTCTCTCCTCCTCCTGTGCTTTCAATTGTGCTTTTGCCATGTCTGATTGATTCTTTCTCTCTCTCTCCCTCTCACTCTCTCTCTCTCTCTTCCACTCTCCCCCTCTCCTCTCATCTCTCCTCTCCCCCTCTCTCTCACCCCCTCTCTCTCTCTCCCTCTCTCTCTCCCCCCCCCCTCTCTCTCTCTCTGCCCCTCTCTCTCTCTCTCTCTCTCTCTCTCTCTCTCTCTCTCTCTCTCTCACCCCTCTCTCTCTCTCTCTCTCTCCTCCTCTCTCTCTCTCACTCTCTCTCTCTCTCTTCTCTCTCCCCCTCTCTCCCCCCTCTCTCACTCTCTCTCTCTCTCTCTCTCTCTCTCTCACCATTCCTCTCTCTCTCTCTCCCCCCTCTCTTTGACTCTCACCCCCCTCTCCTCTCACTCTCCTCTCTCTCATTCAGTTCCCTCTATCTCTCTCTCTCTCCCCCACCACCCCTCTCTCTCATCTCTCTCAGCTCCCAACACGCTCTCTCTCTCTCCCCTCTCTCTCTCTCTCTCTCTCTCACCCTCCTCTCTCTCTCTAATATATATCTCTCTCTCTCCCCCCCTCTCTCTCTCTCTCTCTCTCTCTCTCGCCTCTCATTCTCCCTCTCTCCTATCTCTCTCTCTCTCTCGTCTCGACTCCCCTCTCTCTCTCCCCACTATCTCTCTCCCCAGGCCCTCTCTCTCTCCTATCTCTCCTGCAGGTGTCTCTCTTTCCCCTCTCTCTCTCCCCCACTATCTCTCTCCATATCTTTCTCTATGGTTGGACAACATATTTTATATGGAGCTTCATAGGCCCTGCCACGCTCATAATAATGGTAAGACACACACACACACACACACACACACACACACCACACACACATTCTCACACACACACAGCTGGTTACTGTGCGTTCTATAACTTCCATAATATTCTGGTACGGTGGTATTCTTCATAATGAATTCTGGTACTGTGGGTTCTATAACTTCATAATAAGTTCTATACATCAAAAATCAGGTTTAAGTACTGGTTTCGGTACTACTGGTTTCTTTAACTTCATAATAATTCTGGTACTTGTGGTTCTATTAACTTCATAATCAATTCTGGTACGTGTTGGTGTCTATAACTTTCATAATAAGTCTGGTACTGTTGGCTATATAACTTCATAAATAATTCTGGTACTGTGGTTTCTAAACTTCATAATAATTCTTGACCTCATTAAAGGTAACCTTCATAATAATACTGGTAAGATGGTACTGTGGTTCTATAAGCTCATAGTCATTCTGGTACTGTGGTTCTATAACTTCATAATAATTCTGGTACTGTGGTTCTATAACTTCATAATAATTCTGGTACTGTGGTTCTATAACTTCATAATAATTCTGGTACTGTGGTTCTATAACTTCATAATAATTCTGGTACTGTGGTTCTATAACTTCATAATAATTCTGGTACTGTGGTTCTATAACTTCATAATAATTCTGGTACTGTGGCTATATAACTTCATAATAATTCTGGTACTGTGGCTATATAACTATAATTTATTCTCCAGGATTGTAGTATATATCTCATCCATACCTCTCATATGGAACACCAGTACTTATTCATCAGTAGCACAAAGGACATAGTGCCGTATGTAGTGAATAGGATGCAATTTGGGATGCAGCCTTAGCTAGCTTCAGCATTTCCATCCACGGTTCTATTCCTACAATCCTCTTCCCAAAGTTCTTTCTTCTTTTCTCAGGAAAAGTGATTTAGCTTCCATTGTCAGCGGAATGTTCATAGCTCTTTTGGTGTTCTAGAATGTTCCGCTGTGCTTTGTATGAGCCAGACAGATATAGACAGACAGAGAGGGTGCGAGAGAGAGAGAGAGAGAGAGCGAGAGAGAGAGAGAGCGAGGACGGAGAGAGAGAGAGAGAGAGAGAGAGAGAGAGGACGTATCGGTTGGTCCTCACAATACACGCCCCCTCCTCCTCCCCCCTCCTCCCTCCTCCCCACTCCTTCCACCCTCCTCCCTTCCTGCTCCCTCCTGTTCAGCTGTGCTTTATATGAGCCAGACAGATATAGACGGTGTGCGAGAGAGAGAGAGAGATAGAGAGAGAGACTGAGAGAGAGAGAGAGGAGAGAGAGAGAGAGAAGAGAGAGAGAGATAGAAGAGAGAGAGCGAGAGAGCTGAGCTAGCAGAGAGAGAGAGAGAGATAGAGAGAGAGACAGAGAGATAGAGAGAGAGAGGAGAGTAGAGAGAGAGAGAGAGAGAGAGAGAGAGAGAGAGAGGGTATAGTTGGATGGGAGGGGGGAGGGAGGGAGGGAGGGAGGGAGAGAGAGAGAGAGAGAGAGAGAGAGAGAGAGAGAGACAGAGAGATGGAGGGAGGGAGTGGAGGGAGGGTAGGGAGATGAGAGAGAGAGAGAGAGAGGAGAGAGAGAGAGAGAGAGAGAGGAGAGGACAGAGATAGAGACAGAGACAGAGACAGGAGAGACAGAGACAGAGAGAGAGAGAGGGAGAGGATGACACTGGACCAATTAGGTGGATGTCAGTGTGTATACAGGGCTGCCTGGTGCTAGTAAACTCACTACAGAGATATCACCAAGGCCAGCTCTGACAGCCAGCCAGAGTGTGTAGGAGGAACGCAAGCACTCACACACACACACACACAGACACACATAGACAGACGGACGCACACACACAAACGCAAGCACGAACACACACACACACACACACACACACACACACACACACACACACAGAGAGAGGTGAAGTGTGTAGGAGGAACTGGAGGACCTGTCTATGAGATTAAAATCCACCAGAATAAATCCCAAAATTACTGTCTGGCAACAGAATATTGGATATATTTACAGTGCCTTCGGAAAGTATTCAGACCCCTTGACTTTTTCCATATTTTGTTAGGTTACAGCCTTGTTCTAAAATGGATTTCTAAAAAAAAGTTTTTATCATCAATCTACACACAATGCCCCATAACGAAAAATAAAAAAACAGGTTTTTAGACATTTTTGCTAATATATATAAAAAATAAAAAACTGAAATATCACATTTACATAAGTATTCAGACCCTTTACTCAGTACTTTGTTGAAGCACCTTTGGCAGCGATTACAGCCTCGAGTCTACTTGGGTATGACGCTACAAGCTTGGCACACCTGTATTTGGGGAGATTCTTCTCTGCAGATCCTCTCAAGCTCTGTCAGGTTGGATGGGGAGCGATGCTGCACAGCTATTTTCAGTCTCTCTCAGAGATGTTTGATCGGGTTCAAGTCCAGGCTCTGGCTGGGCCACTCAAGGACATTCAGAGACTTGTCCCGAAGCCACTCCTGCGTTGTCTTGGCTGTGTGCTTAGGGCCGTTGTCCTGTTGGAAGGTGAACCTTATCCCTAATCTGAGGTCCTGAGTGCTCTGGAGCAGGTTTTCATCAAGGATCTCTCTGTCCTCTGCTCCGTTCATCTTTCCCTCGATCCTGACTAGTCTCCCAATCCCTGCCGCTGAAAAACATCCCCACAGCATGATGCTGCCACCACCATGCTTCACCATAGGGATGGTGCCAGGTTTCCTCCAGACGTGACGCTTGGCATTCAGGCCAAAGAGTTCAGTCTTGGTTTCATCAGACCAGAGAATCTTGTTTCTCAAGGTCTGAGATTCTTTAGGGCCTTTTTTGCTAACTCCAAGCGGGGGCAGTCATGGGCCTTTACCTGAGTAGGGCTTCCGTCTGGCCACTCTACCATAAAGGCCTGATTCGGTGGAGTGCTGCAGAGATGGGTGGTCCTTCTGGAAGAGTTTCTCCCATCTACAAAGAGGGGCGGGAGAGGGGGAGGAAGCGAGGGGAGGGTATTGAGAGGGGGTGAGGGCGAAGGGAGGGAGGGAGGGAGGAGGAGAGGAGGGAGAGGGAGGAAGGGTGGGAGGGGTGTGGGATGGGGAAAGGGGGGGGAGGGGAGGAAGGAAGAATGGGGTGGGGGGGGGGGATAGTGAGAGAGAGGAGGAGGGGAGAGAAGAGGAAAGGGAGGAAGGGTGGGGGAGGGGCAAAGGGGGTGGAAAGAAAAGGGGTGCGGCAGGGGGGAAAGGGAGGTTGGGGTGCGGGTGGGAGAAGGGAAGGAGGTGGAAGGGGGAGGGGGAGGAGAGAGGGGGAGGAGGAAGGGGTAGAAGGAGGGAAAGGGGGGGGGGGGGGAAGTAGGGGGGTGGGGAGAGGGGGAAGGGGGAAGAAGGAGGGGGGGTAGGAAGGAGGAAGGTGGGGTGAAGGGAAACGGGTGGAGTTTTCCCCCCTTTTTAAAAATTTTTTTCCCTTAAGGGGTTTTGGGCGGGGGGAATTTTTGGCCCCCCTTTTTTTCCCCCTTTTTTTTAAAACCCCCCCCCCCGGGGGCCCCCCCCTTTTCCCCCCCCTTTTTTGGGGATTTTTTTTTTTTATTTTCCCCGGCTTTTTTTAAAACAAAGGGGGGAAAAGGGGGTTTTTTTCCTTTTAAAAAAAACCCCCGTTTTTTCCAAAAAAGGGGGGGTTTTTTAAAAAAAACCCCCTTTGGGGGGGCCCCTTTTTTTCGGGGTTTTAAAAAAGGGGTTTGGGGGGTTTTTTTTTTTTTTAAAATTTTTTTTTTTTTCCCCCCCGGGGGAAAAAAAGGGGGGGGGGAAAAAAATTTTTTAAAAATTTTCCGGGGGGGGGAAAAAACCCCCTTTTTTTTTTTAAAATCCTTTTTTTTTTTAAAAAAATTTTAAAAAAATTTTTAAAAATTTTGGATTTTTGGTTTTTTTTCCTTTTTCCCGGGGGCCAAAAAATGGGGCCCCCCCCTTCGGGAATAAAAAATTTAAAATTTTTAAATTAAAAATTTTTCCCCCCAAATTTTGGGGAAAAAAAAACCCCTTAAAAAAAAATTTTTTTTTTGGTTTTTTTTTTTTTTTTTTTTTTTTTTTGGGGAAAAAAATTTCGAATTTTTTTTTTAAAAAACCCTTTTTTTTTTTTTTTTTTGGGGGGGTTTTTTTGGGGTTTAATTTTTTTTGGAATTTAAAAAAAAATGGGGGGGGGGTTTTTTTTGGGGGGGGGGGTTTTTTTGTTTTTTTTTTTTTTTGGGGGGGGGGGGAAAAAAATTTTCCCCAAAAGGGTTTAAAAAAGGGGGGGAAAAAAGGGGGGGGGGGGGAAAAATAAAAAGGAAATTTTGGGCCCTGGGGGTTTTTTTGGGGGGGGGTTTTTTTAAAAATTTTTGGGGGGGGGAATTTCCCTTTTTTGGGGGGGAAAAAAAAAGGGGGGGGTTTAAAAAGGGGTTTGAGGGAGAAGGAGGAGGGGAGGAGAAGGGGAGGGGGGGGCGGGGGGGGGGGGAAGTAGGAGGCGAGAGGAAGGGGGAAGGGGGAAGGGTGGGAGGGGAGGAGGGAGGGCAGGGAGTAGAGGAGGTAGCGGGAGGAGGAGGGAGGAGGAGAGGGGAGGGAAGGGGAGGCGGGAGGCTAGAAGAGAGGAGAATGAGAGGGTAGGCGAGGATGTTGGAAGAAGGTAAGGGGAAAAAAGGGGGGAGGAAGGAAGGGGGAAGGGTGAGGGAGGGAGGGGGGGGAGGGGAGGGGGGGGAGAGGTAGGGGAAGAGGGGGGGGGGGAGGTGGAAGGCAGATGGCGGGGGGAACAGGGGGAAAAGAGGAGAGGGGAAGAGCGGGAAGTAAGGGAGGAGGGGGGCAGACGAGAACGGATGTAGGGGAGGAAAGAGGGGGGGAGGAATGGGGGAGGGGGGGGGAAATGGGGAGGAGAGGGGGAGGGAGATGTGGGGGAAGGAGAAAAGACGGGGAAACGGGGTTAAAGGCGGGGGGAAAAAAGGGGGGAAAACGGGGGGGAAAAAGGGGGGGCCGGGGGGAGAAAGGGAAAGAAAAGAAAAAAGGGGGGAAAAGGGAAAAAAGGGGGGAGAAAAAGGGGGGGGGGGGGGAAAAAAAGAAAAAAAGGGGGGGGGGGGGAAAAAAAAGGGGGGGAAACGGAGGGGGGGCCCCGGGGGGGGGGGGGGGAAAAAAAAGGGGGGGGGAAAAGGGGGGGGGGGGGGGGGAAAAAAAGGGGGGGGGAAAAGAAAGAAAAAAAAAAAAAGGGGGGGGGAAAAAAAAAAAAAAAGGGGGGAAAAAAAGGGGGGGACAAAAAGGGGAAAAGGGGGGGGAAAAAAAAAAGGGGGAAAGCAAAAGGGAAAAAGAGGGGGAAAAAGGGGGAAAAGGGGGGGGAAAAAAGGGGGGGCCCCCCGGGGGGGAAAAAGGGGGAAAGGAGGGGGAAGGGGGAAAAAAGGGGGGAAAAAAAAAAAAAGGGAGGGGGAGGGGGGGAAAAAGGGGAGGGGGGGAAAAAAGGGGGGAAAAAGAAAAAAAAAGGGGGAAAGAGAGAGAAAAAAAAAGGGGGGGGGGGGAAAAAAAAAAAAAGGGGGGGGGGGGGGGGAAAAGGGGGGGGGGGGAAAAGGGAGAAAAAAAAAGGGAAAAAAACAGAAAAGAAAAAAAAGGGGAAAGGAGGGGAGGGGAGGAAAAAAAAAAAAAAGGGGGGAAGGGGGGGGGGGGAAAAAGAAAAAGGGGAGGGGGGAGAGGGGGGGGGGGAAAAAAGGAAAGGGAAAAAAAAAAGTTTTAAAAAAAAGGGGGGGAAAAGGGGGGGGGGGGGAAAAAAGGGGGGGAAAAAAAAAAGGGGGGGGGGGGGGAAAAAAAAAGGGGGGGGGGGGGGTTGGGGGGCCTTTAAAGGGGTTTTTTTTTGGGGGGGGGCCAAAAATTTTTTTTGGGGGGGGGGAAAAAAAAAAGGGGGGGGGGGGAAAAAAGGGGGGGGAAAAAAAAAAAAAAAAATTTTGGGAAAATTTTTAAAAAAAAAACCCCCCCCCGGGGGGGGCCCCAAAAAAAAAACCCCCCCTTTCCCCCTTTTTTTTCCCCCCCCTTTTCCCCCCCCCTTTTTTCCCCCCCCAAAATTCCTTTTTTTTTTCCCCCCCCCCCCCCCCCCCCCCCCCTTTTTTTTTTTTTTTAAAAAATTTTTTTTTCCCCCCCTTTCCCCCCCCCCCCCCCTTTTTTTTTTTTCCCCCTTTTTTCCCCCCTTTCCCCTTTTTTTTAAAAAAAATTTTTTTTTTTTTTTTCCCCCCCCCCCCCAAAAAATTTTTTTGGGGGGGGGGAAAAAAAGGGGAAAAGGGGGAAAAAAAAAAATTTTGGGAAAAAAAATTTTTTTTTTTTTTTTTTTTTGGGGGGGGGGGGCCTTTTTGGGGGGTTTTTGGGGAAAAAAAATTTTTTAAAAAAACCACGGGGCCCAAAAGGGGGGAAAGGGGGGAAAAAAATTTTTGGGGGAAGGGGTGGAGGGGGGGGGGGAAAAAAAGGGGTTTTGGGGGGGAAAAAAGGGAAGGGGGGAAAAAGGGGGGGGGGGGGGGGGGGGGAAAAAAAAAAAAAAAAAAGGGGGGGGGGTTTTGGGGGGGTTTGGGGGGGGGGGAAAAAAAGGGGGGGGGGAAAAAAAGGGGGGGGAAAGGGGGGGGGGAAAAAGGGGGGGGGGAAGGGGGGGAAAAAGGGGGTTTGGGGGGGGGAAAAAAAGGGGGGGAAAAAAAAAAGGGGGAAAAGGAGGGGGAAAGGGGAGGGGGGGGGGGGGGGGGGGAAAGGGAAAGGGGGGGGAAGGGGAGGGGGGGGAAAAAGGGGGGGGGAGGGGAAAAAAAGGGGGGGGAGGAGAGGAGAGGGGGGAAAAAAAAAAGGGGGGAGGAGAGGGGAGGAGAGGGGGGGGGGGGAAAAAAAAGGGGGAAAGGAGGGAGGGGGGGAAAAAAGGGGGGTTGGGGGGGGGGAGGGGGGGGCCCCCAGGGGAAAAAGGGGGGGAAAAAGGGGTTTTTTAAAAAAGGGGTTTTTAAAAAAATTTTTTTTTTAAAAAAAAATTGGAAAAATTTTTTTTTTAAAAGGTTTTTTTTCCCCCCTTTTCCCCCTTTTACGGGCCCCCCCTTTTTTCCCTTTTCCCTTCCCCCCTTTTTTTCCCCTCTCCCCCCTCTCCCCCCCCCCCCCCTTTTTCCCCCATCCCCCCCCCCTTTTTTTTCCCTTTCCCCCCCTTTTTCCTTCCCCCTCCCCTAAACCCAACCCCCCCTTCCCCCCCCTTTCCTCCCCCCCCCCCCCCCCCCCTTTTTCCCCCCTCCTTCCCCTTTTTTCCCCCCCCCCTCTCTTCCCCCCCTTTTTTTTCCCCTCTCCTCCCCCCCCCCTTTTCCCTCCCCCTCTCCTCCCCTTTTCCCCCCTTTTTTCCCCCCTTCTTTCTCTCCCCCCCCCCCTTTTTTTTTTTTTTTTTTTTTTTTTTTTTTTTTTTAAAAAATTTTCCCCCCCCCCCCCCCTTTTTTGGGGGAAGGGGGGGGGCGCGTAAAGAGGAATAGGGATGAAGAGGGGGCAGCGGGGGGGAAAAGGGGGGGGGGGGGAGGAAGGGAGAAGAAAGGGGGGAAGGGGGGAGCAGGAGGGCGGAGGAGAAGGGGATGGAAGAGAGGGAGAGAGGGGAGGGGGGGAGGACGAGTGGGAGGGAAGGGCGTTGGTGA
>CM072220.1:10463195-10501031 GCA_036851935.1 Coregonus suidteri
CTCTCTCTCTCCCTCCCCCTTCCCTCCCTCCCCATTCATCCCTCCATCAGAGTCGTATCAGGAGGATGTGGAATGATACAGTGAGGAAACAGGAGTCATCCTTTATGACCGGAGACATCAACTGCTCAGCCACACTCAACAGAGGTAACCACGGATACTACTACCTATTCGGTATAACAATAATAATTGTATTTATAATGCACTGACATGGTAAAGAGACGTTTATATATTACTCCTCCTAATGCTATCGTTAGCCCACTGCTGATGTCACTTCCTCTATGAAGGACAGAAGAGAGGAAAGAGGAGAAAGCGTAGAGTAGAGAGGAAGTCTTTGGCGTGGCCCACTGGACTAAGTGTCACCAATCACCAGTCTAACCAGTCTGACCTGTGGTCTTTACTGTCTCTGTCACCAATCACCAGTCTAACCAGTCTGACCTGTGGTCTTTACTGTCTCTGTCACCAATCACCAGTCTAACCAGTCTGACCTGTGGTCTTTACTGTCTCTGTCACCAATCACCAGTCTAACCAGTCTGACCTGTGGGTCTTTACTGTCTCTGTCACCAATCTCTGTCTCTGTCACCAATCACCAGTCTAACCAGTCTGACCTGTGGTCTTTACTGTCTCTGTCACCAATCACCAGTCTAACCAGTCTGACCTGTGGTCTTTACTGTCTCTGTCACCAATCACCAGTCTAACCAGTCTGACCTGTGGTCTTTACTGTCTCTGTCACCAATCACCAGTCTAACCAGTCTGACCTGTGGTCTTTACTGTCTCTGTCACCAATCACCAGTCTAACCAGTCTGACCTGTGGTCTTTACTGTCTCTGTCACCAATCACCAGTCTAACCAGTCTGAATATATCTAATGTCCTGTTGAATATGTGGTTCAGTGTTCTGTTGAATATGGAGGGAGGAGGGGAGGTCGGCTGTCTCTTTCAGCGCAGGTCGTATCTGTGCTACTGGTATGTCTTAGGATTCCTCCAAAATGGCACCCTATTCCCTACACTCTTAGAAAAAAGGGTACGGTACCTTCAGAGGTACAGATAGTGATGTCACATGGTACTGTTGGGTACCTTTCAGGGTGCATGTGCGGATAAAGAGTAATGTTGTACATTTTTGTACCCCATATTTTGAGTGTAAAGTTACAATCCTCACACTCTCAAAAAAGGGGTACAATGTGAAGGTAAATGTATATTTTCCAGGGTACAAACGTATTTTGTGTACCTCAACACTTTTAATAGTCACCATAAGGTACAATGATGACGTTTTGCCACCTAAAAGGAACTCATTGGTTTTGTCACTGGGGTCGTACCCCAAAAAGGCTAATTTGTACCATAATTATTATAATTTTTTTATCAATATCAGCATCATATTTCCCAGCATGCTCTACTGAAGGGCGATTTTTTTTATCTGTGTTTTTGCATGTACATTGATTGATTGATGAATTAATCTTATGCTACAAAAAATATCAATAACATACATTTTTCTAAACTAATCCAATCAGTTAGTTGGATTTGCACCCGTTACTGAAATGGGTGTTCCAGTTTAAATGGCTTTAATCACCTCACAATGTTTCTAACCCTGAAAGTCATTATGAATGCAGGTTGCGGGTGAATACAAATTACAACTGTTGGATATTTCCTAGCTCTGTCTGGATTCCAATAGGAATTACAAATCACGTTGCAAGCCAGCATAATGTGATTTGCAGGTAGGGTTGCAAAATTCTGGTAACTTTCCCAAATTTCCCAGGTTTCCACAAATCCCGGTTGGAAACTTCCTGGAAACGGGAGGGAATAAGCATGAAATCCTTGGGAAAGTTAGCAGAATTTTGCAATCCTACTTGCAGACCTGATGTGGCTTGTAAACCATGAGTTTGAGGCCACTGTATTATGGTAAAGCTTCAAAATAAGGTCTTATAAGATACAGTTTGTAATATATTGTCATAAGGAGTTTATGACAATACCTAGGATCTCACTTGGTGAAGGCCACAGTTCTGAAAATGAATGAATGCAACAACCATGTCTCTGACTAACAAATACAGTCATGGGTGGTAACTCTACAATTCACTCGAGAAAGGCTGCAGGAATGACTGTCAGGCTTATTTCTGGGGCTTTCACTTGAACTGTGTTTGCCTGATTGATTTACATGTCTTCTCTCTCTCCCTTCCTTTCATGCTCTCTCTCGCACTCACTCTATCACCACACTCCTCCCTACCTTTCATGCTCTCTCTCACACTCACTCTATCTCTACACTGCTCTCTTCCTTTCATGCTCTCTCTCACACCTACTATCACTACACTCCTCCCTACCTTTCATGCTCTCTCTTTCACACTCACTCTATCACTACATATCTCTCTCTCTCTTCATATACCTCTACACCTCTCTCTTTCTATTTTTCTCTCTCTCTTTCTCTCTCTCTCTCTCTCTCTCTCTCTCTCTCTCTCTCTCTCTCTCTCTCTCTCTCTCTCTCTCTCTCTCTCTCTCTCTCTCTCTCTCTCTCTCTCTCTCTCTCTTTCTCTCTCTCTCTTCGTATACCTCTACACCTCTCTCTCTCTCTCTCTCTCTCTCTCTCTCTCTCTCTCTCTCTCTCTCTCTCTCTCTCTCTCTCTCTCTCTCTCTCTCTCTCTCTCTCTCTCTCTCTCTCTCTCTCTTTCTCTCTCTCTCGCTCTCTCTTTCTCTCTCTCTCGTTCTCTTCATATACCTCTACACCTCTCTCTTTCTATTTTTCTCTCTCTCTTTCTCTCTCTCTCTCTCTCTCTCTCTCTCTCTCTCTCTCTCTCTCTCTCTCTCTCTCTCTCTCTCTCTCTCTCTTTGTATACCTCTACACCTCTCTTTCTCTCTCTCTCTCTATCTCTTCATATACCTCTATTTCTGTTTCTCTCCACACGTCTCTCCTTTCATCCACCCGCTCTCTCCACCCCTCCCTCTCCCTCCCCCCACCTCCCTCCCTCCCTCCCCCCATCCCTCCCTCCCTCCATCCCTCCGTCTCTCTCCCTCTCTCTATCTGCCTTCACTAGGAGCGATGGCTAATCATCTGTTAACTAATACTCTCCTTCATCCCCATGGTTCTAACCATCCTTATAACGCTCTGCTGGGGGATCCCAACCACCAAGCAGTCTATAACAACCCCAACGTGGCTGGCATGTACAACACACAAGGTGTGACACACACATTCCTATGTAGAACCCAGAAACCCTGTTTACCGTTCATTTCAGTTATTCTTCAAGTTCATTTTTAATTGAACGTATTGATGGAACTCTTGAAATTATAAAAAAAAAAAATTGTGAGAAGTTTGAATTTTCAATATTCCTGCACTTTATTGATTAGAGTAATTTTTTTCAGTTAAAATGTAAGCGCATGGACTCAAAATCACGTTTTTTATTGACCCCTGGACTGTGGTGTGCAAGTGCATTTAACTTTTGACTTCAAAGTTATTGGCTTGTTTTTTTTAAATAATGGAATTTGATGGGTCCTTGACTCTAAAATGGTCGCAACTGCTCATTATTCTGTCTGCATGCCTGTCAAAATGGCTCCCAGATGAGGCAACCAATCATGTTGTGACACATCATCATATCGTCCCATTGGTCTGGTCTCAAAATACATCACATTAAGTGTAGAATCCCCATAGATGATTTATTTCACATCAGTTATTTAGTTCCCCTTTAGATTTATGATCCAAACGTGTAAGTTATCAGTCTCAGATTCAACACAACATTAACGTATCATCCGGGATCTATGAGTGCTTGCGCTATTTTCTGGGTTCCTCTGTCTGTTTTATCAGCTATGAATGCTTTATGAATGCTTTATGAATGCTTTGTGTGTTTTGTGTTGTGTTGTTATGCTTTCCTCTGTTAAAGGTTTTTGTGCTTGCTATAATGCATTATCTGTGTATGTTTTCAATGTTTTATGTGGGTTCTGTTAATTTGTGTTGTTAGCATGTGAAATTGTTGTACTGTGGGAAAAGTTGATTGATCCTCAAGACAGACAATGTGAATGGTTGAGTTTGTAACCACACACAGTAGACTAGGTGGTGAAGATGAGGCCTACTGCTAAACAAAATAACATTCATTATATGTTTCCTCTTTTTCATTCACACTGTTTTGTATCTATCTGTGTTTTTTCACTGTTTCTGTTTCTCTCTCCTGTCTCTCATGCTGTCCCATAGCCTCCTACAGAGACACAAGTAATAACCATTACTAATCAAACATTTGACATCAAGCTACCACCATTGATGTCTAATACGCTTACAAATACCTAGCTATTTACCATACTAAACAATATCCAATTTAAACTTTAATTTTTTCTTCTAATAATTGTGTTTGTTTACTGTTTCCGCAGAGGGAATCCTGAACAATGCGCGAGACTCCAGCGTCATGGATACGCTCCCTCTCAATGGTAACCATGCCAACAACTACAGCATGGCGAGCAGTGAGTACCTTAACGACAGCGTCCAGATTCTAGAACGCGGCGGCGTCAGTGGTTACAGTACCTACGGCAACCACAAGGAGACAACGTTAGAAAAGAAGATCCTGAAAGAGTTAACTTCCAACTACACCCCTTCATATTTGAACAACCACCAACGGTCGGCGACCACGGAACGCAACCAGAACCTGATGAATAAGATGGTCAACATCGGTAACGGCACCGGTAACGTGAGCGGCCTGGTCGGTAACAGCAGTAACGGAATCGGAGTTGGTGGTGTAGTCGGCGGTGGAATCAGCGGAAGTAACCATGACTATGACTTGTGTAACGATGGTGACGACGTTAGTCACATGGTGCTGGATAACCCCAATGCTGCCTTCCAATTGGATGAGAATTTGGGATTGGAGATTATAAGGGAGGAGTCAAACGCCCCCCTCCTCCCACCCCGCCCCCTGCCTCCCCCAGACAACCTCCCCCACCCTCACCCTCCTCCCCCGCCCCCCCATAGCTTCTCCCGCCCCCGGCGCATCCCCCAGGAGACCAGTGAGAGCTTCTTCCCCCTCCTGACCAATGAGCACACAGACGAGATGCCGCAATCACCCAATCACAGAAACTCTCTGTACACCTCCATGCCCGTGTTAACGGAATTACCGGACGGCCACGGTAGTCACGGGCAGGTGAACGGTTCAGCGGACGGTGAGATCGACGACAGCGGGGAGATTCAGGCCGGTAACAGCAGCACTGGGAGTGTACCGGGGCCGGAGGCGGATGATGTTTACTATAAGAGCATGCCAAACCTGGGGTCCAGGAACCACCTCCACGAGCTCCACCATTACTACCAGATGGGGCGGGGGGGCAGCGACGGCTACATGGTACCTGTCAACAAGGAGGATTCTGATTCGTCGCCCGAGGAGCCCCTGACTCCCGTTGACCCCTCCCACCTGGTCACGAGCCTATAGACCAATGAAAAGACTCTAAACCCCCCACTCTTTTCCGGGCCCCAACCTTCTTTTTTAGTCCCGCCTCCCGGAATAGTTCTATGTTGATGATTGATTGACAGTTGGCGCTGGCCAATGAAGGCCTGGTTGAACGGACTCGCTTCCTGATTATTTCCTGTGGTTAGTCACAATGGGGAGGATACTGAGCTATCATTGGCCGGAAGGGAGATGAGAGAAGGATTCGATTGGGTAGAGAATGGATTGTACTTAGACCGGAACGGACTAAACTGGGTGGCTCGAAACTAAGGACGTTTTTTTGTGAATATCCTTCAGGAATGGAAATATGAACTAGTAGCTGAAGGAGGGGGAAGAGAGGGAAGGATCTGTCATTTGACCTGTCTTGATACTCAGACTCCCCTGGATCGTAGCCCAGACAAATCCTACCATGGACCTGTAGCTGATCCTAGCTTAGTCTTTTTCACTGTCAGAAACAAGCCCCGGACACAGTTCAAAAGTAGTGCACTATATAGGGAATGTGGTGCTGGACTATAGAATAGAGTTCTGTCTATCGCACTCTTTTAAAAACATTTACAGGGGTGATGAAGTCTCCTTCCTCTCCAAAGGGTTCTATAGGAGGTGGACAATACTCTTCTAGGCTCTGTCTCAAATGGCACCCTATTCCCTATATAGTGCACTACTTTTGACTATGGCCCCATGGGGAATGTAGGGAATACCCTGGTCAAAAGTAGTGCACTATATAGGGAATAAGGTGACATTTTGGACACTTCCTGGTTTCTTTGATGCACACTTCTTCCTGAAAGAAACTAGCCAATCACCAGGCTTCTCCTTGTTCTTCTACTACCTGACCTGCCAATCAGTAGAGTATGTATGATAAACCCCGCCCCTCACATAACTATTTTATTAGACGACATGTTGTTCTATTCTAAACACTGGTGTTTCAGAGCCATCTGAACCCTTCCTCCTGTCTGATCAACTCAACGGAAACTGATGGTGGAAACATTTTTTACTGGACTGTCAGTAAAGTGACATTCCTGTTCCTGCCAAGGTGTAGAGACTCAACTGAACTTTACTGTTCGATGTTCGAGACGTTCCCTAAGTATGAAATAGACAAAGATGAAAGATCAAAATTGACTGAAACAGATGCATTCTTGACCCGGTGGGGGGTAAACAAAACATTTATTTTTATTTTATTTTTTATTTTTCTGTAACCATGGCTACAGATGACAAGGTAGTTAGAGGATTTATATATGTTGTACAGAATACAGATACTGTTGCATTATGACTGACTGTATACCTTCATGTTTCTGCTTTGATTTGGACCTTTGGGACTGTAATAGCAAAGATGTGTTGTTCTGTCCTGCTGCTATAACACCAGTTTAGCCAACCACACCAGTTATAGGAACAACCTATATCTTTCTTCTCACTGATTCTTACCAACAAAATAGGGAAATCACTACGGATTGATACACACACACACACACACACACACACACACACACACACACACACACACACACACACACACACACACACACACACGTATATACACACACACACACACACACACACACACACACACACACACACACGTATATACACACACACACACACACACACACACACACACACGTATATACACACACACACACACACACACACACACACAAACACACGTATATACACACACACACACGTATATACACACACACACACACGTATATACACACACACACACACACACACACACACACATACACACACACACGTATATACACACACACACACACACACACACACACACACACACACACACACACACACACTTCATCCTGGGGTCGTTTTCTATCTGGAAACATCACCATCACGTATATTTTGAGAAACCAATTCTATCTATATATTTTTTACCACTGTGTAGATTTGCGAACCAAGGGAACAGTGTGATATATAGCAAAGATGTGGCAAAGTCATGTGCAAATTCAGCCGGTTACTATGGAAACCAGATATTCTGTATAGATGGAACACCCCCCCAACCCACACCTGATCCCCCACTCTCCATAGCTCCTGTTGACACAAAGAGTTGAACCAAACACAAAGCGAAGCCTGTATATTGAGTTGAAACGTAATGGGGAAGTTCACCCTCAGATAGCGTGGGATATGGACTGAACTTAGACCACTTTTGACATGAAAACATCTGACAAAACATCTGACAAACTTTGGTTTTGGGGTGGGGCCATCTGGTTAAAAGGGAAATGCCTCTATTCATATGTATGGTGGGTCCTTATCTGTGACAGGACATTATGTTATAGTGGAGATGAAACGAAACTACACTGTCCCAACGTGGAGACCAAAATGTTTACTTATTTAAGAGGCGGGCTTTCTGATGTGTAGCTTGCACATGTATCCCACGGACTGTACCCCGATGACGAGAGAGAGAGAGAGAGAGAGAGAGAGAGAGAGAGAGAGAGAAGAGAGAGAGGGAGAGAGGGAGAGGGAGAGAGAGAGAGAGAGAGAGAGAGAGAGAGAGAGAGAGAGGGAAAGAGAGAGAGAGAGAGAGGGGGGGGGGAGAGGGAGAGAGAGAGAGAGAGAGAGAGAGAGAGAGAGAGAGAGAGAGGGAGAGAGAGAGAGAGAGAGAGAGAGAGAGAGAGAGAGAGAGAGAGAGAGAGAGAGAGAGAGAGAGAGAGAGAGAGGGAGAGAGAGAGAGAGAGAGAGAGAGAGAGAGAGAGAGGGGGAGAGAGGGAGAGAGAGAGAGAGAGAGAGAGAGGGGGAGAGAGAGAGAGAGAGAGAGAGAGAGAGAGAGAGAGAGAGAGAGAGAGAGATGGTTTATTTATCTGTTTACGGGTTTATAGCGTCTGCGTTCCAAACGGCAGCCTATTCCCTATTTAGTGCACTACCCCATAGGGCCTTGGTTAAAAGTAGTGCACTATAAAGGGAATAGGCTGCCGTTTGGAACGCTCCCAGAGAGAAACAAAAACAGATTCTGAAAGAAGAAGTTGTGATTTCAGGGCAGAGAGACGAGAGTAATGAATCAGCACTGATAGTTTTTAAATTGTTATGATCATGATTATAATTATAACTATTATTACAATTTATTATTGACGATTATTTATTCCTTTTGTATGGGTTCCAAGTTGAACGATCTCATTAAACTAATATTTGTTGTAACAGTGAAAGTTGTTTGCCAACAAAATAAATTACTGAATTAAGATTTATTAAAGAGATTTCTGTTGTTGTTTGTTCTGTTGAGTTTTAGTCAGATGGCACCCTATCCCTTAATAGGGCCCATAGGACTCTGGTTAAATGTAGTGCACTATATAGGGAATAGGGTGCCATTTGGGATGTAACCTTATAAACTGTTAAAGTAG
The DNA here is from genome assembly GCA_036851935.1 of Coregonus suidteri. Taxonomy (NCBI): domain Eukaryota; kingdom Metazoa; phylum Chordata; class Actinopteri; order Salmoniformes; family Salmonidae; genus Coregonus; species Coregonus suidteri. Next base: position 10,471,936 of record CM072220.1, read on the forward strand.
CTGAAAGGAATACTATGTAGCTGAGAACAAACACAGAAAACATTTTTGTGGACGTGTCATTCCACCGTTGTTCCAGTCTTTTATGCAGCAAAGTGCTAGCGGTGTACACCAGCGCGCAATGCAAGCTTGAAAATCACATCGCAAAGCCAGCAGGTTCGTATGGCCAGCAGGTTAGTATGGCCAGCAGGTTAGTATGGCCAGCAGGTTAGTATGGCCAGCAGGTTAGTATGGCCAGCAGGTTAGTATGGCCAGCAGGTTAGTATGGCCAGCAGGTTAGTATGGCCAGAAGGTTAGTATGGCCAGCAGGTTAGTATGGCCAGCAGGTTAGTATGGCCAGCAGGTTAGTATGGCCAGCAGGTTAGTATGGCCAGCAGGTTAGTATGGCCAGAAGGTTAGTATGGCCAGCAGGTTAGTATGGCCAGCAGGTTAGTATGCCAGAATTGATATCCAGGTTCATTCTCTGAATCAAAATGTGACATTTTAACTTTCAGTATGTCTCCTTTCAGTATTTCTCCTTTCAGTATGCCTCCTTTCAGTATATTTCCTTTCAGTATGTCTCCTACTTCAGTCTCCTTTCCTACACTACTTCAGTATGTCTGATAGCCTGACCCTATGATGACCCACTACACTACTTCAGTATGTCTGATAGTCTGACCCTATGGTGACCCACTACACTACTTCAGTATGTCTGATAGTCTGACCCTATGATGACCCACTACACTACTTCAGTATGTCTGATAGTCTGACCCTATGATGACCCACTACACTACTTCAGTATGTCTGATAGTCTGACCCTATGATGACCCACTACACTACTTCAGTATGTCTGATAGTCTGACCCTATGATGACCCACTACACTACTTCAGTATGTCTGATAGTCTGACCCTATGATGACCCACTACACTACTTCAGTATGTCTGATAGTCTGACCCTATGATGCCCACCACTACACTACTTCAGTATGTCTGATAGTCTGACCCTATGATGACCCACTACACTACTTCAGTATGTCTGATAGTCTGACCCTATGATGACCCACTACACTACTTCAGTATGTCTGATAGTCTGACCCTATGATGACCCACTACACTACTTCAGTATGTCTGATAGTCTGACCCTATGGTGACCCACTACACTACTTCAGTATGTCTGATAGTCTGACCCTATGATGACCCACTACACTACTTCAGTATGTCTGATAGTCTGACCCTATGGTGACCCACTACACTACTTCAGTATGTCTGATAGTCTGACCCTATGATGACCCACTACACTACTTCAGTATGTCTGATAGTCTGACCCTATGGTGACCCACTACACTACTTCAGTATGTCTGATAGTCTGACCCCTATGGTGACCCACTACACTACTTCAGTATGTCTGATAGTCTGACCCTATGATGACCCACTACACTACTTCAGTATGTCTGATAGTCTGACCCTATATGACCCACTACACTACTTCAGTATGTCTGATAGTCTGACCCTATGACCCACTACACACTACAGTTTTAAGTTCAGTGCAGATAAAGGACAGGAAGGACAAGGAAAGGAAATGAAAGAAAGGAAAGGAAGCGAAGCAAGGAAGCCACTCTAGACTATTGAGTGGTTTCCTCTCCTTGTCTCCTCTCCTTGATTGACAATGAAATCACTACTAGATAGATCAAAACAGAATGATAGATGCCTATCAGGACTCTGATGTCACCTGTCCATTATTTCCATATAAGTGCAAATGGAGGGTAGGAAAGAAAATGACAGGATATGAGTGGAGAAATCAGGTTCATATTTAGTGCTGATTAAGGAAAGGAAATGACAGGAAAGAAATAAAAATTAATTGCAGATGAAGGAGAGGAAACTAAAGGGAGGAAAGCAAAGGAGAGGAGCGTCGGAAGCCACGTTAGACTATTGAGATGCGGCAGGGCTCTGCGCTGCTCCACCAGCAGGCTGATTAAACGAGCAGCGGGTTATATGGGTCAGATCCCTGCTGGAGTGCTGTGATCGCTTAGTGCTGCCTGGACGTGTTATCTTTCTCTCTCGCTCTCTCTTTCTTTCTTTCAGGATATTCTTTCTTTCTTTCAGGTTTCTTTCTTTCTTTCTTTCTCTTCTTTCTTTCTTTCTTTCTTTTGTCTCTCTCTCTCTCTCTCTCTCTCTCTCTCTCTCTCTCTCTCTCTCTCTCTCTCTCTCTCTCTCTCTCTCTCTCTCTCTCTCTCTCTCTCTCTCTCTCAGATCTCTCTCTCTCTCTCTCTCTCTCTCTCTTTTCTCTCTCTCTCTCTCTCTCTCTCTCTCTCTCTCTCTCTCTCTCTCTCTCTCTCTCTCTCTCTCTCTCTCTCTCTCTCTCTCTCTCTCTCTCTCTCTTCAAGGCAGCTAGGAGTTCTTGTCTTTTAACACAGACCCACGTCAGTAACATTCAGCTCAACAGACTACCCACCTCTCGTCCTTTCCAGAGAACCTTGTATCTGTTGAAATAAGCCTGTAGAAATGGAACTGGATTATGCAGTGTAACCTGACTCTTTTCATTCCTAGCTGGGATCTGGGAACTGAACCAACATTGGGGAAAGAGCATGGTAAGTTGTGTACCAGGACAAGTACATCCCCGGTGTGCCACTCAAGACCTCTGGTTGAATTTGGACAACAGTGAAAGTGAAAGTCACTAGTAGTATGCATGAAGCAGCATGAAGACTTAATTAAGACAACCATGACATTTCATGCTGACAGTTTGTTTCATAAATATGTATGTTGTGCTAAACTACAAGAAAAACAAGTGTGTTATTCTAATCATACGGCTATAATGATGCCATGAGGCTCAGAAGACCTGGTCACATTTTCCTTCATGTTCCTTCCGTATGCTTGGCCAGGCAAAACCAGCCTGGAGAAGAACAGGACTATTTTATGGAACACCACACATTCTGGAATCTGCATTCATTATATCACATTCCAGAATCTTAGTTGGATTGTTCTGGAATTGACTCTGTCAATCCAAGCCTGTTCATCTACTGATTATAAACACACACACACACACACACACACACACACACACACACACACACACACACACACACACACACACACACACATTGCTGTGTTTGATAAAGGTAATTACTATTTTCCTCAGACTCATTCTATTACCTGTTATCTACAGAGTGTCATCGCCTCGGCCTGACCTGGAAGACTAGTTAACATGCACAGGGAAAACTCCACTGCCTCGAGTGTGTGTCTGTGTCTGAGATGAAGGGACCCAACCTCCACTTTAACTCATAACAGTTAAATGGTAGAGATGAAAGGACCCAACCTCCACTTTAACTCATAACAGTTAAATGGTAGAGATGAAAGGACCCAACCTCCACTTTAACTCATAACAGTTAAATGACAGAGATGAAAGGACCCAACCTCCACTTTAACTCATAACAGTTAAATGACAGAGATGAAAGGACCCAACCTCCACTTTAACTCATAACAGTTAAATGGTAGAGATGAAAGGACCCAACCTCCACTTTAACTCATAACAGTTAAATGACAGAGATGAAAGGACCCAACCTCCACTTTAACTCATAACAGTTAAATGACAGAGATGAAAGGACCCAACCTCCACTTTAACTCATAACAGTTAAATGACAGAGATGAAAGGACCCAACCTCCACTTTAACTCATAACAGTTAAATGACAGAGATGAAAGGACCCAACCTCCACTTTAACTCATAACAGTGTGTGTGACTGACTCTTGGGCTCAGAGTCCACTCACCTCAATTTTCTGTAAGAGTGCTCATGGGAAGAACAACACTTAACAGGTACACAGACCATTCTGAATGAATGATTCAGACTAACTGGCTGTAGGGAGGGAGAGAGAGAGAGAGAGAGAGAGAGAGAGAGAGAGAGAGAGAGAGAGAGAGAGAGAGAGAGAGAGAGAGAGAGAGAGAGAGAGAGAGAGAGAGAGAGAGAGAGAGAGAGAGAGAGAGAGAGAGAGAGAGAGAGAGAGAGAGAGAGAGAGGGATGGAGCAGGATTAAGAGACAGTTATTTTTCTCCACTGCATATTTAATTTACACACAGACACACACATTGTGTTTCTCATGATGTAAAACTGAGTGTGCATACAAGCATGTGTGTGTCTGTGTGTGTGTGTGTGTGTGTGTGTGTGTGTGTGTGTGTGTGTGTGTGTGTGTGTGTGTGTGTGTGTGTGTGTGCATGTGTGTGTGTGTGTGTGTGTGTGTGTGTGTGTGCGACTCCGTGCGTGTGTGTGAGTGTGTCTGTTACCTCAGCATATTTTTTGATTTATCAATTGTTGTTGTTGTCTCATTCCCCGTATAGGAGTTATTGGGCCCCAGCCTGTTGCTATGACAACGCCAACAGCCGGGACCCTCAGCTACCACCTCGTTGTGAGGTGAATCTCAGCGGTGTTGTGTGTGTGTGTGTGTGTGTGTGTGTGTGTGTGTGTTTCTCGTCTTGAGAGAGCCTACTGCTCTTCTGGAGGTTTTTGCTCCAACCCTTTTTTTTTTTTTAAACACTTATGGCACCGCATGCTTTCCCTCCAGCCCTACTCTAACACACCTGCTAATCTACTAATCTGCTAACGTCTACTAACGCTGAACTACGCTGGAGAAAAAGGGCGGCGGGTATCGGAAACACTAAAAGTAAAAACACTATTTGAGCTCCACTTTATCCCTGAGTGTAATCTCTCCTGGATAGACCTACATAACATAAGGAGCATCTGTCGACACACTGGGGGATGAGATTTCAGTTCTGGGTGTCCAAGATTACCCTGATTGTAATAGCCCCCCATCCCACCCCCCAACACCCCGTACCTACCTGCATAAATAGATAGGTGTGTTTGCCATGATTGTACACTGTTGACAATATCATAGGAATGTTTTAATGTGAGTAGGTAGTGTGTAAATAGATCAGTTTACAGAAGTAATTGTCAAAGCCTTTTGTAAACAATGGTTTGATTATGTTATTGTTATTCTTAATTACCTGCAAGACTGGATGAATCAAACGCTCATTAAAAACTGTTAATTAGTTTTCACAACCAAAACAAAATGATGAGACCCCCCCCCATATATAACACACACACACTCACACACGCATGCACGGACACACCCTCTCACACACACACACACACTCACACACATAAACACACACCTCAAAGATATTAACAATTGGTGTCTCATTCATTTAAAACGTCTGGACTGAAAATTATGTAGAAGAAAAACTTTGATTCATTTAGATGTGGTTTGATTCTGACAGGTGATTCATTTAGATGTGGTTTGATTCTGACAGGTGATTCATTTAGATGTGGTTTGATTCTGGCAGGTGATTCATTTAGATGGGCTTTGATTCTGACAGGTGATTCATTTAGATGGGGTTTGATTTTGACAGGTGATTCATTTAGATGTGGTATGATTCTGACAGGTGATTCATTTAGATGTGGTTTGATTCTGACAGGTGTTAAAAGTTTTTTAAAAACAACAGTGATTCATTTAGATGTGGTTTGATTCTGACAGGTGTTAAACTGTTTTTAGAAGCAACAGTGATTCATTTAGATGTGGTTTGATTCTGACAGGTGTTAAAAGGTTTTTAAAAACAACAGCGATTCATTTAGATGTGGTTTGATTCTGACAGGTGTTAAAAGGTTTTTAAAAACAACAGTGATTCATTTAGATGTGGTTTGATTCTGACAGGTGTTAAACGGTTTTTAGAAGCAACAGTGATTCATTTAGTTGTGGCTTGATTCTGACAGGTGTTAAAAGGTTTTTAGAAGCAACAGTGATTCATTTAGATGGGGTTTGATTCTGACAGGTGATTCATTTAGATGTGGTTTGATGTTCTCAACACCTGGGGACAAGGGCTGTCCCCAAATAACACAATTTCTCCCTCATAGTGCACTACTTTTGACCAGAGCCCTATGGGAAATATATAAGGAATAGGCTGCCATTTGGGACATAGAGTTTAGCTGCTCAGCTTTCAGCAGCCTCCTGTACTCAGTAGCCTCCTGTACTCAGTAGCCTCCTGTAGTCAGTAGCCTCCTGTAGTCAGTAGCATCCTGTAGTCAGTAGCCTCCTGTAGTCAGCAGCCTCCTGTAGTCAGTAGCCTCCTGTAGTCAGCAGCCTCCTGTAGTCAGTAGCATCCTGTAGTCAGTAGCCTCCTGTAGTCAGCAGCCTCCTGTAGTCAGTAGCCTCCTGTAGTCAGCAGCCTCCTGTTGTCAGTAGTCTCATGTAGTCAGTAATCTCCTGTAGTCAGTAGCCTCCTGTACTCAGTAGCATCCTGTAGTCAGTAGCCTCCTGTACTCAGTAGCCTCCTGTAGTCAGTAGCCTCCTGTAGTCAGTAGCCTCCTGTACTCAGTAGCCTCCTGTACTCAGTAGCCTCCTGTACTCAGTAGCATCCTGTAGTCAGTAGCATCCTGTAGTCAGTAGCCTCCTGTAGTCAGTAGCATCCTGTAATCAGCAGCCTCCTGTTGTCAGTAGTCTCATGTAGTCAGTAGCCTCCTGTAGTCAGTAGCCTCCTGTAGTCAGTAGCATCCTGTAGTCAGTAGCATCCTGTAATCAGCAGCCTCCTGTAGTCAGTAGCCTCCTGTAGTCAGTAGCATCCTGTAATCAGCAGCCTCCTGTAGTCAGCAGCCTCCTGTAGTCAGTAGCCTCCTGTAGTCAGCAGCCTCCTGTAGTCAGTAGTCTCCTGTAGTCAGTAGCATCCTGTAGTCAGCAGCCTCCTGTAGTCAGTAGCATCCTGTAGTCAGTAGCCTCCTGTAGTCAGCAGCCTCCTGTTGTCAGTAGTCTCATGTAGTCAGTAGCCTCCTGTTGTCAGTAGTCTCCTGTAGTCAGTAGCATCCTGTAGTCAGTAGCATCCTGTAGTCAGTAGCCTCCTGTAGTCAGCAGCCTCCTGTAGTCAGTAGCATCCTGTAATCAGCAGCCTCCTGTAGTCAGCAGCCTCCTATTGTCAGTAGTCTCATGTAGTCAGTAATCTCCTGTAATCATCAGCCTCCTATAGTCAGGAGCCTCCTGTAGTCAGTAGCCTCCTGTAGTCAGTAGCCTCCTGTAGTCAGCAGCCTCCTGTAGTCAGTAGTCTCCTGTAGTCAGTAGCATCCTGTAGTCAGTAGCATCCTGTAATCAGCAGCCTCCTGTAGTCAGTAGCCTCCTGTAGTCAGTAGCCTCCTGTAGTCAGTAGCCTCCTGTAGTCAGTAGTCTCCTGTAGTCAGTAGCATCCTGTAGTCAGTAGCATCCTGTAATCAGCAGCCTCCTGTAGTCAGTAGCCTCCTGTAGTCAGTAGCATCCTGTAGTCAGTAGCATCCTGTAGTCAGTACTCTCCTGTAGTCAGTAGCATCCTGTAGTCAGTAGCCTCCTGTAGTCAGTACTCTCCTGTAGTCAGTAGCATCCTGTAGTCAGTAGCATCCTGTAATCAGCAGCCTCCTGTAGTCAGTAGCCTCCTGTAGTCAGTAGTCTCCTGTAGTCAGCAGCCTCCTGTAGTCAGGAGCCTCCTGTAGTCAGTAGTCTCCTGTAGTCAGTAGCCAGACAGACACATTGTCAGGTTTTGGAAAAGGCCTCATCTGAATTTAAGATGTAATTGTCGCTCCATTGAGATGTGTAAACTGTATCACATTGTAATTGACAATTGGCCAACATGCTCCTGAAATGAAGTTTGTGTGTGTGTGTTTTATCCATAATTATAGTAAAACCACTGAAACAAACCAAACCATAACCTTAACCTTCTATAGGCAACCTGCCATCCCCACAGCGCCACCTAAAGGACAGGAGTACTAACAGATTAATATTATTATTCAGGCCAAGACATACAGACGTTAACCTGCCCTCCCCACAGCGCCACCTAAAGGACAGGAGTACTAACAGATTAATATTATTATTCAGGCCAAGACATACAGACGTTAACCTGCCCTCCCCAGAACGCCACCTAAAGGACAGGAGTACTAACAGATTAATATTATTATTCAGGCCAAGACATACAGACGTTAACCTGCCCTCCCCACAGCGCCACCTAAAGGACAGGAGTACTAACAGATTAATATTATTATTCAGGCCAAGACATACAGACGTTAACCTGCCCTCCCCACAGCGCCACCTAAAGGACAGGAGTACTAATAGATTAATATTATTATTCAGGCTAAGACAAACAGACGTTAACCTGCCCTCCCCAGAGCGCCACCTAAAGGACAGGAGTACTAACAGATTAATATTATTATTCAGGCCAAGACATACAGACGTTAACCTGCCCTCCCCACAGCGCCACCTAAAGGACAGGAGTACTAATAGATTAATATTATTATTCAGGCCAATACATACAGACGTTAACCTGCCCTCCCCACAGCGCCACCTAAAGGACAGGAGTACTAATAGATTAATATTATTATTCAGGCCAAGACATACAGACGTTAACCTGCCCTCCCCACAGCGCCACCTAAAGGACAGGAGTACTAATAGATTAATATTATTATTCAGGCCAAGACATACAGACGTTAACCTGCCCTCCCCACAGCGCCACCTAAAGGACAGGAGTACTAATAGATTAATATTATTATTCAGGCCAAGACATACAGACGTTAACCTGCCCTCCCCACAGCGCCACCTAAAGGACAGGAGTACTAACAGGTGCATATCATTTTTCAGGACTTTAGATAGAGGTTCTTAGAAGCTGTTATCAAATAGAATGTTGGCAGTAAACATACAAGGATACTTCATTATGACAAAACGTCCTCTTTCAAATCACTGCTGCCACTAGAGTACCCTGAAAGAATGGAGAGGAGGGAGAGAGAGAGAGACAGATTGAGTGTGTGTGTGTGTGTGTGTGTGTGTGTGTGTGTGTGTGTGTGTGTGTGTGTGTGTGTGTGTGTTGCAGTAAGCGAAGATTCTTGGTGCGTTATCTTCAAACAAAAATGTCCATGGTAACAGCATGCACCATTAGACACGTTATCAAATCAGGAATGAGATTCACTTCAATTACCCTTCACACACACACACACACACACACACACACACACACACACACACATACACACACACACACACACACACACACACACACACACACACACACACACACACACACAGACACACTATGACACACACACAGACAAACAGACACACAGACACACAAACGCAATTACACACACTTCTCCATCTCGACCAATGATGGAAACACATTCCTTTGAATGCTATTGATACTAGGAATTGATTTGACTTCAGATTCCTTTGATATTTCAACAGCAGCATTGAATGGAGCAGCAGGAGGAATTATACCACACCACATGTTAAGATGACACACACACACACACACACACACACACACACACATGCTCAAGTGCACTGCCATCAACCCAGCACTCACACTGAGAGTGTGTGTACGTGTGTGTGTGTGTGTATGTGTGCGTGTGTGTGTGTGTGTGTTTTTGTGCTTTTTTCAATTTTTCAGGATTTCCCATTTTCTATTTGTGATGGAAGTTTGTCTATTGAGTACGGACAGGACTAGCAAAACAATAACCTCTAGTCTGGACATAACAGTGGAGGAGAGAGAGAGAGAGAGAGAGAGAGAGAGAGAGAGAGAGAGAGAGAGAGAGAGAGAGAGAGAGAGAGAGAGAGAGAGAGAGAGAGAGAGAGAGAGAGAGAGAGAGAGAGAGAGAGAGAGAGAGAGAGAGAGAGAGAGAGAGAGAGAGAGAGAGAGAGAGAGAGAGAGAGAGAGAGAGAGAGAGAGAGAGAGAGAGATACATACCTTGGCCTTAACATCAGCGCCACAGGTAACTTCCACAAAGCTGTGAACGATCTGAGAGACAAGGCAAGAAGAGCCTTCTATGCCATCAAAAGGAACATAAAATTCAATTAGGATCTGGCTAAAAATACTTGAACCCATTGCCCTTTATGGTTGTGAGGTCTGGGGTCCGCTCGCCAACCAAGAATTCACAAAATGGGACAAACACCAAATTGAGACACTGCATGCAGAATTCTGCAAAAACATCCTCCGTGTACAACGGAAAACACCAAATAATGCATGCAGAGCAGAATTCGGCTGATACCAGCTAATTATCAAAATCCAGAAAAGATCTGTTAAATTCTATAACCACTTAAAAGGAAGTGATTCCCAAACCTTCCATAACAAAGCCATCACCTACAGATTGATGAACTTGGAGAAGAGTCCCCTAAGCAAGCTGGTCCTGGGGCTCTGTTCACAGACCCCACAGAGCCCCAGGACAACAACAACAACAACACAATTAGACCCAACCAAATCATGAGAAAACAAAAAGAGATTCTCAAGAGAAGACAGGCTATGTGCACACTGCCCACAAAATGAGGTGGAAACTGAGCTGCACTTCCTAACCTCCTGCCAAATGTATGACCATATTAGAGACACATATTTCCCTCAGATTACAGCGATCCACAAAGAATTCGAAAACAAATCCAATCCGTATCTACTGTGTGAAATACCACAGTGTGCCATCACAGCAGCAAGATTTGTGACCTGTTGCCACAAGAAAAGGGCAACCAGTGAAGAACAAACACCATTGTAAATACAACCCATATTTATGTTTATTTATTTTCCCATTTGTACTTTAACTATTTGCACATTGTTACAACACTGTATATAGACATAATATTACATTTGAAATGTCTTTATTCTTTTGGAACTTCTGAGTGTAATGTTTACTGTTAATATTTATTGTTTATTTCACTTTTGCTTACTATCTACTTCACTTGCTTTGGCAATGTTAACATACGTTTCCCATGCCAATAAAGCCCTTTGAATTTAATATAATTTAATTGGGAGGCAGAGAGATAATCTGCCCATTCTGGGATAGAGGGAGGGAGAAAGAAAGCAAATGGAGAGACATAATTGACTACCTTCAATTGGAATTGACCCCAATCCTGCTTCCTACTATGAGGTCATCATAACTTAATGAGTCATTCTAGTTCTGTGGAGGTTATTCTGGTACAAAAGACTACTGGACAAACATTGACAGAAAGTATTCAACAAAACCTGTTCTCTGTCAGGATAACATCAGAGCCTCCAGGTATAAAAATACTTCAGCAGACACTTCTCTTCAACTGAAGTCCCCGTTTCTACCTCTTCTCTACCGATAAAACTCTCTCTCTCTCTCTCTCTCTCAATTCAATTCAATTCAATTCAATTTAAGGGCTTTATTGGCATGGGAAACGTATGTTAACATTGCCAAAGCAAGTGAAGTAGATAGTAAACAAAAGTGAAATAAACAATAAATATTAACAGTAAACATTACACTCAGAAGTTCCAAAAGAATAAAGACATTTCAAATGTCATATTATGTATATATACAGTGTTTGTAACAATGTGCAAATAGTTAAAGTACAAATGGGAAAATAAATGAACATAAATATGGGTTGTATTTACAATGGTGTTTGTTCTTCACTGGTTGCCCTTTTCTTGTGGCAACAGGTCACAAATCTTGCAGCTGTGATGGCACACTGTGGTTTTTCACCCAGTAGATAAGGGAGTTTATCAAAATTGGATTTGTTTTCGAATTTCTTTGTGGATCGCTGTAATCTGAGGGAAATATGTGTCTCTAATATGGTCATACATTTGGCAGGAGGTTAGGAAGTGCAGCTCAGTTTCCACCTCATTTTGTGGGCAGTGTGCACATAGCCTGTCTTCTCTTGAGAGCCAGGTCTGCCTACGGGCGGCCTTTCTCAATAGCAAGGCTATGCTCACTGAGTCTGTACATAGTCAAAGCTTTCCTTAAGTTTGGGTCAGTCACAGTGGTCAAGTATTCTGCCACTGTGTACTCTCTGTTTAGGGCCAAATAGCATACTAGTTTGCTCTGTTTTTTTGTTTGTTCTTTCCAATGTGTCAAGTAATTCTCTTTTTGTTTTCTCATGATTTGGTTGGGTCTAGTTGTGTTGTTGTTGTTGTTGTCCTGGGGCTGTGTGGGGTCTGTTTGTGTTTGTGAACAGAGCCCCAGGACAAGCTTACTTAGGGGACTCTTCTCCAAGTTCATCTCTCTGTAGGTGATGGCTTTGTTATGGAAGGTTTGGGAATCGCTTCTTTAAGTGGTTATAGAATTTAACGGCTCTTTTCTGGATTTTGATAATTAGCGGGTATTGGCCTAATTCTGCTCTGCATGCATTATTTGGTGTTTTACGTTGTACACGGAGGATGTTTTTGCAGAATTCTGCATGCAGAGTCTCAATTTGGTGTTTGTCCCATTTTGTGAATTCTTGGTTGGTGAGCGGACCCCAGACCTCAGAACCATAAAGGGCAATAGGTTCTATAACTGATTCAAGTATTTTTAGCCAGATCCTAATTGGTATGTCAAATTTTATGTTCCTTTTGATGGCATAGAAGGCCCTTCTTGCCTTGTCTCTCAGATCGTTCACAGCTTTGTGGAAGTTACCTGTGGCGCTGATGTTTAGGCCGAGGTATGTATAGTTTTTTGTGTGCTCTAGGGCAACGGTGTCTAGATGGAATTTGTATTTGTGGTCCTGGCAACTGGACCTTTTTTGGAACACCATTATTTTTGTCTTACTGAGATTTACTGTCAGGGCCCAGGTCTGACAGAATCTGTGCAGAAGATCTAGGTGCTGCTGTAGGCCCTCCTTGGTTGGTGACAGAAGCACCAGATCGTCAGCAAACAGAAGACATTTGACTTCAGATTTCTAGTAGGGTGAGGCCGGGTGCTGCAGACTGTTCTAGTGCCCTCGCCAATTCGTTGATATATATGTTGAAGAGGGTGGGGCTTAAACTGCATCCCTGTCTCACCCCACGGCCCTGTGGAAAGAAATGTGTGTGTTTTTTGCCAATTTTAACCGCACACTTGTTGTTTGTGTACATGGATTTTATAATGTCGTATGTTTTTCCCCCAACCCCACTTTCCATCAATTTGTATAGCAGACCCTCATGCCAAATTGAGTCAAAAGCTTTTTTGAAATCAACAAAGCATGAGAAGACTTTGCCTTTGTTTTGTTTTGTTTGTTTGTCAATTAGGGTGTGCAGGGTGAATACGTGGTCTGTCGTACGGTAATTTGGTAAAAAGCCAATTTGACATTTGCTCAGTACATTGTTTTCACTGAGGAAATGAACTAGTCTGCTGTTAATGATAATGCAGAGGATTTTCCCAAGGTTGCTGTTGACGCATATCCCACGGTAGTTATTGGGGTCAAATTTGTCTCCACTTTTGTGGATTTGGGGTGATCAGTCCTTGGTTCCAGATGTTGGGGAAGATGCCAGAGCTAAGGATGATGTTAAAGAGTTTAAGTATAGCTAATTGAAATTTGTGGTCTGTATATTTTATCATTTCATTGAGGATACCATCAACACCACAGGACTTTTTGGGTTGGAGGGTTTGTATTTTATCCTGTAGTTCATTCAATGTAATTGGAGAATCCAGTGGGTTCTGGTAGTCTTTAATAGTTGATTCTAAGATTTGCATTTGATCATGTATATTTTTTTGCTGTTTGTTCTCTGTTATAGGGCCAAAAAGATTGGAGAAGTGGTTTACCCATACATCTCCGTTTTGGATAGATAGCTCTTCGTGTTGTTGTTTGTTTAGTGTTTTCCAATTTTCCCAGAAGTGGTTAGAGTCTATGGATTCTTCAATTACATTGAGCTGATTTCTGACATGCTGTTCCTTCTTTTTCCGTAGTGTATTTCTGTATTGTTTTAGTGATTCACCATAGTGAAGGCGTAGGCTCAGGTTTTCTGGGTCTCTATGTTTTTGGTTGGATAGGTTTCTCAATTTCTTTCTTAGGTTTTTGCATTCTTCATCAAACCATTTATCGCTGTTATTACTTTTCTTTGGTTTTCTGTTAGAGATGTTTAGATTTGATAGGGAAGCTGAGAGGTCAAATATACTGTTTAGGTTTTCTACTGCCAAGTTTACACCTTCACTATTACAGTGGAACGTTTTGTCCAGGAAGTTGTCTAGAATGGATTGAATTTGTTGTTTCCTAATTGTTTTTTGGTAGGTTTCAACACTACTTTCCTTCCATCTATAGCATTTCTTAATATTATTTAGTTCTTTTGGCTTTGATGCCTCATGATTGAGTATTGCTCTGTTCAAGTAGACTGTGATTTTGCTGTGGTCTGATAGGGGTGTCAGTGGGCTGACTGTGAACGCTCTGAGAGACTCTGGGTTGAGGTCAGTGATAAAGTAGTCTACAGTACTACTGCCAAGAGATGAGCTATAGGTGTACCTACCATAGGAGTCCCCTCGAAGCCTACCATTGACTATGTACATACCCAGTGTGCGACAGAGCTGCAGGAGTCGTGACCCATTTTTGTTGGTTATGTTGTCGTAGTTGTGCCTAGGGGGGCATATGGGGGAGGGAATGCTGTCACCTCCAGGTAGGTGTTTGTCCCCCTGTGTGCTGAGGGTGTCAGGTTCTTGTCCAGTTCTGGCATTTAGGTCGCCACAGACTAGTACATGTCCCTGGGTCTGGAAATGATTGATTTCCCCCTCCAGGATGGAGAAACTGTCTTCATTAAAGTATGGGGATTCTAGTGGGGGGATATAGGTAGCACACAGGAGGACATTTTTCTCAGTTGAGATAATTTCCTTTTGAATTTCTAACCAAATGTAAAATGTTCCTGTTTTGATTAATTTAATAGAGTGAGTTAGGTCTGCTCTATACCAAATTAGCATACCCCCTGAGTCCCTTCCCTGTTTCACACCTGGTAGTTTGGTGGATGGGACTACCAGCTCTCTGTAACCTAGAGGGCAACCAGTGGGTCCGTCTCCTCTATACCATGTTTCTTGTAGGATGACAATGTCTGTATTTCCGATTTCTTTGGTGAAGTCCAGATTCCTGCTCTTTAGGCCAAAGGCAGATGACCTCAGGCCTTGGATATTCCAGGATGAAATAGTGAAGGCTTTGTGTTCCATAAAGTGTCTAATGTTGTTGGTTGTGTGGTTTGGCCTCAGGCCAGTAATTGTGAGCAGAGCCTGCTGAGCATCTGGTACATGCCATTGGCTTGGGCTAGTGTAAGAGTGGGTGTTGGGCCTGTTTGCCTGCTCACGGCCTGGGCGTATGTGTGACTTTCATGTTGAGGCCCTCTTTGTGGGAGTGGGGGGCTTGGGGTGGGTAGGAGGGGCATAGGTCTGATCTGAGGGGGCCTAAATGGGGTGTGGGGCATGGTTGACTTGGGGGGGAGTTAATTGGTTGGGGTGGGGGTGTAGATGTGGTTGATGGTGCTGTGGTCTGGATGTAGGTCCTCTCTGCGGGGGTCCTCTATGTGTAGGTCCTGGGGGGGGTCCCGCAGGTCTGGGAGAGTGTCTCGCTGGTCTGGGCGGGGTGTCTGTTGATCTGTTGCTCCTGTGTGAGGTGTTGGGTCTGCGGTTGAGGGCGATATCTTTAGGGTCCGGGCGAAGGTGGGCACTGCTGCCTTGTATAGGTGGACCTGGTCGTAAAGGCTGTTCACGTCCAGGGGTGGAGTGGTGGGCCAGGAAGACATTTGGTTTTGATGCACAGTCACGGGAAATACTTGCGTTTACCCGCTGTATGGTAGCAGGGTGGAAGTCTTTTCGTGGTAACAGGGTTGAGATAACCACTTGTGCGTTGGGGAAAGTAGAAGAAGCTTTTTCTATCACGCCCTTGAGTGATGTGGCCACCCTTTCCTGCTGTGTTCTCAGGTCGTTTGTGCCTGTGTGTATTATTATGTGGCTGGGTGATCCTAGTCGGTCCTTAGACAGAAGGTCTAGGGCGCGCTGGGTATTTGGACACCAGAGTTTAGACACTGTGTGTTTTGGAAAAAGTTTATTTTCTTGTATGTATTTCCCGTTTGAGTCCATAAGGAGTACAATCTGTGGCTTGTGTATGTCCTCAGTGGGTGTGGGGGGGGGTCGTCATGAGGGCTATCAGGGTGTCTGACTGGGGGGGTTGCTCAGAGGGGTTGGGATCCCCTGGGCTTGGGGTTCTTCATTTGTTTGTCTGGGTGTGATGTCGAGGCTATGGTCAGGGTCTAGGGTGTACTGTTCTGCTGCGGTGTCGAGACTTTGGCCAGGATCTGAGGTGGGCTGTTCTCTAATGGGTTGTTCAATGTCACCCATCATCGTTCTCACCTTCTCCTCCAGCACTCTGATCCTCTCCTCTAGTGCTCTGTTCTTCTCCTGCTCCTGCTCTTTCTCCTGTTGATGTTGTCTCACCACAGTCCAGAGTGCAGACATGTCTCTCTCTACCTGCAGCTCTCCAGGTCTAGTTAAGGGGGTGTTGTTGTGCTGGACTGTTGTCTGGGTCTGTGCTGACTGGAGTGTGTTCACCTGCTGTTCCAGCTCCACCTGCCTTACCTCCAGCTGGGTGAATTTATCCTTCATTTCAATGAGGGAGTAGTACTCTGTGCTGGGAAGTTGAGTTTCTGCTTGGGGTTGCTCTGTGGGGTTATTAATGAAGAGGTCTGGTCTGACCCGCTCGGGGTAGGGGTATCTTTCTCAAGGGACAGCTTCTCCTGCTGAGCTATTTCTTTGATTAGGTGAAAGTCCAGCTGGAACTGTTTGGTGTTGCCTTGAACCAAAACGGTTCCAGATTTATAGAGATTAATATTAGACGACTCAGAGTCCTCGTTGTCCAGTATCCTGAGTTTCCACCCGTCGCTAACACCCCCCCTCTTAACAGAGGGGTAGTGTGCTAGTATAGCACACTCTCTCTCTCTCTCTCTCTCTCTCTCTCTCTCTCTCTCTCTCTCTCTCTCTCTCTCTCTCTCTCTCTCTCTCTCTCTCTCTCTCTCTCTCTCTCTCTCTCTCTATCGCTCTCTCTCGCGCTCTCTCTCTCTCTCTATCTTACTCCCCCTCTCTCTCTCTCTCTCTCTCTCTCTCTCTCTCTCTCTCTCTCTCTCTCTCTCTCTCTCTCTCCATCTCTCTCTCTCTCTCTCTCTCTCTCTCTCTCTCTCTCTCTCTCTCTCTCTCTCTCTCTCTCTCTCTCTCTCTCTCTCTCACTGTCAAACAAACAAACACACACACAAACAAACAGACACACACACACTTCCTCCTTACCTCGAACCTCGGGGGAATCAGGTTCTATTTGCATGATTGAGAGCCTTCCGGAATTCACCTAAATTAGCATAATTTAACGCTGTCAGTGTGTGTGTGTGTGTGTTTGAAACACATGCAAAAATCACCAGGTTTTGTTTCCCTAACAAATCCCCCTCAGCAGCCAACTGATATTGCATTTCTTGCCTCACACACACACACACACACACACACACACACACACACACACACACACACACAACGTGATGAAAAGTTGACTCACTGATCTCACACGTTCTTCTGTTCCTGATACACCTGCTCTAAATTTGTCGCCGCCCACACACACGCACACAAAGCATGCATCAGAGCTTTGAAACAACCCAAGAAACTCAGAACTCAGGTCCTGAGAGAGAGAAAGTTGGAGAGAGAATGAGTTTTCATGCTCTTTATTGAGACTTATTCACTTAAAAAGAATGACATCATTTTTTTTATTTTTTTTATTTATTTCACCTTTATTTAACCAGGTAAACCAGTTTAGACTAGAATAAACAGAACCTGTATATTCTAGTCTAAACAGACCTTGTGTGTTCTAGTCTAAAACAGACCCTGTGTGTTGTGGTTGAAACAGACCCTGTGTGTTCTAGTCTAAACAGACCCTGTGTGTTCTAGTCTAAAACAGACCCTGTGTGTGTTCTAGTCTAAACAGACCCTGTGTGTTCTAGTCTAAACAGACCCTGTGTAGTCTTGTGTGTTGGTTGAAACAGACCCTGTGTGTTCTAGTCTAAACAGACCCTGTGTGTTCTGATTGAAATAGACCATGTGTGTTGTGGTTGAAACAGACCCTGTGTGTTGTGGTTGAAACAGACCCTGTGTGTTCTGGTTGAAACAGACCCTGTGAGTTCTGGTTGAAACAGACCCTGTGTGTTCTGGTTTGAAACAGACCCTGTGTGTTCTGGTTGAAAAACAGACCCCTGTGTGTGTTCTGGTTGAAACAGACCCTGTGTGTTCTGATTGAAACAGACCCTGTGTGTTCTGGTTGAAACAGACCCTGTTCGGGGGTGTGTGTTGATGTCCTCTGCAGCATTTCTTTGCTACTCAACTCAAGGTCAAAACCATTCTGTTCCCTGAGACTCTCATCCTTCTATAAAACATGTTATATTTAGCTCCTCCCTCCTTTCTCAAGTTAACAACACACTAATGAACAGGGGAGAGTGTGGCCAGATGGTCAACCAAAAAGTCTGTCTTAGTGGCTACTGTTCCAAGGCTACTGTTCCATGGCTACTGTTCCAAGGCTACTGTTCCATGGCTACTGTTCCAAGGCTACTGTTCCATGGCTACTGTTCCAAGGCTACTGTTCCAAGGCTACTGTTCCATGGCTACTGTTCCATGGCTACTGTTCCATGGCTACTGTTCCAAGGCTACTGTTCCATGGCTACTGTTCCATGGCTACTGTTCCAAGGCTACTGTTCCATGGCTACTGTTCCAAGGCTACTGTTCCAAGGCTACTGTTCCAAGGCTACTGTTCCAAGGCTACTGTTCCATGGCTACTGTTCCATGGCTACTGTTCCAAGGCTACTGTTCCAAGGCTACTGTTCCATGGCTACTGTTCCAAGGCTACTGTTCCAAGGCTACTGTTCCATGGCTACTGTTCCATGGCTACTGTTTCCATGGCTACTGTTCCAAGGCTACTGTTCCAAGGCTACTGTTCCATGGCTACTGTTCCATGGCTACTGTTCCATGGCTAATGTTCCATGGCTACTGTTCCATGGCTACTGTTCCATGGCTACTGTTCCATGGCTAATGTTCCATGGCTACTGTTCCATGGCTACTGTTCCATGGCTACTGTTCCAAGGCTACTGTTCCATGGCTACTGTTCCGTGGCTACTGTTCCATGGCTACTGTTCCAAGGCTACTGTTCCAAGGCTACTGTTCCAAGGCTACTGTTCCAAGGCTACTGTTCCATGGCTACTGTTCCATGGCTACTGTTCCAAGGCTACTGTTCCAAGGCTACTGTTCCATGGCTACTGTTCCATGGCTACTGTTCCATGGCTACTGTTCCAAGGCTACTGTTCCATGGCTACTGTTCCAAGGCTACTGTTCCAAGGCTACTGTTCCATGGCTACTGTTCCATGGCTACTGTTCCATGGCTAATGTTCCATGGCTACTGTTCCATGGCTACTGTTCCATGGCTACTGTTTCCAAGGCTACTGTTCCAAGGCTACTGTTCCATGGCTACTGTTCCATGGCTACTGTTCCATGGCTACTGTTCCAAGGCTACTGGTCCAAGGCTACTGTTCCAAGGCTACTGTTCCAAGGCTACTGTTCCATGGCTAATGTTCCATGGCTACTGTTCCATGGCTACTGTTCCATGGCTACTGTTCCAAGGCTACTGTTCCATGGCTACTGTTCCATGGCTACTGTTCCGTGGCTACTGTTCCATGGCTACTGTTCCAAGGCTACTGTTCCATGGCTACTGTTCCGTGGCTACTGTTCCATGGCTACTGTTCCATGGCTACTGTTCCAAGGCTACTGTTCCAAGGCTACTGTTCCATGGCTACTGTTCCAAGGCTACTGTTCCAAGGCTACTGTTTCCATGGCTACTGTTCCAAGACTGTCTTAGTGGCTACTGTTCCAAGGCTACTGTTCCAAGTCTTTCTTAGTGGCTACTAATTCCATGGCTACTGTTCCAAAGGCTGCTGTTCCAATATCTACTGTTCCAATATTCCAATGTTTCAATGGCTGCTGTTTCATGGCTACCGTACCAAGTCTGTCTTAGTGGCTACTGTTCCAAGGCTACTGTTCCATGGCTACTGTTCCATGGCTACTGTTCCAAGGCTACTGTTCCATGGCTACTGTTCCATGGCTACTGTTCCATGGCTACTGTTCCATGGCTACTGTTCCATGGCTACTGTTCCAAGGCTACTGTTCCATGGCTACTGTTCCATGGCTACTGTTCCAAGGCTACTGTTCAATGGCTACTGTTCCGTGGCTACTGTTCCATGGCTACTGTTCCATGGCTACTGTTCCAAGGCTACTGTTCCATGGCTACTGTTCCATGGCTACTGTTCCAAGGCTAATGTTCCAAGGCTACTGTTCCAAGGCTACTGTTCCAAGGCTACTGTTCCAAGGCTACTGTTCCATGGCTACTGTTCCATGGCTACTGTTCAAGGCTACTGTTCCATGGCTACTGTTCCATGGCTACTGTTCCAAGGCTAATGTTCCAAGGCTAATGTTCCATGGCTACTGTTCCAAGGCTAATGTTCCAAGGCTACTGTTCCAAGGCTACTGTTCCATTGCTACTGTTCCAAGTCTGTCTTAGTGGCTACTGTTCCATGGCTACTGTTCCATTGCTACTGTTCCAAGTCTGTCTTAGTGGCTACTGTTCCATGGCTACTGTTCCAAGTCTGTCTTAGTGGCTACTGTTCCAAGGCTACTGTTCCAAGGCTACTGTTCCATGGCTACAGTTCCAAGGCTACTGTTCCAAGGCTACTGTTCCATGGCTAAATGTTCCAAGGCTACTGTTCCATGGCTACTGTTCCATGGCTAATGTTCCATGGCTACTGTTCCAAGTCTGTCTTAGTGGCTACTGTTCCAAGGCTACTGTTCCATGGCTACAGTTCCAAGGCTACTGTTCCAAGGCTACTGTTCCAAGGCTACTGTTCCATGGCTAATGTTCCATGGCTACTGTTCCATGGCTACTGTTCCATGGCTACTGTTCCAAGGCTACTGTTCCAAGTCTGTCTTAGTGGCTACTGTTCCATGGCTACTGTTCCATGGCTACTGTTCCAAGGCTACTGTTCCATGGCTACTGTTCCATGGCTACTGTTCCATGGCTACTGTTCCATGGCTACTGTTCCAAGTCTGTCTTAGTGGCTACTGTTCCATGGCTACTGTTCCAAGGCTACTGTTCCATGGCTACTGTTCCATGGCTACTGTTCCATGGCTACTGTTCCATGGCTACTGTTCCATGGCTACTGTTCCATGGCTACTGTTCCATGGCTACTGTTCCAAGGCTACTGTTCCATGGCTACTGTTCCATGGCTACTGTTCCATGGCTACTGTTCCAAGTCTGTCTTAGTGGCTACTGTTCCAAGGCTACTGTTCCAAGGCTACTGTTCCAAGGCTACTGTTCCATGGCTACTGTTCCAAGGCTACTGTTCCAAGTCTGTCTTAGTGGCTACTGTTCCAAGGCTACTGTTCCAAGGCTACTGTTCCAAGGCTACTGTTCCAAGGCTACTGTTCCATGGCTACTGTTCCAAGGCTACTGTTCCAAGTCTGTCTTAGTGGCTACTGTTCCAAGGCTACTGTTCCAAGGCTACTGTTCCAAGGCTACTGTTCAAAGGCTACTGTTCCCAAGGCTACTGTTCCATGGCTACTGTTCCAAGGCTACTGTTCCAAGTCTGTCTTAGTGGCTACTGTTCCATGGCTACTGTTCCAAGGCTACTGTTCCATGGCTACTGTTCCATGGCTACTGTTCCATGGCTACTGTTCCATTGCTACTGTTCCAAGTCTGTCTTAGTGGCTACTGTTCCAAGGCTACTGTTCCAAGGCTACTGTTCCAAGGCTACTGTTCCATGGCTAATGTTCCAAGGCTACTGTTCCAAGTCTGTCTTAGTGGCTACTGTTCCAAGGCTACTGTTCCAAGGCTACTGTTCCAAGGCTACTGTTCCATGGCTACTGTTCCATGGCTACTGTTCCATGGCTACTGTTCCAAGTCTGTCTTAGTGGCTACTGTTCCAAGGCTACTGTTCCAAGGCTACTGTTCCAAGGCTACTGTTCCATGGCTACTGTTCCATGGCTACTGTTCCAAGTCTGTCTTAGTGGCTACTGTTCCAAGGCTACTGTTCCAAGGCTACTGTTCCAAGGCTACTGTTCCATGGCTAATGTTCCATGGCTACTGTTCCATGGCTAATGTTCCATGGCTACTGTTCCATGGCTACTGTTCCAAGTCTGTCTTAGTGGCTACTGTTCCAAGGCTACTGTTCCATGGCTACTGTTCCAAGTCTGTCTTAGTGGCTACTGTTCCATGGCTACTGTTCCAAGGCTACTGTTCCATGGCTACTGTTCCAAGGCTAATGTTCCAAGGCTACTGTTCCATGGCTACTGTTCCAAGGCTACTGTTTCCAAGGCTACTGTTCCATGGCTACTGTTCCATGGCTACTGTTCCAAGTCTGTCTTAGTGGCTACTGTTCCAAGGCTACTGTTCCAAGGCTACTGTTCCAAGGCTACTGTTCCATGGCTAATGTTCCATGGCTACTGTTCCATGGCTACTGTTCCAAGTCTGTCTTAGTGGCTACTGTTCCAAGGCTACTGTTCCAAGGCTACTGTTCCATGGCTACTGTTCCATGGCTACTGTTCCAAGTCTGTCTTAGTGGCTACTGTTCCAAGGCTACTGTTCCAAGGCTACTGTTCCATGGCTAATGTTCCAAGGCTACTGTTCCATGGCTACTGTTCCAAGGCTACTGTTCCATGGCTACTGTTCCAAGGCTACTGTTCCAAGGCTACTGTTCCAAGGCTACTGTTCCATGGCTACTGTTCCAAGGCTACTGTTCCAAGGCTACTGTTCCAAGTCTGTCTTAGTGGCTACTGTTCCAAGGCTACTGTTCCAAGTCTGTCTTAGTGGCTACTGTTCCATTGCTACTGTTCCAAGTCTGCCTTAGTGGCTACTGTTCCATGTCTACTGTTCCAAGGCTACTGTTCCAATGTCTGTCTTAGTGGCTACTGTTCCAATGTCTGCTGTTCCAATGTCTACTGTTCCAATGTCTGTCTTAGTGGCTACTGTTCCAATGTCTGTCTTAGTGGCTACTGTTCCAATGTCTCTGCTGTTCCAAATGTCTGCTGTTCCAATGTCTACTGTTCCAATGGCTACTTTTCCAATGGCTGCTGTTCCAATGTCTGCTCTCTCTTTAAAATATTTACTTTTACCCCTGGTAGTTACAGTCTTGTCCCATCGCTGCAACTCCCCTACGGACTCAGTAGAGGCGAAGGTCGAGAGCCATGCGTACTCCGAAACACGACCCTGCCAAGCCGCACTGCTTGCTTAATGTGTCGGAGGAAACACCATCCAGCTGGCGACCGATGGCAGCTTGCAGGCGCCTGGCCCGCCACAAGGAGTCGCTAGAGAGCGATGGGTCAAGGAATTACTGGCCAGCCAAACCCTCCCCTAACCCGGACAATGCTGGGCCAATTGTGCACCGCCTCATGGGTCTCCCGGTCACGGCCGGCTGTGAAACAGCCTGGGGCTCGAAACCCGGGTCTGTAGGGATGGCTGCTTAGACCGCTACGCCACTAGGGAGGCCTCCATCTCTATCTGGTTCCCTGTCTCTCCTTCTCTCTCAGTACAATTCAATTCAATTGAAGGGCTTTATTGGCATGGGAAACATATGTTAACATTGCCAAAGCAAGTGAAGTAGATAGTAAACAAAAGTGAAATAAACAATAAATATTAACAGTAAACATTACACTCAGAAGTTCCAAAAGAATAAAGACATTTCAAATGTCATTATGTCTATATACAGTGTTGGGTATGTCACAGTGAGAGTGAGTTGTGTTCTCAACAAAGCATTTTATCTTTGGAGAATGTAATGGAATATAAAACAGAAATATAAATGCAATTTGCATTACTTATTTGAATAATTTCACACACAAATACGGGCACACACAAACACAAACACACATGGGCACACCCATAAACACACACACACACACAGACACACATGGGCACACCCATAAACACACAAACACACACTTCCTCTCCCCATTGATTCTGGCACAGTACACTGTAACCTTTCTTATTGGCTCTGAGTTCATTTCTCACACTAAGTCTCTCCCCTGCTTTCTCTCTTTCTCTCTCTCTCTCCTCTCTCTCTCTCCTCTCTCTTTCTCTCTCTCTCTCTCTCTCTCTCTCTCTCTCTCTCTCTCTCTCTCTCTCTCTCTCTCTCTCTCTCTCTCTCTCTCTTCTCTCTCTCTCTCTCTCCTCTCTCTCTCTCTCTCTCTCTCTCTCTCTCTCTCTCTCTCTCTCTCTCTCTCTCTCTCTCTCCTCTCTCATCGCTCTCTCTCTCTCTCTCTCTCTCTCTCTCTCTCTCTCTCTCTCTCTCTCTCTCTCTCTCTCTCTCTCTCTCTCTCGTGTTATTGTTACCATGAGCATAAACCAGAGCAGACAGACAGACTGAAACAGTAAAAGTTTGTTCCAGGTTTTCCCTAAGAAACTCTTGTGCTAGTTAGGAAGTTATCAACGACGGCTATGATCAGAGAGAGAGAGAGGAAGAAAAACATCAACTTTAGAGGAAGTTGGCATTCATGAATTCATGACTGATTACAGAAAAGTAGATCATTATTAGCTTCCCTGTCCTCAGCTCCCCTCATTCACACCCACACACACACACACACACACACACACACACAAACAAACCCACGCAAACGGACGCACACACACGAACACTGAGGTGTATCACCTTCACTCAAATTATGCATCTTAACATACATGTGTGTGTGTGTGTGTGTGTGTGTGTGTGTGTGTGTGTGTGTGTGTGTGTGTGTGTGTGTGTGTGTGTGTGTGTGTGTGTGTGTGTAACCAGTGTGTAGGGGTTAGAGGTGCGTTCAACAACAGCTGGTGTTCTGGGTGGTTTCTCACCCTCTGCTTTGGAGAACTGAAGAAGTAGGTTATAAAGACCAGAAGATATTCTAACTATAGGATACTGTACACAGAAATTAATGGATGGATGGATGGATGGATGGATGGATGGATGGATGGATAGATAGATAGATAGATAGATAGATAGATAGATAGATAGATAGATAGATAGATAGATAGATAGATAGATAGATAGATAGATAGATAGATAGATAGATAGATAGATAGATAGATAGATAGATAGATAGATAGATAGATAGATAGATAGATAGATAGATAGATAGATAGATAGATAGATAGATAGATAGATAGATAGATAGATAGATAGATAGATAGATAGATAGATAGATAGATTACAAAGCATGTAGAGGTCTGTAAATTTTTATCATAAGTACACTTCAACTGTGAGAGACGGAATCTAAAACAAAAATCCAGAAAATCACATTGTATGATTTTTAAGTAATTAATTTGCATTGTATTGCATGACTTAAGTATTTGATCACCTACCAACCAGTAAGAATTCCGGCTCTCACAGACCTGTGAGTTTTTCTTTAAGAAGCACTCCTGTTCTCCACTCATTACCTGTATTAACTGCACCTGTTTGAACTCGTTACCTGTATAAAAGACACCTGTCCACACACTCAATCAGACTCCAACCTCTCCACAATGGCCAAGGTCTGTATGGAGGAGCGGGCCAAAATCCCTGCTGCAGTGTGTGCAAACCTGGTCAATACCTACAGGAAACGTATGATCTCTGTAATTGCAAACAAAGGTTTCTGTACCAAATATTAAGTTCTGCTTTTCTGATGTATCAAATACTTATGTCATGCAATAAAATGCTAATCAATTACTTAGAAATCATACAATGTGATTTTCTGGATTTTTGTTTTAGATTCCATCTCTCACAGTTGAAGTGTACCTATGATAAAAATTACAGACCTCTACATGCTTTGTAAGTAGAAAAAACCTGCAAAATTGGCTGTGTATCAAATACTTGTTCTCCCCACTGTAGATAGATAGATAGATAGATAGATAGATAGATAGATAGATAGATAGATAGATAGATAGATAGATAGATAGATAGATAGATAGATAGATAGATAGATAGATAGATAGATAGATAGATAGATAGATAGATAGATAGATAGATAGCAATGACATCCAGTGATGCCAAACAGTGTGTATTTCCTATTTCAGTTGTAGAAGTCATTATGGAGTCTTCATCCTACCACTCTACCCATTCATATGCTGAAGGGGGAGGAAGAGGGGGAGAGAGAGGGGGGAGCGAGATGGGGAGGGAGAGGGGGAGAGGGAGAGGGGGGGGGAGAGGGAGAGGGAGAGGGGGAGAGGGAGAGAGGGGAGAGGGAGAGGTGGGGGAGGAAGAGGGGGAGAGAGAGGGGGGAGCGAGATGGGGAGGAGAGGGGGAGAGGGAGAGGGGGGGGAGGGAGGGGGGGAGGGAGAGGGGGAGAGGGAGAGGGGGAGAGGGAGAGGGTGGGGAGGAAGAGGGGAGAGAGAGGGGGGAGGGAGATGGGGAGGGAGAAGGGGGAGAGAGGAGATGGGGGGAGGAAGAGGGGGAGAGAGAGGGGGGAGCGAGATGGGGAGGGAGAGGGGGAGAGGGAGAGAGGGAGCTGAGAGGGAGGAGGGAGAGGGAGGGAGAGGGGGGAAGGAGAGAGGGGGAGTGGGAGATTACTGTATATGTTCTGAGTTATTGTGTATATGTTCTGAGTTACTGTACATGTTCTGAGTTACTTTACATGTTCTGAGTTACTGTATATGTTCTGAGTTACTGTACATGTTCGGAGTTACTTTTACATGTTCTGAGTTACTCTATATGTCCTGAGTTACTGTACATGTTCTGAGTTACTGTATATATCCTGAGTTACTGTATATATTCTGAGTTACTGTATATGTCCTGAGTTACTGTATATATGTACAGTAAGAAACAGTAAAGCCGTGCACACATTTTAATGTTACAGTGCGTTAGTTTGAAAAAAAAAAATGCAGGCTGTGATGCTGTCTCTGTATCCCCCCAAGCTCTGTGGACATCTGCGTTGAGACAGAAGAAGTAATAATGTAAAGGAAGCTCCTGCTGAGTCAGCTCATATCTATCACAGGAAGTACATCAGTCAGCACGATGGAAGGTTATCACAGAGAGGATACAGTCTGGTCACACACACACACGAACGCGAACGCACGCACGCACACACACGAATCGCACGCACGCACACACACGAACGCACTAACGCACACACACACACACACGAATGCACGCACGCACCACACACACACACCCACACACACAAAAAGACACACCACACACACAAACAGAGTCATGTAAGAAATCAGTGCTATTTAATTCATCCGTAAGTAACATCTAAGTGCCTGGTGAGAGATGGGAGTGGACTGGGTGATATTTCAGACTCAACCTGGTTGTGTGTGTGTGGGGAGGTATATCATGATAGAGAATACTGTGAATACAGCACTGCCATCGATTTTATTTCAGAGGGGTGTGTATGTGGACGCACCTAAAGTCCTCTGGCATATCAGTGTGTGTGTGTGTGTGTGTGTGTGGGTGTGTGTGTGTAAAAAAATGGTGTGGTCTGGCTTTATTTGCTTCATTGCTCATCTCAGCAGGTCAAGTCCAATAAAGAAGACTGTGATGGAGAGATCTGGAGGGAGACAGAGAGAGAGAGAGAGAGAGAGAGAGAGAGAGAAGAGAGAGAGAGAGAGAGAGCATGAGAGCATGAGAGAGAGAGAGCATGAGAGAGCGATAGAGAGAGAGAGAAGAGAGAGAGAGAGAGAGAGAGAGAGAGAGTTCGAGAGCGAGAGAGAGAGAGAGGGGGGAGAGAGAGGGAGAGATGAGAGAGAGAGAGCATGAGAGAGAGAGAGCATGAGAGAGATATACAGTGGGGAGAACAAGTATTTTGATACACTGCCGATTTTGCAGGTTTTCCTACTTACAAAGCATGTAGAGGTCTGTAATTTTTATCATAGGTACACTTCAACTGTGAGAGATGGAATCTAAAACAAAAAATCAGAAAATCACATTGTATGATTTTTAAGTAATTGATTAGCATTCTATTGCATGACATAAGTATTTGATACATCAGAAAAGCAGAACTTAATATTTGGTACAAGAGAAACCTTTGTTTGCAATTACAGAGATCATACATTTTCCTGTAGGTCTTGACCAGGTTTGCACACACTGCAGCAGGGATTTTGGCCCACTCCTCCATACAGACCCTTCTCCAGATCCTTCAGGTTTTCGGGGCTGTCGCTGGGCAATACGGACTTTCAGCTCCCTCCAAAGATGTTCTACCGGGGTTCAGGTCTGGAGACTGGCTAGGCCACCTCCAGGACCTTGAGGTGCTTCTTACGGAGCCACTCCTTAGTTGCCCTGGCTGTGTGTTTCGGGTCGTTGTCAGCTGGAAGACCCAGCTACGACCCATCTTCAATGCTCTTACTGAGGGAAGGAGGTTGTTGGCCAAGATCTCGCGATACATGGCCCCATCCATCCTCCCCTCAATACGATGCAGTCGTCCTGTCCCCTTTGCAGAAAAGCATCCCCAAAGAATTATGTTTCCACCTCCATGCTTCACGGTTGGGATGGTGTTCTTGGGTTGTACTCATCCCTACTTCTTCTTCCTCCAAAACACGGCGAGTGGAGTTTAGACCAAAAAGCTATATTTTTGTCTCATCAGAACCACATGACCTTCTCCCATTCCACCTCTGGATCATCCAGATTGGTCATTGGCAAACTTCAGACGGGCCTAGACATGCGCTGGCTTGAGCAGGGGGACATTGCGTGCGCTGCAGGATTTTAATCCATGACGGCGTAGTGTAGTTACTAATGGTTTTCTTTGAGACTGTGGTCCCAGCTCTCTTCAGGTCCTTGACCAGGTACTGCCATGTAGTTCTGGGCTGATCCCTCACCTTCCCTCATGATCATTGATGCCCCATGAGGTGAGATCTTGCATTGAAGCCCCAGACCGAGAGTGATTGACCGTCATCTTAAACTTCTTCCATTTTCTAATAATTGCGCCAACAGTTGTTTGCCTTCTCACCAAGCTGCTATCCTATTGTCCTGTAGCCCATCCCAGCCTTGTGCAGGTCTACAATTTTATCCCTGATGTTCCTTACACAGCTCTCATGGTATTGGCCATTGTGGAGAGGTTGGAGTCTGTTTGATTGAGTGTGTGGACAGGTGTCTTTTATACAGGTAACGAGTTCAAACAGGTGCAGTTAATACAGGTAATGAGTGGAGAACAGGAGGGCTCTTAAAGAAAAAACTAAACAGGTCTGTGAGAGCCGGAATTCTTACTGGTTGGTAGGTGATCAAATACTTATGTCATGCAATAAAATGCAAATTAATTACTTAAAATTCAGTCTCTCACAGTCTTGAGTGTTACCTATGATAAAAATTACAGAACTCTACATGCTTTTGTAAGTAGGAACCCAACCTGCAAAATCGGCAGTGTATCAAATACTGTTATCTCCCCACTGTATATATATAGAGAGAGAGCATGAGTGAGAGAGAGAGA
>CM072220.1:10501531-10564428 GCA_036851935.1 Coregonus suidteri
TTCTATTGGACAAATTAAGGAAGAGCCCTCCCTGTTCCGTTTGCCCGGTTTGCTGCCGATTGGTTCTTAAATGGTAAACGGTTTCCGTTGCAAGACGTAATGAATACATCCCAGAAGGGCTCTTCAACCTTGGGTGTATTCATTAGTGCAAACTGTAGTAAAATGTTTTGCATCAGAAAAACGAAAACAAGCGCTATTGGACTAATTTAGGTAGGTCTCTTCCTCCCCCATTTCAGCCCTTTTGCTTCAGTCTGGTTCCTACTAGTGAATACACCCCTGTATATTTGGGTCGTGTTCGTTAGGCACCAGATGGAACACATCTGACTGAAACGGGGAGGGATTACCTAAACTTAACTGTCAAATATGAAACGCTTGTTTTCATTTTCCGTTGTAAAACATTTTGTTACGGTGTGCCCCAATGAATAGTACCCTAGTCTTGAAATCTATTATACTGCTGGTTGTGTGTCACATTGGTAGCCTGGCTACCTGCCTGCCTCTACATTTCACAATGAAGTGTTATTTTCTTATAACATGTTTAAATGGCAGATTTTTGTTTTTCTTCATTGACCACAAACACTCATTGTACACTTTTTTTTAATAAGCTTCATTTCAACATCAGTCAGTACTTTTAAAATGAGACCACAAAGTTTGTTTTTCTTACGTGATTCTTTTTTATTGATCATCACAGTCATCACCACCACCATCATTTTAGGCAATAATACCTTGTGCACAATGCAAGTAGGCTATGTTTATTTACATCGGTGTGTGTACAGGTGCCCCCCTTCATAAGAGAGTAGTATCACAGCCACTTGGCTGTGGTTTAAAATATGTTGGTGAGTGGTGACA
Organism: Coregonus suidteri; assembly: GCA_036851935.1. Classification (NCBI taxonomy): domain Eukaryota; kingdom Metazoa; phylum Chordata; class Actinopteri; order Salmoniformes; family Salmonidae; genus Coregonus; species Coregonus suidteri. The sequence goes on from CM072220.1 coordinate 10,502,378, forward strand.
TCATCACAAGCAACATGTTGATTACATCATTACTACACAGCAAGTTGGGAACAGTTTTTGTCAAATGGATGAGGACTTCACTACAAAGGCAGTCAAAAGCATTAGGGATATTTTTTTTTATTCAATCTGTAAATTACATTAAAATGTGGGACTTCTTCTATGGTAGTTGGATCTTTGTTGACATTTTAAAAGTAACTGTCCAGTGGAAATTCTCACTTTTTAAAAGTTTAATATTCTGTTAACTCATAATATGTTGTTGATTCATCCTATACTCGTATTTGTGGCCAAAGCATAAATGGGAGAAAACCCCCCACCTCAAACTGGTATCTCAAACAGACTGTTTCAAAAACCCTTGTTATTTCCTCATAGAGGATGAGGTCATCTTCCTGAGGAGGATGAGATGGCCAATCAGCGGTCTGCGCCATGAATATATTTTATGACCAGTATACGCCCACATCATTCTGTAATTGGGGTACGCCTACACCATTCCAACACAGAAAAGCTGCTTTTTTAACATACTGAATTACTATTTTTTTTGGGAAGTAAATCTTTTTCACTCATATTGTAAATAATTATAGGTCGTATTTAATAGAAATCTGGAAACACTACGACAGTTACTTTTAATTGTTGTTGGTTGACTTTGGGTGACTTTCTGGCTCTGTAGGGTCCTAGAGGGGGTGGCTATCATTGTGGATCTCCTCCTGTGTCTTTAGCTGTCTGGAAAGGTGTGTCTGGGGCTTACAATGTGGTGATGGATGAAGATGCAGGCTAAACGCCCGTCAAATAATAGACTCGTCAAAACCCTGGACTTGGCAAAGGAGAACTCCTCTTCACTCCTGCCATCCCTGCTGATGTGCTTTGAACAGATAACACCACCATCATTCCACACACACACAATCTCACACATACAAAGGTGCCGTCTCACTATTGTCAACCGTGAGCACACAGCACGGTCAGTCTCAGTTCAGATTCAGGGTCAGAGGTCATGACCTAACTTCCTGCTTGGCCCTGGTCACTGTTTGCAATGACCCCTAACCCCCTACACCACCTCGGTTTGTGACCCCGTGGGACTGCGTATCTTCTCCATCATGTTCTGGAAGGGACCTGGTCCTTCCTCCTCCATCAGGTCATGATGGGTCTTCCCCTGGACAAGAAGGAAAACCGTAGTTTAGATTTAGACATGTTATTGTACGATCTTGACAGCATGTAGGCCTGTCACCTTCATAACCGTAGTTTAGACTCAGACCTGTTATTGTACGATGTTGACAGCATGTAGGCCTGTCACCTTCATATGAACACTGGCACAAGGTATGAAACACGTGATGGGTCTTCCCCTGGTTGCAGAACAACAGGTTCAGACCAATGTTACAGCGCGAAGACAATAGAAAAACATGGCGTCTCGGCTAGAACTAGGCTATACAATGCGAACAGCATGTAGCCTGTTGCTTTCGTATGAACAGTGTCACGACGTGGGCTGGAAAGGTTGTGTGAAACAGAAACAATCTGGACTAGAAAATAATAACCGTTATATCAACTTGACAGCTTCAAGTTTAGTGCTGGCCTTTTTAAAAAACCGATACAGAAGATGACAGAGTGGTCTATGTTCCAGCGCTCCTCTTGCCTTGGCACAGCACGATTATGCTTCAGCAAATTATACAAGTAAAGTAACAAGCCTTTTCTAACCTTGGAACAGCAGAATGAACAGTAAAGTAACAAGCCTTTTCTAACCTTGGAACAGCAGAATGAACAGTAAAGTAACAAGCCTAGTCTACATTTACATTTTACAATTTTTAGTCATTTAGCAGACGCTCTTATCCAGAGCGACTTACAGGAGCAATTAGGGTTAAGTGCCTTGCTCAAGGGCACATCGACAGATTTTTTCACCTAGTCAGCTCGGGGATTAGAACCAGCGACCTTTCGGTTACTGGCACAACACTCTTAACCACTAAAAGCTACCTGCCGACCGTCTAACCTTGGCACAGCATCCACAGTCCAGCAGCTCGTAGAGGACGGCCAGGGCTGCCAGGGAGACCACTGTGAGGATGAAGAGGAGGAGGATGATGAAGCACGCTATGTTCCAGCCGTCGTGGAAGGGGTACACCTCCTGAACCTGCAGGGAGACCTGGGACAGGGGGGCAGCGTCAGGGCGCCACGGGAGAGAGGTGGTGGCGTTGAGCTGGTCCATTGGTGTGTTTTACCTGGGAGAGAAATGATAGAGGGAGTGAGTGTTTTGTTCCTGGAGAGGTGGAGAGGGGTGTTGGTGTTAACAGTCTGTAGAGAGAGAAATGGAGAAAGAAAGAGAGAAATGATAGAGGGAGTGAGTGTTTTGGGCTTGGCTCTGTAAAGAGACACCGGGTCAGAAAGACAGAGGGACAGGGGGGGCAGCATCAGAGTGCCTGCCAGGGGAGAGGGGTGCTGGCGTTGAGGCTGTTCATGGTGTGTTTCACCTGCGGAGGGAGGGAGAGAGATGGAGCGAGAAAGAGCCTTTATAGAGCCTCTAAACTCCGAGTTCTGGTGCTGTGACCTGGTGAGAGAGAGAGAGAGAGAGGTAGAGAGAGGTAGAGAGAGAGGTAGAGAGAGAGAGAGAGAGAGAGAGAGAGAGAGAGAGACACCACTTACTCCATCAGCACACGTCTCCTGGGGTGCAGAGCGCCTGCCTGTTTACACACACACACACACACACACACACACACACACACACACTCTGCCAGGAGCAGTGAGAGCGCCTGCCTGTTTACACACACACACACACACACACACACACACACACACACTGCCAGGAGCAGTGAGAGCGACTGTGCTGACTGACCCAGTTTTGGTTGAGTGAACCAGAGAGAGAGATCAGAAGGAGAAATGAGGTTAGACCTAAGTGCTCCTCCACAGACACACCAACCCTGAAAGACTGTACTGTTAGTGTATAACCTGCTTTGATTGGCTGTCTGTCAGTCTTGTGTCGTTGCTCTGTTGAGCTCAAGTTTCTCTAGTTCAGAAAGAATGTGTGTGTGAGTTTCACTGTGCCTTTCCACATTTCACCTTTTACTCGTCAAACGTGTGTGTGGCTGACTCGGCTATTCTTATCAGATGTGTGTGTGTGTTTTGCAGTGAGTCATTCCACCTCTCCTGTCCTGTGGTCGTTAACTCTGTCATCATCAGCTCTGTGGATCTGTGTTGAGGAGTGTGGATGGAGGGAGTAGACTGTTGACTGACTCACTGTGGAGAAGCGGTGTGTAATCTGACCTGGTGTGTTTATCCCCTGACATTGTGTTGTTAGTGGAACGTGGTACAGACCTGCCGTTAGTCACAGAGGACAGCAGACAGCAATATGCTGCTCACTGTTAGTTCAGCAACCCTAAATACAACGGCTTGGTCTTTGATGAAGTCAATGGGATCGTTTGAATTTGAATTAGGGATCCCCATTAGCTGACGTCATAATGTCATCTAATCTAATGAGATGTAAGTAGCCAACAGGCCTACATTTAATCATACTGTTATGACTATGTAGTAGGCTATTGGTAGTCCTCATTAGTAACATTAACACTGCCATGGTAACTGAAGTTCCCCCTCTCTGGGGAAAATACTTATTCTATTCTACTCTAATACTTCCTGTGTGAAAGCATAGTCTAATTCTTCCTGTGTGAGAGCCTACTTGGGTTATTGGACGTTCTGTTGGCTAATGTTGATGGACGGAGAGTAGGGGAGGGACGGGGGGGGGGGGGGGATCTCAACGGGTCCATGTCCTTTATGTCTATTATGAATGTAGGCCTATACATCCCCCACCTCTTCCTCCATCCACACCACCATAGTCTAACCCAGTCCCCCAGCACTACACCCTCCTCTCTGTTCCTCCCTACCATCACCCCCCTCCTCTCTCTACCTCTCTACCTCTCTCTGTTCCTTCCCCCTAACATCACCTCCCCCTCCCCTACCCTCCCTCTACCCTCTACTCTCTACCTCCTCTCTGTTCCTCCCTACCATTACCCCTCCCTCCCTCTCTACCTCCTCTCTGTTCCTCCCTACCTCTCTGTTCCTCCCTACCCCCCCCTCCTCTCTCTACCTCCTCTCTGTTCCTCCCTACCATCACCCCTCCCTCCCTCTCTCTCTACCTCCTCTCTGTTCCTCCCTACCATCCCTACCACCCCTCCCTCCCTCTCCCTCCTCTCTCTCCCTACCTCACCCCTCCTCTCTCTACCTCCTCCCTGTTCCCCCTACCCCTACCCCTCCCTCCCCTCTCTACCTCCTCTCTGTTCCTCTCTACCTACCCTCCCTCTCTCTCTCTCCTACCTCCTCTCTGTTCCTCCCTACCATCACCCCCTCCCTCCCTCTCTCTACCTCCTCTCTGTTCCTCCCTACCATTACCCCTCCCCCTCCCTCTCTCTACCTCCTCTCTGTTCCTCCCTACCATCACCCCTCCCTCCCTCTCTCTACCTCCTCTCTGTTCCTCCCTACCATCACCCCTCCCCCCCTCTCTCTACCTCCTCTCTGTTCCTCCCTACCATCACCCCCTCCCTCCCTCTCTCTACCTCCTCTCTGTTCCTCCCTACCTCCCTCCCTCCCTCTACCTCCTCCTCTACCTCCTCCTGTCCCTCCCTCTACCTCCCCTCCCTCTCTCTCTCTACCTCCTCTCTGTTCCTCCCTACCATCACCCCTCCCTCCCTACCATCTCCTCTCTCTCTACCTCCTCTCTGTTCCTCTCTACCTGTTCCAGACCTACTCTACCTCCCCTCTCCCTCCCTCCCCCTCTCTCTCTACCTCCTCTCTGTTCCTCCCTACCATCACCCCTCCCCTCCCTCTCTCTACCTCCTCTCTGTTCCTCCCTACCATCACCCCTCCCTCCCTCTCTCTACCTCCTCTCTGTTCCTCCCTACCATCACCCCTCCCTCCCCCTCTCTCTCCTCCTCTCCCTCCCCCTCCTTCTCTCTCTACCTCCTCTCTGTTCTCCCTACCATCACCCCCTCCCTCTCTCTCTACCTCCTCTCTCCTCCTACCATCTCCTCCCTCCCTCCCTCTCTCTACCTCCTCTCTGTTCCTCCCTACCATCACCCCTCCCCTCTCTCTCTCTACCTCCTCTCTGTTCCTCCCTACCATCACCCCTCCCTCCTCTCTCTACCTCCTCTCTGTTCCTCCCTACCATCACCCCTCCCTCCCTCCCTCTACCTCCCTCTCTCTACCTCCTCTCTGTTCCTCCCTCCCTCCCTCCCTCCCTACCCCTCCCTCCCCCTCCCTCCCTCCTTCCTCCCTCCTCTCCCTCCCCTCCCTACCTCCTCCCTCCCCCTCCCTCTCCTCCCTCCTCTCCTCCTCCTACCTCCTCCCTCCCTCCCTCTCTCTCTCCTCTACCTCCCTCTCTGTTCTCTCTCTCTCTCCTCTTTGTTCCTCCTCCCTCTCTCCTCCTCTACTCCTCTTTGTCCTCTCTCTCAAGCCGTCCTCTCTCCTCCCTGAAGTGGTGTAGGACCCCAGACAGCATGCAGCCCGAGGCAGAGAGGTGTCTCCTGCTGTGCCTGTCTGCACAGGGGCTCCCACACCCCCTCCCCCCTAATGTGTTGTCCCATCCAGTCTAGAGGGGGTAAATGCAGCCAGCCAAATCCATCCTAATTTAAATCCTTATAGTATGTGTGTGTGTCCTTCTTTAAATCCTTATAGGGGAAGAAGCCTAGTCATCTGTTTGCTGATCTTAATCTGAATCACAACAACCTCACTGCCTTCCCTACGTAGTGCACTAGTTTTGACCAGGAACCATCCTCTAGCAGTCTAGTGTCTCTGTTCTGCTACAAACACTCATCCTTTACTCTGACAGTCTGTTCTGCTACAAACACTCATCCTTTACTCTGACAGTCTGTTCTGCTACAAACACTCATCCTTTACTCTGACAGTCTGTTCTGCTACAAACACTCATCCTTTACTCTGACAGTCTGTTCTGCTACAAACACTCATCCTTTACTCTGACAGTCTGTTCTGCTACAAACACTCATCCTTTACTCTGACTGTCTGTTCTGCTACAAACACTCATCCTTTACTCTGACAGTCTGTTCTGCTACAAACACTCATCCTTTACTCTGACAGTCTGTTCTGCTACAAACACTCATCCTTTACTCTGACAGTCTGTTCTGCTACAAACACTCATCCTTTACTCTGACAGTCTGTGTTCTGCTACAAACACTCATCCTTTACTCTGACAGTCTGTTCTGCTACAAACACTCATCCTTTACTCTGACAGTCTGTTCTGCTACAAACACTCATCCTTTACTCTGACAGTCTGTTCTGCTACAAACACTCATCCTTTACTCTGACAGTCTGTTCTGCTACAAACACTCATCCTTTACTCTGACAGTCTGTTCTGCTACAAACACTCATCCTTTACTCTGACAGTCTGTTCTGCTACAAACACTCATCCTTTACTCTGACAGTCTGTTCTGCTACAAACACTCATCCTTTACTCTGACAGTCTGTTCTGCTACAAACACTCATCCTTTACTCTGACAGTCTGTTCTGCTACAAACACTCATCCTTTACTCTGACAGTCTGTTCTGCTACAAACACTCATCCTTTACTCTGACAGTCTGTTCTGCTACAAACACTCATCCTTTACTCTGACAGTCTGTTCTGCTACAAACACTCATCCTTTACTCTGACAGTCTGTTCTGCTACAAACACTCATCCTTTACTCTGACAGTGTTATAAACACTCATCCTTTACTCTGACAGTCTGTTATACAAACATTCATCCCGTCTGTCTGTCTGCTCACAGCATAGCCCACAGGCTGGGCTACTGTCTGTCCTCTGGTGTTGATAAAACCATTTATAATTTAGTGCTGTTATCCAGAATGCTACAGGAATAGAAGGTAAACCATCCTCTTATGAAAGAATGCATCACAGATCAAAATGTAGGCTTCATTGGATGGATTAGGCTAGTAGATACACACACACACACACACACACACACACACACACACACACACACACACACACACACACACACACACACACACACACCTTGCCCTGAGACATGGCAGCCGAGCGTGCAGACAGACTGCTAATCTCCCAGTGTTTCCAGAGAAATATGCAGACTCACCTGTGTAGCCTGTACTGTGGGGTGGATGCTTGGAAAGGATGCTCTCCCTTCCCTCTCGCTCTGTGTCTCTCTCTCTCTCTCTCTCCTCCCTGCCACTCCTTGCAGCTCTGCTCATCTTCCCCACACAAGGCACAGCCTGTGCTCAGACCTTACCACTCTACCAATGGCTAAGCTCACCCCCCCGTTCCTCTCCTCTGTATTGGCCAAATCTCCTCAAATAAAATGTATGCTCAGTGCCCTTACCCCTTCTCATTAGTGCCCTTAGACCCAGCCATACCCAGCTATCCTTATACCCCACTAGTGCCTTATACCCCCTATCTAGTGGCCTTATACCCCCATCTAGTGGCCTTATACCCCCTATCTAGTGCCCTTATACCCCCTATCTAGTGCCCTTATGATCTAGTGGCCCTTATACCCCCTATCTAGTGGCCTTATACAGCTAGTGCCCTTATACCCCTATCTAGTGCCCTTAAACCCCCTATCTAGTGCCCTTATACCCCCTATCTAGTGCCCTTATACCCCCTATCTAGTGCCCTTATACCCCCTATCTAGTGCCCTTATATACCCCCTATCTAGTGGCCTTATACCCCCTATCTAGTGTGCCCTTACTACCCCTAGTTGCCTTATACCCCCTATCTAGTGGCCTTATACCCCCTATCTAGTGGCCCTTATACCCCCTATCTAGTGCCCTTACACCCCCTATCTAGTGCCCTTATACCCCCTATCTAGTGCCCTTATACCCCCTATCTAGTGCCCTTATACCCCTATCTAGTGCCCTTATACCCCCTATCTAGTGCCCTTATACCCCCTATCTAGTGCCCTTATACCCCCTATCTAGTGCCCTTATACCCCCTATCTAGTGCCCTTATACCCCCTATCTAGTGCCCTTATACCCCCTATCTAGTGCCCTTAAACCCCCTATCTAGTGCCCTTACACCCCCTATCTAGTGCCCTTATACCTCCTATACACCCCCTATCTAGTGCCCTTATACCCCCTATCTAGTGCCCTTATAACCATATCAGACACAGGGGGAATGGCACTTTGGAGCTTCTGCTACAGAGTTTTTTTTTAATCTTCTTCCACAATAACAGTAAAATCACAACGTTATTGGATTAGTACAATGTGCTTTTGACCTATATGAGTCTCTGTTGAATAACTGTTATTGGCAGGACCTATATGAGTCTCTCTTGAATAACTGCTATTGTTGGACAACATGTATAGCAATTAATTAACTCACTATTTACAAGAGATTATATGTATAGATTCTGATCGTGATCTTTATTTGAGCTGGTAATTATGATATAGTTGTATCTGACCAGTTTTGTCTCTGTCTGTCTGTCTCTCTCTCTCTCTCTCTCTCTCTCTTCTCTCTCTCTCTTTCTCCCCCTCTTTCTCTTTCTCTTTCCTTCCTTTCTCTCCCTCCCCCTCCTCCTCTCCCCTTTCTCCTCCCCTCCTCCCCCCCCCTCCCCCCCCTCTCTCTCTCTTTCTCTTTCTCTCCCTCTCTCCCTCTCTCTCTCTCTCTCTCTCCCCTCTCCCCCCCCCCCCCCCCCCCCCCCCCTCTCTCCCCTCTCTCCCTCTCCCTCCCCCCCCTCTCTCTCTCTCCCCCCCTCTCTCCCCATCTCCCTCTCCAGACACCAGTAATGGTAACTTTAACCTGAAGGCTCTAACAGGCAGCTCTGGCTACAAGTTTGGTTGCCTGGCGAAGATAGTCAACTACATGAAGGTAAGGTGGACACACACACACACACACACAATACATGGATGGTGCCATTGACGTGGCATTTCAATCACATAGCAGATGCTCTTGTCCAGAGTGACTAACAGTAGTGAGTGCATTCGTTGTTCATACTGCTGGAGCCCACGAGCATCATGCTCTTACCAGCTGAGCTAAACAGCACCACACATGCTACAGTATCCTACAGTGACATAAACACTGTAGTAATGATATGTTGTCATAAAGGTTGTTTAGTGGTGTGTGATTGGTGTGATTGGTGAGCTCCTCCCTCAACAGTCTAAGCTGTCATCACCATTAAACCACGCCCCCCTTCTCTCCTCCAAACCCTCCGTCCCGGTCTCAAGGGGTTCATTGGGATGTTACTTCCTGCCTCAACAGTTTGCTTCTCCCCTCCTCCTTTAGTTAGTCCAACATGTTTCATGTTCAGCTCTGCTCTGGGACAGTACCTCTGTCAGACTGGGTGCTTTTTCACACCAAACTATGACTCATCACAATCTACATCATGTTCACAGATTGTGTGTTGGTGTGCGAGCCTGTGTGTGTGTGTGTGTGTGCGCTCTAAGTCTTTTCACAGTGCTGAAGCTACCTTGTTTTGACTCAGTCGATGCAGACAAGCTGCCATGACACAGATGACTTCTGTTAAGCATCATGTGACCAACCAATAATAAAACGTCCTGGATTCTGAGTTCCGTCCTTCTCTGTCCGGTGGTTAGACTACTACCACGTTGAATTGAAGGAGTTTAGAAACGTTCCTCCTGGCTATTAGACCACACCAGCCCGGGTGTTGTTCAGCTCCTAAATGCCATACTTGAAAAGTCAACATTTCACTTGGCGGGTCTAGTTTGTCACAATTTCCTGCAAGGCCAAACTGAAAGCCTTTGGCTATCAGATTAGCTTCATTTCACATCCCCCCGAGTCTCACAATAGCTCATGTATTTCTCTCTGTTCCTTCCTGTCCTCCAGACCAGACACCAGCGCGGAGACACTCACCACCTGACTGTGGAGGAGATTCTAGATGAGACCAAACTACTGGACATCGGCATGAAGCAGAAACAGTGGCTGATGACTGAGGTGTGTGTTGGGGGCGTTCACATGTTATCATGAAGCTGAAACAGTGGCTGATGACTGAGGTGTGTGTTGGGGCGTTCACATGTTATCATGAAGCTGAAACAGTGGCTGATGACTGAGGTGTGTGTTGGGGCGTTCACATGTTATCATGAAGCTGAAACAGTGGTTGATGACTGAGGTGTGTGTTGGGGCGTTCACATGTTATCATGAAGCTGAAACAGTGGTTGATGACTGAGGTGTGTGTTGGGGCGTTCACATGTTATCATGAAGCTGAAACAGTGGCTGATGACTGAGGTGTGTGTTGGGGGCGTTCACATGTTATCATGAAGCTGAAACAGTGGCTGATGACTGAGGTGTGTGTTGGGGGCGTTCACATGTTATCATGAAGCTGAAACAGTGGCTGATGACTGAGGTGTGTGTTGGGGCGTTCACATGTTATCATGAAGCTGAAACAGTGGTTGATGACTGAGGTGTGTGTTGGGGCGTTCACATGTTATCATGAAGCTGAAACAGTGGGCTGATGACTGAGGTGTGTGTTGGGGGGGCGTTCACATGTTGTCATGAAGCTGAAACAGTGGTTGATGACTGAGGTGTGTGTTGGGGCGTTCACATGTTGTCATGAAGCTGAAACAGTGGGCTGATGACTGAGGTGTGTGTTGGGGCGTTCACATGTTATCATGAAGCTGAAACAGTGGCTGATGACTGAGGTGTGTGTTGGGGCGTTCACATGTTATCATGAAGCTGAAACAGTGGCTGATGACTGAGGTGTGTGTTGGGGGCGTTCACATGTTATCATGAAGCTGAAACAGTGGGCTGATGACTGAGGTGTGTGTTGGGGCGTTCACATGTTATCATGAAGCTGAAACAGTGGCTGATGACTGAGGTGTGTGTTGGGGGCGTTCACATGTTATCATGAAGCTGAAACAGTGGCTGATGACTGAGGTGTGTGTTGGGGCGTTCACATGTTATCATGAAGCTGAAACAGTGGTTGATGACTGAGGTGTGTGTTGGGGGCGTTCACATGTTATCATGAAGCTGAAACAGTGGCTGATGACTGAGGTGTGTGTTGGGGCGTTCACATGTTATCATGAAGCTGAAACAGTGGCTGATGACTGAGGTGTGTGTTGGGGGCGTTCACATGTTATCATGAAGCTGAAACAGTGGCTGATGACTGAGGTGTGTGTTGGGGCGTTCACATGTTATCATGAAGCTGAAACAGTGGCTGATGACTGAGGTGTGTGTTGGGGCGTTCACATGTTATCATGAAGCTGAAACAGTGGCTGATGACTGAGGTGTGTGTTGGGGCGTTCACATGTTATCCTGAAGCTGAAACAGTGGCTGATGACTGAGGTGCGTGTGTTGGGGCGTTCACATGTTATCATGAAGCTGAAACAGTGGCTGATGACTGAGGTGTGTGTTGGGGGCGTTCACATGTTATCATGAAGCTGAAACAGTGGTTGATGACTGAGGTGTGTGTTGGGGGGCGTTCACATGTTATCATGAAGCTGAAACAGTGGCTGATGACTGAGGTGTGTGTTGGGGCGTTCACATGTTATCATGAAGCTGAAACAGTGGCTGATGACTGAGGTGTGTGTTGGGGGCGTTCACATGTTATCATGAAGCTGAAACAGTGGGTTGATGACTGAGGTGTGTGTTGGGACGTTCACATGTTATCATGAAGCTGAAACAGTGGCTGATGACTGAGGTGTGTGTTGGGGCGTTCATGTAATCAGAGTTATGGGAAGTTAGGAGTTGCGAGTGGGAAATGTCACTTCAATGACAGTCCAAGTTGTAATCACGAGTGGGGAACTGAGAATGTTACCTGAGTTGTATAATTTCACCTCTGACCTTTCACCTTTTCAATAGATGAGGACAATAACAAACTTACCAATGTGAATAATGTAGATCGTTTGACCATGTTGTCAAGGTTAAGCAAGCTAGCTCATTTTATTATTAGCAACGTTAGCTAGCTAAAATCATATTGGTTGAAGAATTGGTGTGATTTCAACAGCATGTGAACGGCAATGTTTGAGTTCCCACCTCCCACAAGCACCTGCATGCCCCATGTGTGTCTGTGAAAGAGAGGGAGAGAGAATCTGAAAGAGAGGGAGAGAGAATCTGGTCACACAATAAATACATGCATCAGAAACAACAGTGTGCTAAATGATAATGATCAATTCCTCCTCGTCCTTCTTCTTCCTCCTCCTCATCCAAACTATTGTCCTCATTATTCTTATCATAAAACATATTTTTAGAAACTATCCTCTACCCCTCCTCTACCCCTCTACCTATCTATTATTAACACACCATAACTCTCTCCCCGGGCCAATCCCTCTCTGTATTTCCCCTCCCCCTCCTCTTCCCTGGGCCAATCCCTCTCTGTATTTCCCCTCCCCCTCCTCTTCCCCGGGCCAATCCCTCTCTGTATTCCCCCTCCCCCTCCTCTTCCCTGGGCCAATCCCTCTCTGTATTTCCCCTCCTCCTCCCTGGGCCAATCCCTCTCTGTATTCCCCCTCCCCCTCCTCTTCCCTGGGCCAATCCCTCTCTGTATTCCCCTCCCCCTCCTCTTCCCCGGGCCAATCCCTCTCTGTATTTCCCCTCCCCCTCCTCTTCCCCGGGCCAATCCCTCTCTGTATTTCCCCTCCCCCTCCCTCTTCCCTGGGCCAATCCCTCTCTGTATTTCCCATCCCCCTCCTCTTCCCTGGGCCAATCCCTCTCTGTATTCCCCTCTCACTCCCCTCCTCTTCCCCGGGCCAATCAAACAACAGTGTTTTGAGACCAATGTAAATAAAGTTGAACTAAATGTGACTTGGCTAACCCTCTGTCCCGTCCCCCCAGGCGCTGGCCAGTAACCCTAAGATAGATGTGAGGGATGGTAAATACGCCTTCAAGCCCAAATACCACCTGAAGGACAAGAAAGCCTTGCTCAGACTGTTGGATAAACACGACCAGCTGGGACTGGGAGGAGTACTGTTGGATGATGTTGAGGAGGGGCTACCTAACTCTGCCAAGGCACTGAAGGTGTGTGAGAGGTCCCTGGGGCGGCAGGTAGCTTAGTGGTTAAGAGTGTTGTGAAGAAATCTGTCGATGTGCCCCTTGAGCAAGGCACTTAACCCTAATTGCTCCTGTAAGTCGCTCTGGATAAGAGTGTCTGCTAAATGACTAAACATGTAAATGAGAGAGACAGGGGAAGACCCACACACACACACACACACACACACACACACACACACACACACACACACACACACACACACACACACACAGAGAGAGAGACGCTAAGGCAGGACACACACACTGAGGCAGACACATAGACACAAATACACACACTACTATTACCTGGTTTAATCCTCACCCTCTGGTTGGCGATAGTATTATTGAGTCAGACGTAGTTGACGATAGTATTATTGAATCAGACGTAGTTGACGATAGTATTATTGAGTCAGACGTAGTTGACGATAGTATTATTGAGTCAGACGTAGTTGACGATAGTATTATTGAGTCAGACGTAGTTGACGATAGTATTATTGAGTCAGACGTAGTTGACGATAGTATTATTGAATCAGACGTAGTTGACGATAGTATTATTGAATCAGACGTAGTTGACGATAGTATTAATCAGACGTAGTTGACGATAGTATTATTGAGTCAGACGTAGTTGACGATAGTATTATTGAGTCAGACGTAGTTGACGATAGTATTATTGAATCAGACGTAGTTGACGATAGTATTATTGAATCAGACGTAGTTGACGATAGTATTATTGAATCAGACGTAGTTGACGATAGTATTATTGAATCAGACGTAGTTGACGATAGTATTATTGAGTCAGACGTAGTTGACGATAGTATTATTGAATCAGACGTAGTTGACGATAGTATTATTGAATCAGACGTAGTTTGACGATAGTATTATTGAGTCAGACGTGAGTTGACGATGACGATAGTATTATTGAATCAGACGTAGTTGACGATAGTATTATTGAATCAGACGTAGTTGACGATAGTATTATTGAGTCAGACGTAGTTGACGATAGTATTATTGAATCAGACGTAGTTGACGATAGTATTATTGAGTCAGACGTAGTAACGGCCTCTGTTCCTCCCCAGGTTTTGGGAGACCAGATCATCTTTGTGACCAGACCAGACAAGAAGAAGATTCTGTTCTATAACGATAAACACTGCCAGTTCACAGTAGACGAAGGTGAGAGCGTTGGCATGGTTTCTCTACCTTAATTATTTGTTTGTGCTCGTGGTAAATGAGAGAGTGAGAACATTGTTATGGTCTCTTTTGTTTAGTTCTCTGTAGAAGGTGAGAATATAATGTGAATTAGAACTAGAGCGTTGGTATGGTCTCTCCCTTAATTTAGTTTGTGGTGGTTGAAGATGAGAGCATCTGTATAGTTTCTCCCCATTTTAAATCTCTGTTGAAAAGCTGAGCATTGGTAGGGTTTCTCTCCTGTCTTCCAACGTAGAATGTGAAAGTGTTGGTACATTTCTCCCTTCATTATCAGTTTGCAGTAGATGCAGATGAGAGCGTTGGTAAGGTCTCTCTCCCTTATTTCAATTCAATTAGCTTTATTGGCATGAAATACATTCTGTAAATATCGCCAAAGCTTTTCAAAAAACTGTTTTATAAGTCTAAAGTAATAAAGTCTAAAGTAATAAAGCCTAAAGTACAACTGCATAAAGTCACTTAGTTCTCTGTAGGAAGTGTGAGCACTGGTACGGTTTCTCTCCCTTTGCTTGGTCTGGTTTCTCTTTTATGGAATGACCTCAATGGCTCCTCCCAGTGGTTAGAGCTTATGAGCTCAATGGCTCCTCCCAGTGGTGAGATCCCACAGGTTTAGATATATATATAACACATTTTTACTATGACATCATTTTGAAGTGTAGAGCTTTCAGTTGGTTCATACCAGGATTCATTCAGTCAATTCAGGAGATTAACTGAAGCTCCTCATAGGGAAACCAGAATTAGAATTTCATTTATCTTTCTGAATAGAAATGGAATCGACACAAACTTCACAACCAAAGAGTATTGCCGAAGTTTTTGACCCCCTCTGCTCTGTAGCCTGGTGCTACTGACCGTCACTCCATCTGTTTGAGGCTTGAAGTACTCAGAACTTTGTAGTCCAGACATATAATCATGTCATTCAGTAGTCAGAACTTTGTAGTCCAGACATATAATCATGTCATTCAGTACTCAGAACTTTGTAGTCCAGACATATAATCATGTCATTCAGTAGTCAGAACTTTGTAGTCCAGACATATAATCATGTCATTCAGTAGTCAGAACTTTGTAGTCCAGACATATAATCATGTCATTCAGAACTTTGTAGTCCAGACATATAATCATGTCATTCAGAACTTTGTAGTCCAGACATATAATCATGTCATTCAGAACTTTGTAGTCCAGACATATATAATCATGTCAGTTCAGAACTTTGTAGTCCAGACATATAATCATGTCATTCAGAACTTTGTAGTCCAGACATATAATCATGTCATTCATTCTGATTTTGTAGTCCAGACATATAATCATGTCATTCTGAGTTTTTATTTTAAGTTTGTTTTGCTTTTTTAGCGTCTTGAAATGTGTTTACTTGTATGTACTGCAATTCATATTTTATCTGCCAAGTACGACCTACTTGTAAAAATGTAATTACTACTATATAATATAATATAATAATATAATATATAATAATAATATAATATGCCATTTAGCAGACGCTTTTATCCAAAGCGACTTAGTCATGTGTGCATACATTTTTGTGTATGTGTGGTCCCGGGGATCGAACCCACTACCCTGGCGTTACAAGCGCCGTGCTCTACCAGCTGAGCTACAGAGGACCACCAATTACTACTACTATTGTCCTACCTGAGCTAATGGTATCCTGTCTGTGTTTCCTGGTCTACCGTACACAGAGTTCACCAAGCTGTGGCGGAGCATCCCAGTGGACTCTATGGTAACAGTAGTGTGTGTGTGTGTTTCCTCTCCCAGAGTTCACCAAGCTGTGGCGTAGCATCCCAGTGGACTCTATGGATGAAGAGAAGATTGAGGACTATCTGAAGAGACAGGGCATCTCGTCCATGCAGGAGACCGGACCAAAGAAAGTCGTGAGTCTCTCTCTACCTCTTCCCATCTCTCTCTCTCTACCTCTCTCTCTCTCTCTACCTCTTCCCATCTCTCTCTCTCTACCTCTCTCTCTCTATTTCTGTCTCTCTATCACATAGCTGGGACGATAAGCCGAAATTTATCGTGACGACCAAACAGAACAGATATCGAGGACATATGGATAATTATCCTTTACTAGAGGAATGTGATGTTTGGTCGTTTGGCTACTAATATGGGCTATTTGTTAACGAGACAGTTGCTAAGCTACAACATTCAAACTAGAAGTAGTAGGTTGAAAGGTCATATATAAAGTAATTGAGGGGCACATTCATGTTATAAACTTCTATTTATCGTGATAATTCAGTCAATTTATGGTGATATGGATTTTTGTCTGTATCTCCTAGCTCTATCACTCTCTCTCTCCATCTATCTTGTCCTATCACTCTCTCCATCTATCTCTCTCTCCATATTTCTCAGCTTGTCTCTCTCCTCCCTCTCTGATACCTCTGCCATCCTCTCCTCCCTCTCTGATACCTCTGTCATCCTCTCCTCCCTCTCTGATACCTCTGTCATCCTCTCCTCTCCTCCCTCTCTGATACCTCTGTCATCCTCTCCTCTCCTCCCTCTCTGATACCTCTGTCATCCTCCCCTCTCCTCCCTCTCTGATATCTCTGTCATCCTCCCCTCCCTCTCTGATACCTCTGTCATCCTCCCCTCCCTCTCTGATACCTCTGTCATCCTCCCCTCCCTCTCTGATACCTCTGTCATCATATCCTCTCCTCCCTCTCTGATACCTCTGTCATCCTCTCCTCTCCTCCCTCTCTGATACCTCTGTCATCCTCCCCTCTCCTCCCTCTCTGATATCTCTGTCATCCTCCCCTCCCTCTCTGATACCTCTGTCATCCTCTCCTCCCTCTCTGATACCTCTGTCATCCTCTCCTCCCTCTCTGATACCTCTGTCATCCTCCCCTCCCTCTCTGATACCTCTGTCATCATATCCTCTCCTCCCTCTCTGATTCCTCTGTCATCCTCATACTGAGTACTGACACACTGCTTCATGCATATCACATAACTTATCTGTGATTGGTTGTTTCTACAATAAACCGGTCTGTCATTGGCTGTTTTGTTGTTGTTGCTACAGTTACCAATCAAGAGGAAGAAGCCAGGTGGACAGAAGAAGAGACGCTTCAAGACTCACAATGACCATCTGGCCGGAGTACTGGAGGACTACTCAGAGGGCGTACCCGCTAAGAAGTGATGCCACTTCCTCTTTCCTGGCCCAGTGAGAGAGGGGTGACCTGGGAGTTGTAGTTTTTGTAGTTTGTTTTGCCGGAAATAAACTTTTTTTCTGGGTCTCGCCAAAACTACAATGAAGATGAGACTGTCGGTGTCTCAATTATCTTGCTTCCTTTCCTTGTCCTTTCCTTGTCCTTTCTGCCCTGATAAAGGAGAGGAGATGAGGAAAGGAAGCCATTTTGGAACATTGAGACACAAGATGGCTGACAGAAGTGAAGTCCTTGCCAAACACATTAACCTAAAGAGGCACTTGCTGTCATTTATGATAATACTGTACCATTTGGTTCTGAGCAGTAATACAAAAGGTGAACGGCTTAGGGTAGCAAAAATTCCGGTAACTTTCCCAGAATTCACAGGTTTTCCAGAAATCCCAGTTGGAATATTCCTGTAATGACAAATTCCCTGGAATCTGGTAATACTCCAACGGGGATGTCTGGAAAACATTGGGAATTTCGGGAAAGGTACCGGAAATGTGTAACCCTAGAATGGGGCTGTATGTGTAAATATCTTCTTTATTTTGTCTGGCACACCATGTGTGTGAAAAAGTGTTTTAAATAATAGCTGTCGTATGATCTGCTGTGGTTGTTCCCTATATTCATTTACAACAGTGGTCACCAATGGCAACCCTGGTCCTGGAGAAATACAGGTTGTGCAGGGTTTTGCTCCAGACCTGCACAAACACTCCTGATTCAGCTAAAGAACTCGTAGAATCTGCAATGTTTACTCAAGACAAACACTAGCCTGGTCCCAGATCTTTGTGCTATCATTCCAAAACGACATGACAAGGAGTTGACATAATAGCAGATTTGGGACCAGCGCTAGACAAACACCCCACTCCCATAGAAACTCTTCGTGCCGGCATACCTATATACTACTCAGCTAATAAACTGTTCATCAAGACTTTTTGATTAGGTGAATCGGGTGTGTTAGTGCAGGGCTAGAACAAAAGCCTACACATCCTGTAGCTCTCTAGTTCCTGGTTTGTTGGTGACCGCTGGCCTCTGAGCTTTCTTCATTACTGAGCGTGTTACACACAGGACCTTTTCCTGAGGCCTCTCTGACGGACACACAATAAAGTCATAGACAACACGCTGTACCGTTTCTTCTTCATGACATAAAGGCCTGGATGGATGAAATCAGTGATTGATTGGTTGGATGAAAGCTCAGTGGCCGTTGGATGAAACAGTTTGGTTGGATGAAAGCTCAGTGGCCAAATTGATTGGTTGGATGAAAGCTCAGTGGAGTTTACAGCTGAGAGACAAAGAAATTTAACTTTTTAGGTTGGAGGTGGATGGGGGGGGGGCGTTAAACGCGGGGTCGCAACCTGCCAAGGTCGCCAGTTCGGATCCTGGTTGCGACTAGTTTTCCAACAGTCTTAACTAATTACATTTCTAATCTACGAACTTTGCCTGAACAGCTTTAAATATGTGCAAAAAACAAGAATGGTGGCCCACCCCCTGCTAGCACAGTGGACTAAGCACTGGGACAGATGACTCAACTACTTCCCCCTGCTGACACCCAGGTGGCGACACGCATCTCTGTGTGCCTGGCAGATATTTCAGCTTGGATGTCGTCCCACCACCTCAAGCTCAACCTCGACAAGACGGAGCTGCCCTTTCTCTCAGGGAAGGCCTGCCCGCTCAAAGACCTCTCCATCACGGATGACAACTTCAAAGTGTTGCCCTCCCAGAGTGCAAAGAACCTTGGCGTGACCCTGGACAACACCCTGTCATTCTCTGCAAACATCAAAGCAGTGACCTGTTCCTGCAGGTTCATGCTCTACAACATCCGTAGAGTACGACCCTACCTCACACAGGAAGTGGCGCAGGTCCTAATCCAGGCACTTGTCATCTCCCGTCTGGACTACTGCAACTCGCTGAAGGGCTCCCTGCTTGTGCCATCAAACCCCTGCAACTCATCCGGAACACAGCAAGCCCGTCTGGTTTTCAACCTTTCCAAGTTCTCTCATGCCACCCCGCTCCTCCGCACACTCCAACTGGCTTCCAGTCGAAGCTCGCATCCACTACAAGACCATGGTGCTTGCCTACAGAGCAGCAAGAAGAACTGCCCCCTTCCCTACCTTCAGGCTATTCTCAAACCCTACACCCCAACCCGAGCGCTCCGTTCTGCCACCTCAGGTCTCTTGGCCCCCGACTCTACTGATAGCAACTTTATTGAGGAACATTTGTATTTCTATGCTTGTGATATGTGGTTGTCCCACCTAGCTGTCTTAAGATGGATGCACTGACTGTAAGTCGCTCTGGATAAGAGCGTCTGCTGAATTAGTAAAATGTCAAATGTAAAAATGTAAGGTCACAGGTTCTAATCTTCTAAACTGCCATTTCTCAAAAAAAAAAAATGTATATTTATAGCCCTGGTTACACCTCACATTAACATGTGGTTTCCCTGATCTGATCAAAGTGATCCAATCAAAACCTGTTTTAAAGTTTGCCGCATCTACACACGGTATTAAAATGTGTCCATATCGTCAATGGCCGAATCCCAATCATCTCTCCATCCTCCTGGGGCGTGTGCACTCGTCCATTCCTCCACGCACATTTGAAAGCGTTGGATTGGTGTAGGCATGAGTTGGAGCACGTTTCCACGTACCGGTCATTGGAAGAATCTCGATTGGATTTCCATGTTTCCTCGCCTCCTTCTCAAAACCCATTGGATGAGAAGGTTAGAACAGGGAGGGATCCTAAAATCTGCAAAAGGGAAGTGAACAAAGTGTGCACACTTCGGGAGAAAGGGGAGATTATTGGGACACAGCCAGTGAGTATTTCAAGTCAGAGTACAGCAACACTGTCCTACAGTCTCCACACAGCAAACTATAAACTTTTAAATAAGTCATTTTAATTACAATTGGATATAAAGCATTTACATTATGGTGGTAAACAGTCAGACAAGAAACATATAGCATTTACGCTACGTAAGTTCTCATACATTTAGGGGCAGTTTCCCTGTCACAGATCAAACCTAATCCTGGACTAAAAAGCTCTTTCAATGGAGATTCTCAATTGAGCAAGCTTTTAAATCCAGGACTGAGCTGAATCTGGGAAACAGGACCTTGGTGTGGTGAGACAAGGAGAACAGTTAAGTGACATTCTTCAGTTTCTTGTTAAAGCCCAGTTTCAAGTAGTAGCAGTACATTTTGAGTGGTAAGAGTTTCCTTCATTCACGGTCTGCCAGAGGAGGTACATTTATGGCCGGGGCAGCGAGCTGGAGGTTAGTTTTTGGACAGCGTGGCAGCGGAGGAGGTTAGTTTTTGGACAGCGTGGCAGCGGAGGAGGTTAGTTTTTAGCCGGCGTGGCAGCGGAGGAGGTTAGTTTTTAGCCGGCGTGGCAGCGGAGGAGGTTTTGACAGTCTTCTTCAGGTGGTGGTAGTTGGGGAGGATCTTCATCAGGAAGTCAAGCTGCAGAGTCTGGGGCTGCAGAACACATGAACACACAAAGACGCGTTGATCTTCCCTGCTAATGAGGATGGAGTGGTTCTTTGGTAAACGTGGTGAAAGACAAAGCTACATAGAGGTACATAGACTGTGTATGTACATGTTTTATACACACAGATCTGTACAACACTAATCTCAGCCTGTGTGTGTGTACCTGTGGTCGCTCGGTCTGCACACGTCTCTGACACCCCGAGCCGAAGATGACAGTGTTTTCAGGTATGACCTCACAGGTGTTGACCTGGCAACAGGCTCCGATGATACAACCAGAGGTCAGAATCATGTTCCTGCCCAGGTCGGCTGGAGAGGGGGGGACACAGTTTAGATGATGGAAGGGATTCTCCCCATAAGTGATTTTTTTTTTTAAACAATCAACACAGGCACACCCAGTCATATACAACACTGGGAGACAGTCATTACTGAATTTGAGGCATTTTAACCTTTCTTACCTTTGGATTCTATGACATTGTTGTCACCAATTTTCAAAGCTTGAGACACTGCAAGTATCATTGGTTAAGGACAGTTTCATACTTCTGGAGACACTTGAAACCCCACCTCTTTTAAGGAATACCTGGGATAGGATAAAGTAATCCTTCTACCCCCCCTTACCCCACCCCAAAGAAAGAAAGAAAAAAAAAAAACATATTGTAAAGTGGTTATCCCACTGGCTATAAGGTGAATGCACCAATTTGTAAGTCTCTCTGGATAAGAGCGTCTGCTAAATGACGTAAATGTAAAAAATGACTTTCAGAGCAACAATATACACACATACAGGTATGGAATATTAGACAGAGGTCAAATGTCCTAATATCTGTACCCTATAGGTCAGTGGCTGTACCCTATAGGTCAGTAGCTGTACCCTATAGGTCAGTGGTTCTTAAACTGTTTCAGCCTAGGACCCAAATGAGAAATTCTGTGTTTTCCTGGGACCCAAGCTTATGAAAACATGCAACTATACATAAATAATCGGTACATTTCATTGCCCTTATACCATCCTAAAACAAATGAAATATAATATATAATAGCTAGCTATCATGTTTATTTCCCACCATTCAAAACACTCTTACATATCTGTCTAGGTTGGAACTATTGCTGTTAAAATAAAAGTAATCATTTTCATTCTGAACTGGGTAATAAACTGATTGATCACATCACACAGATGTAGACCAGAAAACACACACACACACAGTCCTAATGAGAGGTGTGTGGCTGGTTAAAGCTTCAACAAGCATGTCTATTATGAGCTCCGTTTTTGACAGTGCAACCCTGAGGTCATGCTCAGCATGGAGTCTGTTTCTGTACTTTTTTTTTTTTAAGTACGCCAGAGTTGAGAACCCTGACTGGAATAGGTAGCTATGTGGTGCCAAACTGGATCAGAACATCTACTGCTTTCTCAGCCAGGCAGGAGACCGCTTCCTGCTGTAGACGAGCAACCCAGAACTGTGTGAGTGGGTTTGCCTCAAAAAGCATCTTGCTTCAATCAGTTTATTCCAGTTCAGAATAAAACAAATGATTACTTGTATTTTAACAGCAATAGTTCCAACCTAGACTTGTTTTCACCAATAATTTCTACAGTAAGCCTGATCATGTTTCATCTTCATCTGTACTGTTACTTAAGGTTTCACTATCAGTAGTTAGCTAGCTTGCGTTGGCTAACGTTTGCTATCTAGCTATTAGCTGGGTAAAGGGAATTGTTTGAAAGAGAAACTCACATCTGCTACTATGAGAGATAGTCCTCCCTTATTTATGCTTATCACCTGTTATAAAAATGACGACAACGCTTTGCTAGCTGACTTACTTTTCCACTGTCGAAGCGCTGTTTCCTGAAGCACTCTGCCCTGTTCTGAAAGAACTCCCTGGGTTTACCGTCATGCTCAGTGTTGCCAGGTCCAGCTAAGATTTCTAGGCAAATTATGCATAACACAAGCCCAGAAACCCCCCCCCAAAAAAATTGTTCGCAGAAAGAGAGGAGTTGCCACATTTATCCATGAAACCCTTTTCCCACAACGTTATCGAGCAATTAAGAAGGAATATCTACCTAATTTTTAACGACGTAGGCTAAGAAGCTAAATTTGTTTTTCCATCAAAATAATAATGATTGTAAGTTTAAGAATATGTCGCAAGACAAAAGATAAACAGCCCCTTTATTAAACTCTCCAGATCATTTTCTATCAGTGGATGTCGATTTACCTTGTTTTGACTGCTATGATTAAGCAATAAGGCCCTAGGAGGTGTGGTATATGACCAATATATCACGGCTAGTGGCTGTTCTTTGGACATAGCCCTTATCTGTGGTATATTGGTCATATACCACAAACCCCTGAGGAGCCTTATTGCTATTATTAACTGGTTAACAATGTAATTAGAATAGTAAAAAGTGATTTTTTTTTGTCATTCCCATGGTACACAGTCTGATATAGCATGGCTTTCAACCAATCAACATTCAGGACTCAAACCACCCAGTTTAAAATTGTAAATAAATCCCAATTGTGGATAACTATAGATACATCCAACAGGAGAGTTTGAGTGATGAAAGTTCGACAAATGATCTCAATCTCTGTGCAAGAAACACTTGGATGAACTTCAAAAAAACGAATGTTAGGCTGTTTTCCGTCAATTTTGCCAGATGTTAAGACTACAAACCGTTATAAAACGGCCTATTTGCGAGATTTACTTGTTATTTCAATAGGCATAGGCCTACTGACTAAAATCTGGGTTTGCCATGGTCTGCTGAGCTAGATGCTGGTAGCCTATAGCCCCTGAAAGGCCAACATCTCATTTCAGGGAAAAGTCCACAATGAAACTGACATTACATGTGGAGAATGATACATTCGCGATAGCGCTGTGACCATGATCACAATTGATAACTTCCTATTTTTCCCCATAACAGAACTACGCGAGGGAGTTCCATAACTTCCATTTCAAATGTCCAGTCGCGCAGCGCTCCAGAGCCTAGAACTGAGCATGAGTAAAACCCTTCGCTTGATACAGGTTATCCATCAGAAAAGTCGACATTTGAATGCAGTTTACTTTAAAAACACCTCTGAGCGAACTTATCTAAAGAGCACTAGTGCGCCAAAAGTCATTTTCCAATGCTTTGCCTCCGTTATATCAGTTCTAGCGCGTTAATATGTTTTATGGAAAAAGGGTGTCTCCATAATGACCAATCTAAATAGCCTACCTACAACTGGTAAGAAGTTGTCACGATGTGCGCGCTCCTTGACATAGCTGTCTCTGCTGCAGCACTCTCAATGCACACACCCCTCTGGCCCTTCATTCATTCACTCACTCACTCACTCACTCAGTAACAACCTGCTCACTGCCTGATAGTCAGCAGCAGCAGGTTACAGTTAAATATATATATATTTTTAAGAGAAATGCATGGCGGCCGCGGTGCAATTTAGAAGTAGCCCAAACATCGTTTTCAATGTAGCCCAATTTGGCGAGAAAACCGCAAACTGCAATCCTGGTCATGCTGTGGATGTTTGGTCAGGACGTGTCGTTTAATTTGTTCGTTTTGAGAGACTCATTAATAAGCACTTCCCCACACAAAACACATTGTGGGCGCTCCTCGTTATTTCTCAAAGTTTGTATGAAACCAAGAGAGAGAAACTCATCGCTGTATTTGCGTTTCATGACGATTGAGCCCAGTCAGAACTTGGGGCTAGCTCGACTCCCATTGGAAGACAGCGGCCAGTGGAAATGACAAGTCATTGGCTGACAGCGCTTCATCTGCTGCCGAACCACGGCGCTGCAGCGTTTGGGTCGCGGAGTGATCTTCAACAACACTGCAGAAAAAGGATCCGGTAAAACGCGAAGCGCACACACACGTCACCCCTCCCGCTCGCGCAGCTGCCAAACTGACACCGCTGCTAAGCAGAGAGCGCAGTTGCACTTGGCCAAATCAATTCAAGTAATTCATTTAATAATTATACATTTACTCTAACACGTCGCGACCCACCATTAACAGGTCCGCGACACACTTTGGGTCGTGATCCATACTTTCGAAAGGCTGCTATAGGTCAGTGGCTGTACCCTATAGGTCAGTGGCTGTACCCTATAGGTCAGTGGCTGTACCCTATAGGTCAGTAGCTGTACCCTATAGATCAGTAGCTGTACCCTATAGGTCAGTGATTGTACCCTAGCTGTACCCTATAGGTCGGTGGCTGTACCCTATAGGTCAGTGGCTGTACCCTATAGGTCAGTGGCTGTACCCTATAGGTCAGTGGCTGTACCCTATAGGTCGGTGGCTGTCAGGTCAGTAGCTGTACCCTAGGTCAGCTGTACCCTATAGTCAGCTGTACCCTATAGGTCAGCTGTACCAGGTCACTTCCCTAGCTGTACCCTATAGATCAGTAGCTGTACCCTATAGGTCAGTGATTGTACCCTAGCTGTCTATAGGTCGGTGGCTGTACCCTATAGGTCAGTGCTGTACCCTATAGGTCAGTGGCTGTACCCTATAGGTCGGTGGCTGTACCCTATAGGTCAGTGGCTGTACCCTACAGGTCAGTGGCTGTACCCTAGCTGTACCCTATAGGTCAGTGGCTGTACCCTACAGGTCAGTGGCTGTACCCTATAGGTCAGTGTACCACACTTCAAAATATAAAGGATACTACATCCAACTTCAAACACGTTGTTGATGCCGATGGTCATCGTCTTGGGCTCCACTCCCTCAAAAAGAGAGTCAGGTGTAATGATCTCTGGATAACTGATCAAAGACAGACAACCAGCTTCAATCACGACAATGCAGACCATAATATGGCAGAGGGAAAAGAGACCATAATATGGCAGAGGAAAAAGAGACCATAATATGGCAGAGGAAAAAGAGACCATAATATGGCAGAGGAAAAGAGACCATTATATGGCAGAGGAAAAAGAGACCATAATATGGCAGAGGAAAAGAGACCATAATATGGCAGAGGAAAAAGAGACCATTATATGGCAGAGGAAAAGAGACCATTATATGGCAGAGGAAAAAGAGAGGTGAGGGAAAGACAGAATAGAAGGAAGGGAGAAATAAAGAGAAGGGAGAATGGAGGGATGTAGAAGAGGGGGAGAAAGAGTGTAAATAGAACACAGGAGAGACCACACCATTGCACCCTTCCACTTCTATAAGATTCACTATTGTTATGTTCACCTGTTAATTATGAGAGCTTGTTCCTCTATGAGGTTGCCTTCTCCGATGACTATGGGTCCTGCCTCGGCTATGATGCGGGCTTTGGGATGGACCACCGTTCTGGCACCTGGAAGGACCATACATGAACGTCGTGCACAGTCAAATGTGTAACGTTAGCCTACATCAGCCATCTTAGCTGGCTGCAAAGTGGATATGTACTCAGTGACCTGAACCGTGTAATAATGTCAAGCTATATGGAGACTAGCGTTACTAGAGACAACGCATTTTGTTGTTGCTCATTCTTATAAATAGTTGCTCATTCTTATAAATAGTTAATGAACGTTAGCTGGCTGGCTTACTAGGTAAAGGCTACATTTGACGTCTTCTTACCAATAGTGACGTCTCCTCTGATCTCGCTTTCCACGCACACCACGGCGCCAGCTGCTATTTTAGCGCTACAAACAGAAAACCAATTGTTGGTAATAATCAGCAATAAAAAACTTACAATTTATGAATCATCTGTATGTCACCATTCCACAAGTTAGTTAGCTAGCTACGATTTTAGCTATAGCAAGCAGCTAACTTAGCTAGTAACGTTAGCTAGCTGTTTCCTAAAACATATTCAACTTGTTTAACACATTCAAACTATCATCAAACAGTAACAATGTGATCTTTGATACATAACACAGTTCTAAAAATACATTCAATTTGGATTCGTAATACCTTTTTTGAGCACTTTGTTTATCCGACATTTTGTTGATCGACTTTAGTTTTTTTGACGATCGATTACAAATCCTTCTCAGCATCAATAACGTCATTGTGCGCTTGCGTGGAACGCAGATAATTTAATGGGGATTTAGTGTCACCTAGCGAATGTTTACAAAACTGCAGCTGACCTGATCTCCTTATAATATTTTTATTCAGAGAAAATGGTACAAGTATTATTCATTTTTCTCCTTTTTATGTCCCAAATCCCAATCTCCCCTAACCTTATCCCCTAGCCCCTATGCACTTGTATAGATCTGCCAGTATAAGAAGTGTCAACAACATGTCATCTGATAGATGGGGCGGCGCACAATTGGCCCAGCGTCGTCCAGGGTAGGGGAGGGAATGTCAGTTGGTAGAGCATGGCGTTTGCAACGCCAGGGTTGTGGGTTCGATTCCCACGGGGGGCCAGTATGAAAAAATGAATTTAAAAAAATAATGTATGCACTCACTAACTGTAAGTCACTCTGGATAAGAGTGTCAGCTAAATGACTAAAATGTAAAAATGTAAATGTAATAGATAACCTTGTGCTTGACTGATAGAGTTGAACTCTAACCTCCACCTTGTGCTTTACTGATAGAGTTGAACTCTAACCTCCACCGTGTGCTTGACTAGTCTCCAAGCACCATTTCTCCTGGTCCCAGATCAGTGTTTACTTTAGCCCAGTGTTTGGCTGTATTGGTTCATTGTTATGCTGGCCGGTGTGTACGCAGAGGACACAGTTACCTGTCAATCATCAACCTGTCACTGCTGACAGCTCAATGTCACTGGAAATGGAATTAGTACACACACACACTTTTCAATGACCCCCCCCTCCACACTTCCTGATCATTTACAAAAGCATCATCAACAACAAATGAACCAACATGTACTAGATAGTCAGGCAGAACTTCAAAACACAGAGCTTCAAATCACTCAAACTTTCAGATGTCCGCCTAGATCAGAGAGGACATTAGCATTTTCAAAACTATAAATTATTAATTATGGGCAGTAGAAGAAGAGAGCACATAAATGATTAAATATGCGCTAACCTAATTTAGGAGGTATTACATAATATATGAATTATGTAGAGGCGCGTACACACACACACAGGCATGGACACACACAGACAGGCATGGACACACACACACACACACACACACACACACACACACACAGCACACAGACAGACATGGACACACACACACACAGGCATGGACACACACAGACAGGCATGGACACACACACACACACACACACACACACACACACACACACACAGGCATGTGCACACACAAACACAGAGAGAGAGAGATTGTAAGACCAGACATTTTAGACGTCGGAGGAAGTGACGACGAGGTGTGAATTGGAGAACATGAATTTTTCTTTTTCAGACGGCCAGACTTCACATGAGTTAAACAGACATGTGAAGTGTGTTTTGGTTCAGGCAGTCTGTTTAACTCATGTGAAGTGTGTTTTGGTTCAGCCAGTCTGTTTAACTCATGTGAAGTCTGTTTTGGTTTAGCCAGTCTGTTTAACTCATGTGAAGTGTGTTTTGGTTCAGCCAGTCTATTTAACTCATGTGAAGTGTGTTTTGGTTCAGCCAGAGTTAAACAGACTAAAACAAGATGATGAGAAGTTACAGACAGATGGACAGATGGACAGGTGGGCGGACAGACAGACATAAAGACACTCAACCCAACTCCTTGTGCTTGACTGATAGAGTTGAACTCTAACCTCCACCTTGTCCTTGACTAGTCTCCAAGCACCATTTATCCTGGTCCCAGATCAGTGTTTACTTTAGCCCAGTCTTTGGCTGTATTGGTTCATTGTTATGCCGGCCGGTGTGTACGCAGAGGACACAGTTACCTGTCAATCATCAACCTGTCACTGCTGACAGCTCAATGTCACTGGAAACACACACACACACACACACACACACACACACACACACACACACACACACACACACACACACACACACACACACACACACACACACACACTACAACTAACCTTGTGGGGACCCACAGTTCAGTCCCATTCAAAATCCTATTTTCCCTAACCCCTAACCCTAAACCTAACTCTAATCCATACCCTTACCCTAACCTTAACCCTAACCCTAACCTTAACCCTAACCCTAAAACTAATCCTAGCTCCTAACCCTAAACCTAATTCTAAACCTAACACTAATTCTAACCTTAACAATAAACCCCCTAGAAATAGCATTTGACCTTGTGGGGACTAACAAAGTGTCCCCTGTTGGTCAAATTTTTGTTTGTTTACTATTCTTGTGGGGACTTCTGGTCCTCACAAGTATAGTTAAATACATCCACACACACACACACACACACAGACAGACACAGACGGTGTGTCCTTTCCTCTGGCTGCTGTAGAACTCTGAGAACCATACAGGAAATCCATCATGTCAGAACAACAGTCCCCTTTTACACCACTTCCTGTTAGGATCGAGAGAGAGAGAGAGAGAGAGAGAGAGAGAGAGAGAGAGAGAGAGAGAGAGAGAGAGAGAGAGAGAGAGAGAGAGAGAGAGAGAGAGAGAGAGAGAGAGAGAGAGAGAGAGAGAGAGAGAGAGAGAGAGAGAGAGAGAGAGAGAGAGAGAGAGAGAGAGAGAGAGAGAGAGAGAGAGAGAGAGAGAGAGAGAGAGAGAGAGAGAGAGAGAGAGAGAGAGAGAGAGAGGATCATAGTGTGTCTGAGTGAATGGGTGATCTCTATTCATCATTATATTCTTTATTGAGTCAGAGGAAACAATGGAGATGACTGATGAACTCTGGGTAGTTAGGAGCTTCCTGTCTGACATCCAACAGGAGACCATAACAACAATACACACACACACACAACAAGACTTCACACGAGAGCTTCTATTCATGAACTATTTTAATGTCTGAGTAAGTTGACAACACTCTGCAAAACCAAAGCTGAAAAAGTTATTGAATTTGACCTTATTTCTAACTCTTTCAGTCAGGGAATCTATTTGAACTCTTGCCAGTTGTCTCCAAGAGTAAAAGCATTTCTGTAATGTCGAATGCCTCCAACTCAGTAGAAAATAATTCGATGCGGTATTCACTTTGTCCAGAAGGTGGCACTAAAACACCACTATCTCCGCTCGCATTCAACCATTCATTCATTATAACTGCAGGGGCTGCATCCCAAATGACACTCTATTCCCTATTTAATGGACTACTTTTGTTGCCTGACGATTCAAAATCTATCTGTCTATATGTCCGCTGCACACTTCAGTCGGAGACGGCCGTCACTGAAGTCGTTTGTGGTGACGTCAAAATGATTCTTCCGCTGCTCTATCGGTCCGCTAAACACTTCAGACTGAAGTCGTTTGTGGTGATGTCAAAATGAGGGAGTGTTGTACAAAAAAAAAAGTAGGCTAATCAGCGATTGGATAATTTCTAACCAATCAGAGTAGCAAAGCCAATGACGCGTGTGTTCTGGCTCTTGCCCCAACCCATTGGTTTCTGGGACCAATCAGAACGGATAGAATGTTTTTCCCCGTTCTAGAAATCATCGTGGAGGTACTCAGATCCAGACTCATTTCAGAGAAGAAACTAACGTCCGTGGGCGTGGTAGATGGGGTAGCCAGGCAACTACTTTTGACTAGGGTCCACATGGCTCTGGTCTACATTAGTGCACAGTGAATAGGCTGCCATTTGGGAGGTAACCCAGAAGAAAAAAACTAGCCAATCTTCCCAATAATGACCCTAATCAGTTGGCGAGAATTAACCTTTAGGAAATGAAAACAAACCAACTTCCACAGTTAAATGGCAGAGATGAAAATGATACAACCTCCACTTTAACTCACATTTTAGTCATTTAGCAGACGCTCTTATCCAGAGCGACTTACAGTTAGTGAGTGCATACATTTTCATTCTGGCCCCCCGTGGGAAACGAACCCACAACCCTGGTGTTGCAAGCGCCATGCTCTACCAACTGAGCTACAGGGAACTATAACTCATAACAGTTAAATGACAGAGATGAAAGGACCCAACCTCCACTTTAACTCATAACAGTTAAATGGTAGAGATGAAAGGACCCAACCTCCACTTTAACTCATAACAGTTAAATGACAGAGATGAAAGGACCCAACCTCCACTTTAACTCATAACAGTTAAATGACAGAGATGAAAGGGTGATGAGAAAGGAAATAGTGTGTGTGCGTGCGTGCATGTGTGTGTGTTACATAAGATTGTGACAGTGATGGGTATGTCACAGTGAGAGTGAGTTGTGTTCTCAACAAAGCATTTTATCTTTGGAGAATGTAATGGAATATAAAACAGAAATATAAATGCAATTTGCATTACTTATTTGAATAATTTCACACACAAATACGGGCACACACAAACACAGACACACATACACACACACACACACTTCCTCTCCCCATTGATTCTGGCACAGTACACTGTAACCTTTCTTATTGGCTCTGAGTTCATTTCTCACACTGAGTCTCTCCCCTGTTGTCCACTATATTAACACCTTCAAAGGAAGAGAGTGTGTGTGTGTGTGTGTGTGTGTGTGTGTGTGTGTGTGTGTGTGTGTGTGTGTGTGTGTGTGTGTGTGTGTGTGTGAGTGGTGGGATAACCAGGTGGAGTGTGTGTGTGAGTTGTCCAAACTCTGTAGGAGATCAGTAATCCTGGTCTCTCATGATAATCTGGATATTGAGGTACTAGACGGGGGCCGTGCTGATGCCTGGTGGAGCAGAGGTCACTGTGTGTGTGTGTGTGTGTATGCGTGTGTGTGCATGTGTGTGTGTGCATGCGTGCGTGTGTGTGTGCGTAATAATACTACTAAAAGGACATGAGAGAAACATAAATAATTTAATTCCAGTAATTATCATAAGAAGCTACACATAGCTGGTCTGCCAGCTACAGACACCGTCCATCTTTATTAGCTAAACCTAAAGACTCTAAACATAACCTTCAGACTCTAAACTTAACCTTCAGACTCTAAACTTAACCTTCAGACTCTAAACTTAACCTTCAGACTCTAAAACTTCAACCTTCAGACTCTAAACTTAACCTTCAGACTCTAAACTTAACCTTCAGACTCTAAACTTAACCTTCAGACTCTAAACTCAACCTTCAGACTCTAAACTTAACTAAACTTTAACCTTCAGACTCTAAACTTAACCTTCAGACTCTAAACTCAACCTTCAGACTCTAAACTTAACGCATTAAGTAACTTTAAAGTAACTTTTCCTCAGGAATAACTAAAGACACATCAGCTTTCTGAAAGACACATTACTGCAACATCAAAGACATGGATTAGGACACGGAGAAAAGGTTTACAGACAGACAGTAAAATAAAGGTTTAGAGACAGACAGTAAAATAAAGGTTTAGAGACAGACAGTAAATTAAAGGTTTACAGACAGACAGTAAAATAAATAAAGACAGTTTATAAAGACAGACAGTAAAATAAAGGTTTACAGACAGACAGTAAAATAAAGGTTTAGAGACAGACAGTAAAATAAAGGTTTAGAGACAGACAGTAAAATAAAGGTTTACACAGACAGTAAAAAGTGCCGTACTGGAATTTAAGTCTCTGGGCAAATCACTGGTATGCCTTGGCTACCCCCCAAATGGCACCTATTTCCCTATTTAGTGCACTACCTTTGACCATGACCCATTGGGCTCTGGACAAAAGCAGTGCACTATGTAGGGAATAGGGTGGCATTTGGGACACTGCCCTTGTCTTTTAAGAGCAGTGAAGCGGTATGGGTAGAGAAGTCATCGGTGCACACCAGAGGATCTAAGATGAGAAACACACACACACACGTGCACACAGGTACACACACACACACACACACACACACACACAAGTCAGAGGATGACGGAGGAGCTGAAGGAAGATAAGACAGTAGGTAGGTCACCGATGACCCATCTAGACTATCAGGTAGGCAGGTCACCGATGACCCATCTAGGCTATCAGGTAGGCAGGTCACCGATGACCCATCTAGGCTATCAGGTAGGCAGGTCACTGATGACCCATCTAGGCTATCAGGTAGGCAGGTCACTGATGACCCATCTAGGCTATCAGGTAGGCAGGTCACTGATGACCCATCTAGGCTATCAGGTAGGCAGGTCACTGATGACCCATCTAGGCTATCAGGTAGGCAGGTCACTGATGACCCATCTAGGCTTAGGTAGCCCTCCACTCAAATCTACAATTAAAGGCAACAACCTCCTTCCTCTCCTCCTCCTCCTCCTCTTTCTATTCAGACAAGCATATGTGGGCCCAGTGGAGAGAGGGAGAGAGGGAGAGCGGGAGAGAGGGAGGGAGAGAGGGGAGAAGGAGAGCGGGGAGAGGGAGCGGGAGAGAGGGCGGGAAGGAGAGCGGAGAGAGGGAGAGCGGGAGAGAGGGAGAGAGGGAGAGCGGGAGAGAGAGGGAGAGCGGGAGAGAGGGAGAGAGGGAGAGAGGGAGAGCGGGAGAGAGGAGAGAAGGAGAGAGGGAGAGAAGGAGAGAGGGAGAGAAGGAGAGGGATTTCCATCCAGCCAGATCACTAGAAAGACTTCAATTTTAGACGTTTGAAAAGGTCCTGAGAACGTCGATATATGACTTCCTCGGAGATCACAATAAACAAAAAATGATGTGATGCTTGGAGCCAAACTTTTTTTCTAAGAGTGTTTCACAGTGTCTTGGACCGTCCCATTGTGAGTTTCCTTCAGACCAACAGAGGTTCCGTGGATCATACCATTGTAGGTTCTGTGGTAACAGATGTCATCAGAACACTGGAGGTCATGCTTGTTCTCACAAAGATGTTTTGTGTGTGTGTGTTTGTGTGTGTCTGTTTGTGTGTGTGTGTGAGTGTGTATGTGTGTGTGTGTGTGTGTGTGTGTGTGCGTGCGTGTGTGTGTCTGTGTGTATGTGAGAGTGTGTGTGTTCGTGTGTGTGTCTGTGTAGTCTGTGCATGTGTGTTGCCAGATTGCGCTTGCTGCATTCAGGAATTCCCCTGATATCTACTGCCATAAGTTTCCCTCCCAACCCCCCACAGGGCCGGGCGCTTCTTATTAGAAGATAATGGACATTGTGGTTGAGCGAGTCAGATATAGATTGTATCCCAAATGGCACTCTTTTCCCTATATAGTGCACCACTTTTGACCAGAGCCCTATGTGCAAAGGGAATAGGGGACCATTATATGGGGAATAGGGGACCATTATATGGGGAATAGGGGACCATTATATGGGGAATAGGGGACCATTATATGGAGAATAGGGGACCATTATATGGGGAATAGGGGACCATTATATGGGGAATAGGGGACCATTATATGGGGAATAGGGGACCATTATATGGGGAATAGGGGACCATTATATAGAGAATAGGGGACCATTATATGGGGAATAGGGGACCATTATATAGAGAATAGGGGACCATTATATGGGGAATAGGGGACCATTAGGGGGACCATTATATGGGGAATAGGGGACCATTATATGAGGAATAGGGGACCATTATAGGGGGAATAGGGGACCATTATATGGGGAATAGGGGACCATTATATATGGGGAATAGGGGACCATTATATGGGGAATAGGGGACCATTATATGGGGAATAGGGGATTATAGGGGACCATTATATGGGGAATAGGGGACCATTATATAGAGAATAGGGGACCATTATATGGGGAATAGGGGACAATTATATAGAGAATAGGGGACCATTATATGGGGAATAGGGGACCATGAGGGGGACCATTATATGGGGAATAGGGGACCATTATATGAGGAATAGGGGACCATTATATGGGGAATAGGGCACCATTATATGGGGAATAGGGGACCATTATATGGGGAATAGGGGACCATTATATGGGGAATAGGGGACCATTATATGAGGAATAGGGGACCATTATATGGGGAATAGGGCACCATTATATGGGGAATAGGGGACCATTATATGGGGAATAGGGGACCATTATATGGGGGAATAGGGGACCATTATATGGGGAATAGGGGACCATTATATGAGGAATAGGGGACCATTATATGGGGAATAGGACACCATTATATGGGGAATAGGGGACCATTATATGGGGAATAGGGGACCATTATATGGAAAATATTGGACCATTATATGGGGAATAGGGGACCATTATATGGAGAATATTGGACCATTATATGGGGAATAGGGGACCATTATATGGGGAATAGGGGACCATTATATGGGGAATAGGGGACCATTATATGGAGAATATTGGACCATTATATGGGGAATAGGGGACCATTATATAGAGAATAGGGGACCATTATATGGGGAATAGGGGACCATTATATGGAGAATATTGGACCATTATATGGGGAATAGGGAACATTATATGGAGAATAGGGGAACATTATATGGGGAATAGGGGACCATTATATAGAGAATAGGGGACCATTATATGGGGAATAGGGGACCATTATATAGAGAATAGGGGACCATTATATGGGGAATAGGGAACATTATATGGGGAATAGGGGAACATTATATGGGGAATAGGGGACCATTATATGGGGAATAGGGGACCATTATATGGGGAATAGGGGACCATTATATGGAGAATAGGGGACCATTATATGGGGAATAGGGGACCATTATATGGGGAATAGGGGACCATTATATGGGGAATAGGGGACCATTATATGGGGAATAGGGGACCATTATATAGAGAATAGGGGACCATTATATGGGGAATAGGGGACCATTATATGGAGAATAGGGGACCATTATATAGGGAATAGGGGACCATTATATGGAGAATAGGGGACCATTATATGGGGAATAGGGGACCATTATATGGGGAATAGGGGACCATTATATAGAGAATAGGGGACCATTATATGGGGAATAGGGGACCATTATATGGAGAATAGGGGACCATTATATGGGGAATAGGGGACCATTAGGGGGACCATTATATGGGGAATAGGGGACCATTATATGAGGAATAGGGGACCATTATATGGGGAATAGGGCACCATTATATGGGGAATAGGGGACCATTATATGGGGAATAGGGGACCATTATATGGGGAATAGGGGACCATTATATGAGGAATAGGGGACCATTATATGGGGAATAGGGGACCATTATATAGAGAATAGGGGACCATTATATGGGGAATAGGGGACAATTATATAGAGAATAGGGGACCATTATATGGGGAATAGGGGACCATTAGGGGGACCATTATATGGGGAATAGGGGACCATTATATGAGGAATAGGGGACCATTATATGGGGAATAGGGCACCATTATATGGGGAATAGGGGACCATTATATGGGGAATATTATATGGGGAATAGGGGACCATTATATGGGGAATAGGGGACCATTATATGAGGAATAGGGGACCATTATATGGGGAATAGGGCACCATTATATGGGGAATAGGGGACCATTATATGGGGAATAGGGGACCATATATATAGGGGAATAGGGGACCATTATATGGGGAATAGGGGACCATTATATGAGGAATAGGGGACCATTATATGGGGAATAGGACACCATTATATAGGGGGGAATAGGGGACCATTATATGGGGAATAGGGGACCATTATATGGAAAATATTGGACCATTATATGGGAATAGGGGACCATTATATGGAGAATATTTGGACCATTATATGGGGAATAGGGGACCATTATATATGGGGAATAGGGGACCATTATATGGGGAATAGGGGACCATTATATGGAGAATATTGGACCATTATATGGGGAATAGGGGACCATTATATAGAGAATAGGGGACCATTATATGGGGAATAGGGGACCATTATAGGAGATTATATGGAGAATGGACCATTATATGGGGAATAGGGGAACATTATATGGAGAATAGGGGAACATTATATGGGGAATAGGGGACCATTATATAGAGAATATAGGGGACCATTTATATGGGGAATAGGGGACCATTATATAGAGAATAGGGGACCATTATATGGGGAATAGGGGACATTATATGGGGAATAGGGGAACATTATATGGGGAATAGGGGACCATTATATAGAGAATAGGGGACCATTATATGGGGAATAGGGCACCATTATTGTCACGGACAGAAGAGGACCCAAGAGCGCAAGTTCAAATTCAGAGTTCTTTATTGAAGGTTTCAGGCGGGAAGAGGAGTGCCAGGGGTGTCAGGGGTTCCAGGGGTGCTTGGGGCTCTGGGGTCTTTCAGGGTCCTGTGGGTACCTGTGCTCCGGGGGTCACCAAATGTCCGGGGGTGTCCAGTCCAAGTGCTTAGTGTGTGTGTTCCCCAGTGATGGAGCGGCGTATCGGGCTGAGGGTGGTGAAGCGTCTGGGCACGCTCATCTGGTGGTCGGAGACCTGGGGGAACACACACACAACAGCAATATGAATGGCAGGCAGAAGTACAGATCAGGGCTGGGCAATATCGTGGTGAGAGACAGAAAGCAGAATCGAGTTACCGGAGGGGCTGAAGATCGGAGAGTAGTCGAGGTCCAGAAGGCAGGTCGGGATAGACGGGGCAGTAGAACAAGGAGGCAGTCAAGAAAGGATCGGTATCACAAACAGGAGTCAGAGCGCAGACAGGCAGGTTACTGGTCCGGGTTTGAAGACGATCTGACAGGGCTTGGCTGAAAAACAGGGCTTGATATACTGGGAGAGGTTAGTGGGGAAATGCAGTTCAGCTGGCAGAGTAATTAGAACAGAGTGAGGCAAGGTGAGGATGGTGAGTGGGAAATGCAGTGCAGCTGGCCAGGTAACAAGAGCAGAGCAGGGCGGAGCCAGGTGGAGCTCGTTAGGCAGAGTAGGGAGAGAGTGAGCAGAGTGGCAGAGAATTGAATGCAATTAATGTTGCTACCAGGGAGAGAGAGTGCTCATGACAGGACCCCCCCTCCAAGGGACGGCCCCAGAAGTCCCAAGAACAACATCATGCCGGGAGGGTGGAGGGGAGCAGGCGGCGGGTCAGAACTCCTCCGAGCGGTCCGAGTGAATCTCCTCATCCTCAGAAGGAGCTGGAGGGTCACGGTCGGGAGACAGGACAGGCACTGAGACAGGAGCAGGGTCAGGCACAGGACAGGAAGCAGGGCGGGCAGGACGGCTAGGAACCCCTCTTGGACGGCCCTACGGATTGCAGGCTGATCAGGATGTAGTCGGTGGAAGTCAGTGATAAGGGTCCGGTCCACTATCCTCCTGGCCGGGATCCAGG
The DNA here is from genome assembly GCA_036851935.1 of Coregonus suidteri. Classification (NCBI taxonomy): domain Eukaryota; kingdom Metazoa; phylum Chordata; class Actinopteri; order Salmoniformes; family Salmonidae; genus Coregonus; species Coregonus suidteri. Next base: position 10,540,162 of record CM072220.1, read on the forward strand.
TCCTCTCCTCTGGACCATATCCCTCCCAGTCAACGAGGTACTGGAGACCCCTACCCCTTCGCCTAGAGCGGAGCAGCCGCCGGACGGTGAAGACAGGACCGCCATCTACGAGGCGCGGAGGAGGTGGCGCCGGAGCTGCAGGGACCAGGGGGACTTTCATGGACCGGCTTGACCTTGGAGACGTGGAAGGTGGGGTGGACCCGCATGGAAGCGGGCAACTGAAGTCGGACCGCCGTTGGACTGATGACTTTCTGCACAGGAAAAGGACCAATGAAGCGAGGGGCCAGCTTTCGTGATTCAACCCGCAGCGGCAGATCCCGGGCAGACAGCCAGACCTTCTGACCAACCCGGTAAGTAGGTGCTGGGGTCCTCCGTCGGTTGGCACCGACGGCGTAGCTGGTTCCAGACTTCAGGAGCACAGTGCGAGCCTGGGCCCAAGTGCGGCGGCAGCGGCGGGCATACGCAAGAGCAGACGGACAGGTGGCATCCGCCTCCTGGCTGGCAAACAGTGGAGGTTGATACCCGTAGACACACTGAAAGGGGGAGAGCCCGGTGGAGGAACTGGTGAGTGAATTATGGGCATATTCCACCCAGAGCAGGTGTTGAGCCCAGGCCCGGGGATTTTGGGAAGCCACACACCTCAGTGCCTTCTCCAGCTCCTGGTTCATGCGTTCAGTCTGGCCGTTTGACTGCGGGTGGAATCCAGACGATAGGCTGGCGGTGGCCCCAAGGAGATGACAGAACTCCTTCCAAAAGGTTGCTGAGAATTGCGGGCCCCGGTCTGACACTATATCCTGGGGTAGGCCATGGATACGAAACACATGTTCCAGGACCACCTGGGAGGTCTCTTTAGCAGAGGGTAGTTTGGGAAGGGGCACGAAGTGGGTCATCTTACTAAAGCGGTCAACAATGGTAAGGATGACTGTGTGTCCGTCAGAGGGCGGAAGGCCCGTAACAAAGTCCAGTGAAACGTGGGACCAGGGCCTCTTGGGTATGAGTAGGGGTTGCAGCAACCCAGCAGGAGGCTGGTTGGGGGTCTTGTTTCGGTTACAAGTGGGACAAGCTCGGATGAATTCGCTGGCGGACCAGATGAAGGGTGCGAGTGATGCCGGGATGACAGGCCAGACGGGATTCGTGCCCCCACTGAATCACAGGTGACCTGAGATTTGCTGGAACAAACAGACGGTTGGGGGCGCTGGTGCTTGGACCTGGCTGGTCCCGAAGAGCCTCCATGACCTGCTTCTCGATCTCCCAGGTGAGGGCCGCTACGACCAAGTGGCTGGGAAGAATGGGGGCTGTCATGGCGGTGGTCTCGTCCTTCTGAAACATCCGGGAAAGAGCATCAGGTTTGATGTTGCGAGATCCCGGGCGGTAGGAGAGCGTGAAATTGAAGCGCGTAAAGAACAGAGACCACCGCTGTTGACGGGAGTTCAGCCTCCTGGCTGTTTGGATATACTCCAGGTTCTTGTGGTCTGTCCACACTACGAATGGTTCCTTTGACCCCTCTAACCAGTGCCGCCATTCTTCAAGGGCGAGCTTGACAGCCAACAGCTCGCGGTTCCCAATGTCGTAGTTGCATTCGGCAGGGGTTAGCCGACGGGAGTAGAAGGCACAGGGGTGCATCTTGCCATCCTCAGCTGCTCTTTGAGAAAGCACTGCACCCACTCCCACGTCCGAAGCATCTACCTCCACCACAAACTGCCTTGCTGCATCTGGCATCTGGAGGATGGGAGCAGAAGTGAAACATGTCTTGAGGATATTGAAGGCCTTATCAGCAGCTGATGTCCATTGGTACGGTTGTTTAGTGCTGGTTAGCGCCGTGAGGGGTGCAGCCACTGTGCTATAGTTTCTGATGAATCTCCTATAAAAGTTGGCAAAGCCCAGGAACTGTTGCAACTTTTTCCGAGACTCAGGAACTGGCCAGGAAGTGACAGCCGACACCTTCGTGAGATCCATCTGAATGCTGCCCTCGGTCACCACATACCCCAGGAATGAAACGGTTTTGGCATGGAACTCGCACTTCTCTGCCTTCACGAAAAGAGAGTTCTCCAGCAGGCGGCGCAGGACCAACTGGACGTGGTGCGTGTGTTCTGACAGAGTCTTTGAGAATATTAAAATATCGTCAAGGTACACAAATACGAACGTATTTAGCATGTCCCTGAGGATATCATTCACTAGGGCTTGAAAAACTGCTGGGGCATTGGTGAGGCCGAAGGGCATGACGAGATATTCATAGTGGCCGGTTGGTGTGTTGAACGCTGTCTTCCATTCGTCTCCCTCCCTCATCCGCACCAGATGGTAGGCATTGCGAAGGTCCAGCTTTGTGAATACAGTGGCTCCCTGCAGCAGTTCGAAGGCAGACGAAAGTAAGGGCAGTGGGTAGCGATTCTTAACCGTGATGTCGTTCAGACCCCCCGGTAATCTATGCATGGACGAAGAGAACCGTCCTTCTTGCCGACAAAGAAGAATCCCGCTCCTGCGGGGGAAGATGACGGTCTAATTATCCCGGCGGCAAGAGAGTCATTAATGTAGTCCTCCATGGCCTTTCTTTCCGGGGCTGACAGTGAATACAGACGACCCTTGGGAGGTGCTGTGCCAGGCAGGAGATCAATCGCGCAGTCATAGGGTCTGTGTGGGGGTAGAGATGTCGCCTTGGATTTGTTGAACACCTCTTTCAGGCTGTGGTAACAGGCCGGAACATTGGATATGTCGGGGGTAGCGCTAGATCTTTCCCGGTGAACGGGCAGGGTGGCCCCCCTTAAACAGGTCTGGTGACAACTCCTTCCCCACTCACGGACTGTTCCTGTCTCCCAGTCGATGTGGGGGTTGTGCTGACGGAGCCACGGGTATCCAAGAATGAGTGGTTGGCCAGGTGAGTGTAGGAGGTGAAACTGGATGGACTCCTGGTGGTTTCCTGACAGCAGGATTGTCACAGGGGCGGAGATATGAGTGACAGTGCCAAGATGATGCCCATCCAGGGCTCGTGCAGGAATGGGTTGTGTCAGTTGATGATGGTTCACGCCCAGTTGCTGTGCAAGCTCAGGGTCCATGATGTTTGCTTCGGCTCCGGAATCCACAAGGGCGGCCAATGTATGAGTCTTGTCAGAAAGCTGAAGGCGGAGATGAAGCAGGGTCTTTCGGATGGAGGGAGACTGAAGGCTTGTTGAGCTCACCCGGATCTCCCCTACACCTGGTGAGCTGCGGCTTTTTGCCGGACAAGTGGCGACACGGTGATTTTTTCGCCACCACAGTAGAGGCAAAGGTTGGAGCTTAGACGGCGCCGACGCTCCTCGGGAGTCAGAGAGGCACGGCCAATCTCCATGGGCTCAGGCTGATTGAGTTGGCTATGGGACTTGACAGGCAGGGGCTGGACAGAAGCGGTATCGACCCGAGTGCGGATGGCAGGTTGACTGAGACGGCCCTTCTCCATCCTCCGGGTCTGTATACGGCGGTCAATGCGGACGGCAAGGTCAATGGCGGCATCAAGCGTTGAGGGCGGGTCATGGGAAACAAGCTCGTCTTTGATATAGTCCGCCAGGCTATGGAGGAAGGCTTGCACCAGTGCCTCTGGGTTAAACGAGCTTTGACTGGCCAGGGTACGAAAGTCAATGGAGAAGTCTGCCACTGTCCGATTGCCCTGACGGATGGTGAGCAGAGCTTGTGACGCTTCGGCTGTTGGCGAGCCTAGGTCAAAGACCTTTAACATCTCCTCCTCAAAGGCACTGAAGGAGGCACAGGCTGGGGTTTGCCGGTCGAATTCCGCCGTTCCCCACAACCGAGCTCGACCGGTGAGATGTGTGATGACATACCCCACCTTGGCTCCCTCTGTTGAGAAAGTCCTGGGCTGTAGTGCAAACTGGATTCGGCAGCTGCTCAAGAATGGTCTTACTTGCTTCTGGTTGCCATCAAAACGTTCCGGGTTCCCAATCTTTGGTTCAGGAGCGTGGGGATCTGGTGGCAGCACTGCCGGGCCTGCAGCATTGGGACCCTCCAGCGGAGGGATGAAGGAGTGTCGGTGGTACAGGAACAGAAGGACCAGGGGGGGGTGCAGGTGGAGTAGCCGGGTTTGAGAGTAGTTGCAGGGCTTGGGCTAGCTGTTGTTGCTGCAGTTGGAACTGTTGTTGCTGCTGGTTGAATAGCTGGAGAAGGGAAGCGATGTCGCCAGCCATCCGATTTTATGTCTCCCTCAGAGCGTTCCAGTCGCTGTAGGGCAGTCATCTCTGGCTCTTCTTCCATCGTGGTCAGGGAGTGCGCTGGGTCCATGATGGTCAGATCGTTCTGTCACGGACAGAAGAGGACCCAAGAGCGCAAGTTCAAATTCAGAGTTCTTTATTGAAGGTTTCAGGCGGGAAGAGGAGTGCCAGGGGTGTCAGGGGTTCCAGGGGTGCTTGGGGCTCTGGGGTCTTTCAGGGTCCTGTGGGTACCTGTGCTCCGGGGGTCACCAAATGTCCGGGGGTGTCCAGTCCAAGTGCTTAGTGTGTGTGTTCCCCAGTGATGGAGCGGCGTATCGGGCTGAGGGTGGTGAAGCGTCTGGGCACGCTCATCTGGTGGTCGGAGACCTGGGGGAACACACACACAACAGCAATATGAATGGCAGGCAGAAGTACAGATCAGGGCTGGGCAAATATCGTGGTGAGAGACAGAAAGCAGAATCGAGTTACCGGAGGGGCTGAAGATCGGAGAGTAGTCGAGGTCCAGAAGGCAGGTCGGGATAGACGGGGCAGTAGAACAAGGAGGCAGTCAAGAAAGGATCGGTATCACAAACAGGAGTCAGAGCGCAGACAGGCAGGTTACTGGTCCGGGTTTGAAGACGATCTGACAGGGCTTGGCTGAAAAACAGGGCTTGATATACTGGGAGAGGTTAGTGGGGAAATGCAGTTCAGCTGGCAGAGTAATTAGAACAGAGTGAGGCAAGGTGAGGATGGTGAGTGGGAAATGCAGTGCAGCTGGCCAGGTAACAAGAGCAGAGCAGGGCGGAGCCAGGTGGAGCTCGTTAGGCAGAGTAGGGAGAGAGTGAGCAGAGTGGCAGAGAATTGAATGCAATTAATGTTGCTACCAGGGAGAGAGAGTGCTCATGACAATTATATGGGGAATAGGGGACCATTATATGGGGAATAGGGGACCATTATATGGGGAATAGGGGACCATTATATGAGGAATAGGGGACCATTATATGGGGAATAGGGCACCATTATATGGGGAATAGGGGACCATTATATGGGGAATAGGGGACCATTATATGGGGAATAGGGGACCATTATATGAGGAATAGGGGACCATTATATGGGGAATAGGGCACCATTATATGGGGAATAGGGGACCATTATATGGGGAATAGGGGACCATTATATGGAGAATATTGGACCATTATATGGGGAATAGGGGACCATTATATGGAGAATATTGGACCATTATATGGGGAATAGGGGACCATTATATGGGGAATAGGGGACCATTATATGGGGAATAGGGGACCATTATATGGAGAATATTGGACCATTATATGGGGAATAGGGGACCATTATATAGAGAATAGGGGACCATTATATGGGGAATAGGGGACCATTATATGGAGAATATTGGACCATTATATGGGGAATAGGGAACATTATATGGAGAATAGGGGAACATTATATGGGGAATAGGGGACCATTATATAGAGAATAGGGGACCATTATATGGGGAATAGGGGACCATTATATAGAGAATAGGGGACCATTATATGGGGAATAGGGGACCATTGTATGGGGAATAGGGGACCATTATAAGGAGAATAGGGGACCATTATATGGGGAATAGTGCACCATAATATGGAAAATATTGGACCATTATATGGGGAATAGGGGACCATTATATAGAGAATAGGGGACCATTATATGGGGAATAGGGGACCATTATATAGAGAATAGGGGACCATTATAAGGAGAATATTGGACCATTATATGGGGAATAGGGGACCATTATATGGGGAATAGGGGACCATTATATGGAGAATAGGGGACCATTATATGGGGAATAGGGGACCATTATATAGAGAATAGGGGACCATTATATGGGGAATAGGGGACCATTATATAGAGAATAGGGGACCATTATATAGAGAATAGGGGACCATTATATGGGGAATAGGGGACCATTATATGGGGAATAGAGGACCATTATATGGGGAATAGGGGACCATTATATGGGGAATATTGGACCATTATATGGGGAATAGGGGACCATTATATGGGGAATAGGGGAACATTATAAGGGGAATAGGGCACCATTATATGGGGAATAGGGGACCATTATATGGAGAATAGGGGACCATTATATGGGGAATAGGGGACCATTATATGTGGAATAGGGCACATTATATGGAGAATAGGGGACCATTATATGGAGAATAGGGGACCATTAGATGGAGAATAGGGGACCATTATATGGGGAATAGGGGACCATTATATGGGGAATAGGGGAACATTATATGGAGAATAGGGGACCATTATATGGGAAATAGGGGACCATTATATGGGGAATAGGGGACCATTATATGGGGAATAGGGGACCATTATATGGGGAATAGGGGACCATTATATGGGGAATAGGGGACCATTATATGGGGAATAGTGCACCATTATATGGAGAATATTGGACCATTATATGGGGAATAGGGCACCATTATTGTCACGCCCTGGCTCTGGGGACACTTGTATGTTGAGCCAGGGTGTGCGTTTCATTTGTTTATCTAGTAGTTGCATTTCTATGTTGGCCAGATTGGTTCCCAATCAGAGGCAACGAGTGTCAGCTGGTGCTGGTTGTCTCTGATTGGGAACCATATTTATACAGGCTGTTTTCCCACAGTTGTTGTGGGATCTTGTTTCTAGTTGGTTTGTGTTAGACCGTGAACTGTCACGTTATCGTTTTGTTTATGTTGTCGTTATATCGCTAAATAAAGAGTATGTTTGCCTGCAACGCTGCGCCTTGGTCCTCTGTTCCCGACGATCGTGACAATTATAAGGAGAATAGGGGACCATTATATGGGGAAAAGGGGACCATTATATGGGGAATAGGGGACCATTATATGGGGAATAGGGGACCATTATATGGGGAATAGGGGACCATTATATGGAGAATAGGGGACCATTATATGGGGAATAGGGACCATTATATGGGGAATAGGGGACCATTATATGGAGAATAGGGGACCATTATATGGAGAATAGGGGACCATTATATGGAGAATAGGGGACCATTAGGGGGACCATTATATGGGGAATAGGGGACCATTAGGGGGACCATTATATGGGGAATAGGGGACCATTAGGGGGACCATTATATGGGGAATAGGGGACCATTAGGGGGACCATTATATGGGGAATAGGGGACCATTAGGGGGACCATTATATGGGGAATAGGGGACCATTAGGGGGACCATTATATGGGGAATAGGGGACCATTAGGGGGACCATTTGGGACACAGCCACAATCTTCTATCTGTCCTGCATGTAGAATAGAGATAGAATGAAATAGAACAGATTCTGTCAGATTGTTCTGTCAGATTCAGAGGACCAATTTAGGTCCTCAATTTGGGCCTGAGATCCTTTCACTTCAATTTAAGGGCTTTATTGGAATGGGAAACATATGTTAACATTGCCAAAGCAAGTGAATTAGATAATAAACAAAAGTGAAATAAACAATAAAACATTTACAGTAAACATTACACATGACAAAAGAATAAAGACAACTTTCTCTGTGTCTCTCTCTCTCTCTCTCTCTCTCTGTGACGTTCTGGCTCCGGGACTCTTAGTTGTGAGCCAGGGTTGTCATTTTCTTTTGGGTGTATTTCTATGTTTGGGTTTTATGTTGATTAGTCATATGACTCCCAATCGGAGGTAACGAGTGTCAGCTGTCGGCTCGTTATCTCTGATTGGGAGCCATATTTATACTGTGTGGATTCACCTTGGTTTTGTGGGTTTTTGTTTCCTTGTTGCTGTTAGTCTATATCAGTATTGGACTTCACTTTCGTCATATTTGGTTTGTTGTTTTTGATCGTGGTTTCTTATTAATAAAGTCTACGATGTTCGCTCAACACGCTGCGCTTTGGTCTCCTCCTTTCGACGATCGTGACAGAAAAACCCACCACAAAAGGACCAAGCAGCGCGTCCAGGAGCAAAGGGTCTGGACATGGGAGGAGGCGCCGGGTCAGGAGAGAACGTTGGTGGATGTCCTCCTCGGCTGGGGACATATTACCCAGGAGGAGGCCGTCCGGTACCGGAGGGCGATGAAGGGGGAGAACCTGGCAGGAGAGGAGCAACGGCATCGGCAGGGCCATCGTCGGAAGGACGGGAGGCAACCCCAAAAAGTTTTTGGGGGGGGGCACATGCTTGGGCGGCTGGGCAGCAGGAGGCTGCCACAGGGAGAAAAGGAGAGAAGGCTAACGGAGTACGGGAGCCATTGGCGAGTAGAGGGAGGGAAGTGTTTGTGGCACGGCGTGAAGGACTGATGTGTGTTGCCAGTCCGGTCCGGCCCGTTCCTGATCCTCGGTTGAGGCCAGTGTGTGTGTGTTCCCGGTACGGACCGGCCTGTTCCTACTCCAAGCACCAGGTCCACGGTGTGCTACGCCAGCCCGACCCGGCCTGTTCCGGCCACTCGCACCAGGGATGCGGTGCGCGCGTCGCCAGCCCAGCCCGGCCTGTTCCTACTCCACGCACCAGGGATACGGTGCGCTTCGCCAGCCCGGCCCGGCCTGTTCCGGCCTCTCGCACCAGGGATACGGTGCGCGTCGCCAGCCCAGCCCGGCCTGTTCCTGCTCTCTCCGCACTAGGCCTTATGTGCGTCCCCAGGGTCCAGCATGCCCTGTTGCTGCTCTCCGCACTAGGCCTTATGTGCGTCCCCAGGGCCAAGCATGCCCTGTTGCTGCTTCCCGCACTAGCCCTGAGATGCGTGTCCTCAGCCCGGTACCTCCAGTTCCGGCACCACGCATCAGGCCTACGGTGCGCCCCCCAGGGCCAAGCATGCCCTGTTGCTTCTCCCCCCCGCACTAGCCCTGAGATGCGTGTCCTCAGCCCGGTACCTCCAGTTCCGGCACCACGCACCAGGCCTACGGTGCGCCTCAGACGGCCAGAGTCTGCCGTCTGCCCAACGGGGCCTGAACTGTCCGTCTGCCCAACGCCGTCTGAACTGCCCGTCTGCCCAACGGCGCCTGAACTGCCCGTCTGCCCAACGCCGTCTGAACTGCCCGTCTGCCCAACGCCGTCTGAACTGCCCGTCTGCCCAACGGCGCCTGAACTGCCCGTCTGCCCAACGCCGTCTGAACTGCCCGTCTGCCCAACGCCGTCTGAACTGCCCGTCTGCCCAACGGCGCCTGAACTGCCCGTCTGCCCAACGCCGTCTGAACTGCCCGTCTGCCCAACGCCGTCTGAACTGTCCGTCTGCCCAACGCCGTCTGAACTGCCCGTCTGTACTGAGCCTGCAAAGCCGCCCGTCTGCCATGAGCCTTCAGAGCCGTCCGCCAGACCGGAGCCGCTAGAGCTCTCCGCCAGACAGGATCAGCCAGAGCCTTCCGCCAGACAGGATCAGCCAGAGCCTTCCGCCAGACAGGATCAGCCAGAGCCTTCCGCCAGACAGGATCAGCCAGAGCCTTCCGCCAGACAGGATCAGCCAGAGCCTTCCGCCAGACAGGATCAGCCAGAGCCTTCCGCCAGACAGGAGCAGCCAGAGCCTTCCGTCAGACCGGATCAGCCAGAGCCTTCCGCCAGACAGGAGCAGCCAGAGCCTTCCGCCAGACGGGATCAGCCAGAGCCTTCCGCCAGCCATGAGTGGCCAGATCCGTCAGCCAGCCATGAGCAGCCAGATCCGTCAGCCAGCCATGAGCAGCCAGATCCGTCAGCCAGCCATGAGCCGTCCAGCCAGGATCCGCCAGAGCCGTCCAGCCAGGATCCGCCAGAGCCGTCCAGCCAGGATCCGCCAGAGCCAGCCAGCCAGGATCCGCCATTTAGTCAGGTGCTGCCCCTTAGTCCAGTGCTGCCCCTTAGTCCAGTGCTGCCCCTTAGTCCGGTGCTGTCCCTTAGCCTGGTGCTGCCTCTTAGTCCGGTGCTGCCCATTAATCCAGGTGGGTTTAAGTGGAGGGTGGTCATTGGGAGGAGGTTAAGAAAGCGGGGTAGTAACTATAGTGGGGTGGTGGTCAAGCCCGGAGCCGGAACCGCCTCCGGGGAGCAACACCCACCCAGCCCTCCCCTATTGTGGGGGTTGTGAGGCGCGGTCGCAGTCCGCGCCTTTAGGGGGGGTACTGTGACGTTCTGGCTCCGGGACTCTTAGTTGTGAGCAGGGTTGTCATTTTTCTTTTGGGTGTATTTCTATGTTTGGGTTTTATGTTGATTAGTCATATGACTCCCAATCGGAGGTAACGAGTGTCAGCTGTCGGCTCGTTATCTCTGATTGGGAGCCATATTTATACTGTGTGGTTTCACCTTGGTTTTGTGGGTTTTTGTTTCCTTGTTGCTGTTAGTCTATATCAGTATTGGACTTCACTTTCGTCATATTTGGTTTGTTGTTTTTGATCGTGGTTTCTTATTAATAAAGTCTACGATGTTCGCTCAACACGCTGCGCTTTGGTCTCCTCCTTTCGACGATCGTGACACTCTCTCTCTCTCTCTCTCTCTCTCTCTCTCTCTCTCTCTCTCTCTCTCACTCATGCTCTCTCTCTATATATATACAGTGGGGAGAACAAGTATTTGATACACTGCCGATTTTGCAGGTTTTCCTACTTACAAAGCATGTAGAGGTCTGTAATTTTTATCATAGGTACACTTCAACTGTGAGAGACTGAATTTTAAGTAATTAATTTGCATTTTATTGCATGACATAAGTATTTGATCACCTACCAACCAGTAAGAATTCCGGCTCTCACAGACCTGTTAGTTTTTCTTTAAGAAGCCCTCCTGTTCTCCACTCATTACCTGTATTAACTGCACCTGTTTGAACTCGTTACCTGTATAAAAGACACCTGTCCACACACTCAATCAAACAGACTCCAACCTCTCCACAATGGCCAAGACCAGAGAGCTGTGTAAGGGACATCAGGGATAAAATTGTAGACCTGCACAAGGCTGGGATGGGCTACAGGACAATAGGATAGCAGCTTGGTGAGAAGGCAACAACTGTTGGCGCAATTATTAGAAAATGGAAGAAGTTTAAGATGACGGTCAATCACTCTCGGTCTGGGGCTCAATGCAAGATCTCACCTCATGGGGCATCAATGATCATGAGGAAGGTGAGGGATCAGCCCAGAACTACATGGCAGTACCTGGTCAAGGACCTGAAGAGAGCTGGGACCACAGTCTCAAAGAAAACCATTAGAAATACACTACGCCGTCATGGATTAAAATCCTGCAGCGCACGCAATGTCCCCCTGCTCAAGCCAGCGCATGTCTAGGCCCGTCTGAAGTTTGCCAATGACCATCTGGATGATCCAGAGGTGGAATGGGAGAAGGTCATGTGGTCTGATGAGACAAAAATATAGCTTTTTGGTCTAAACTCCACTCGCCGTGTTTGGAGGAAGAAGAAGGATGAGTACAACCCCAAGAACACCATCCCAACCGTGAAGCATGGAGGTGGAAACATAATTCTTTGGGGATGCTTTTCTGCAAAGGGGACAGGACGACTGCATCGTATTGAGGGGAGGATGGATGGGGCCATGTATCGCGAGATCTTGGCCAACAACCTCCTTCCCTCAGTAAGAGCATTGAAGATGGGTCGTAGCTGGGTCTTCCAGCATGACAACGACCCGAAACACACAGCCAGGGCAACTAAGGAGTGGCTCCGTAAGAAGCACCTCAAGGTCCTGGAGTGGCCTAGCCAGTCTCCAGACCTGAACCCCGTAGAACATCTTTGGAGGGAGCTGAAAGTCCGTATTGCCCAGCGACAGCCCCGAAACCTGAAGGATCTGGAGAAGGTCTGTATGGAGGAGTGGGGCCAAAATCCCTGCTGCAGTGTGTGCAAACCTGGTCAAGACCTACAGGAAATGTATGATCTCTGTAATTGCAAACAAAGGTTTCTGTACCAAATATTAAGTTCTGCTTTTCTGATGTATCAAATACTTATGTCATGCAATAGAATGCTAATCAATTACTTAAAAATCATACAATGTGATTTTCTGGATTTTTGTTTTAGATTCCATCTCTCACAGTTTTGAAGTGTACCTATGATAAAAATTACAGACCTCTACATGCTTTTTGTAAGGAAAACCTGCAAAATCGGCAGTGTATCAAATACTTGTTCTCCCCACTGTATATCTCTCTCATGCTCTCTCTCTCTCATGCTCTCTCTCTCTCACTCTCCCTCTCTCTCCCCCCTCTCTCTCTCTCTCTCTCGCTCTCTCTCTCTCTCTCTCTCTCTCTCGCTCTCTCTCTTTATCGCTCTCTCATGCTCTCTCTCTCTCATGCTCTCATGCTCTCTCTCTCTCTCTCTCTCTCTCTCTCTCTCTCTCTCTCTCTCTCTCTGTCTCCCTCCAGATCTCTCCATCACAGTCTTTATTGGACTTGACCTGCTGAGATGAGCAATGAAGCCAATAAAGCCAGACACACACATTTTTTTTTTACACACACACACACACACACACACACACACACACTGATATGCCAGAGGACTTTAGGTGCGTCCACATACACACCCTCTGAAATAAAATCGATGGCAGTGCTGTATTCACAGTATTCTCTATCATGATATACCTCCCCACACACACACAACCAGGTTGAGTCTGAAATATCACCCAGTCCACTCCCATCTCTCACCAGGCACTTAGATGTTACTTACGGATGAATTAAATAGCACTGATTTCTTACATGACTCTGTTTGTGTGTGTGTGTGTGTCTTTTTGTGTGTGTGGGTGTGTGTGTGTGTGTGTGTGTGTGTGTGTGCGTGCGTTCGTGTGTGTGTGTGTGTGTGCGTGCGTTCGTGTGTGTGCGTGCGTGCGTGCGTGCGTGTGTGTGCGTGCGTGCGTTCGTGTGTGTGTGTGACCAGACTGTATCCTCTCTGTGATAACCTTCCATCGTGCTGACTGATGTACTTCCTGTGATAGATATGAGCTGACTCAGCAGGAGGTTCCTTTACATTATTATGTTCAGTATAATTGTTCTTCTTCTGTCTCAACACAGATGTCCACAGAGCTGGGGGGGATACAGAGACAGCATCACAGCCTGCATTTTTCAAACTAACGCACTGTAACATTAAAATGGTGCACGGCTTACTGTTTCTTACTGTACATATATACAGTAACACAGGACATATACAGTAACTCAGAACATGTACAGTAACTCAGGACATATACAGTAACTCAGAACATGTACAGTAACTCAGGACATATACAGTAACTCAGAACATGTAAAGTAACTCAGAACATGTACAGTAACTCAGAACATATACAGTAACTCAGAACATGTAAAGTAACTCAGAACATGTACAGTAACTCAGAACATATACAGTAACTCAGAACATATACAGTAATCTCCCACTCCCCCTCTCTCCCTCCCCCCCTCTCCCTCCCCCCCCTCTCCCTCTCCCCCTCTCCCTCTCCCCCTCTCCCTCCCCATCTCGCTCCTCCCCCCTCTCTCTCCCCCTCTTCCTCCCCCCATCTCCCTCTCCCCCTCTCCCTCCCCATCTCCCTCCCCCCTCTCTCTCCCCCTCTTCCTCCCCACCTCTCCCTCTCCCCCTCTCCCTCTCCCCCTCTCCCTCCCCCCTCTCCCTCTCCCCCTCCTCCCCCCATCTCGCTCCCCCCTCTCTCTCCCCCTCTTCCTCCCTACCTCTCCCTCTCCCCCTCTCCCTCTCCCCCTCTCCCTCCCCCCTCTCCCTCTCCCCCTCTCCCTCCCCATCTCGCTCCCCCCTCTCTCTCCCCCTCTTCCTCCCCCTTCAGCATATGAATGGGTAGAGTGGTAGGATGAAGACTCCATAATGACTTCTACAACTGAAATAGGAAATACACACTGTTTGCATTTGGCATCACTGGATGTCATCTGCTATCTATCTATCTATCTATCTATCTATCTATCTATCTATCTATCTATCTATCCTATCTATCTATCTATCTATCTATCTATCTATCTATCTATCTATCTATCTATCTATCTATCTATCTATCTATCTATCTATCTATCTATCTACAGTGGGGAGAACAAGTATTTGATACACAGCCAATTTTGCAGGTTTTTCTACTTACAAAGCATGTAGAGGTCTGTAATTTTTATCATAGGTACACTTCAACTGTGAGAGATGGAATCTAAAACAAAAATCCAGAAAATCACATTGTATGATTTCTAAGTAATTGATTAGCATTTTATTGCATGACATAAGTATTTGATACATCAGAAAAGCAGAACTTAATATTTGGTACAGAAACCTTTGTTTGCAATTACAGAGATCATACGTTTCCTGTAGGTATTGACCAGGTTTGCACACACTGCAGCAGGGATTTTGGCCCGCTCCTCCATACAGACCTTGGCCATTGTGGAGAGGTTGGAGTCTGATTGAGTGTGTGGACAGGTGTCTTTTATACAGGTAACGAGTTCAAACAGGTGCAGTTAATACAGGTAATGAGTGGAGAACAGGAGTGCTTCTTAAAGAAAAACTCACAGGTCTGTGAGAGCCGGAATTCTTACTGGTTGGTAGGTGATCAAATACTTAAGTCATGCAATACAATGCAAATTAATTACTTAAAAATCATACAATGTGATTTTCTGGATTTTTGTTTTAGATTCCGTCTCTCACAGTTGAAGTGTACTTATGATAAAAATTACAGACCTCTACATGCTTTGTAATCTATCTATCTATCTATCTATCTATCTATCTATCTATCTATCTATCTATCTATCTATCTATCTATCTATCTATCTATCTATCTATCTATCTATCTATCTATCTATCTATCTATCTATCTATCTATCTATCTATCTATCTATCTATCTATCTATCTATCTATCTATCTATCTATCTATCTATCTATCTATCTATCTATCTATCTATCTATCTATCTATCTATCTATCTATCTATCCATCCATCCATCCATCCATCCATCCATCCATCCATCCATTAATCCATCCATCCATTCATTTCTGTGTACAGTATCCTATAGTTAGAATATCTTCTGGTCTTTATAACTTACTTCTTCAGTTCTCCAAAGCAGAGGGTGAGAAACCACCCAGAACACCAGCTGTTGTTGAACGCACCTCTAACCCCTACACACTGGTTACACACACACACACACACACACACACACACACACACACACACACACACACACACACACACACACACACACACACACACACACACCCACGTGTATGTTAAGATGCATAATTTGAGTGAAGGTGATACACCTCTGGGCCGGCCATGCTGAGAGTGTTCGTGTGTGTGCGTCCGTTTGCGTGGGTTTGTTCTTGTGTGTGTGTGTGTGTGTGTGTGTGTGTGTGGGTGTGAATGAGGGGAGCTGAGGACAAGGAAGCTAATAATGATCTACTTTTCTGTAATCAGTCATGAATTCATGAATGCCAACTTCCTCTAAAGTTGATGTTTTTCTTCCTCTCTCTCTCTCTGATCATAGCCGGCGTTGATAACTTCCTAACTAGCACAAGAGTTTCTTAGGGAAAACCTGGAACAAACTTTTACTGTTTCAGTCTGTCTGTCTGCTCTGGTTTATGCTCATGGTAACAATAACACGAGAGAGAGAGAGAGAGAGAGAGAGAGAGAGAGAGAGAGAGAGAGAGAGAGAGAGGAGAGAGAGAGAGAGAGAGAGAGAGAGAGAGAGAGAGAGAGAGAGAGAGAGAGAGAGAGAGAGAGAGAGAGAGAGAGAGAGAGAGAGAGAGAGAGAGAGAGAGAGAGAGAGGAGAGAGAGAGAGAGAGAGAG
This sequence comes from Coregonus suidteri, assembly GCA_036851935.1. Classification (NCBI taxonomy): domain Eukaryota; kingdom Metazoa; phylum Chordata; class Actinopteri; order Salmoniformes; family Salmonidae; genus Coregonus; species Coregonus suidteri. Next base: position 10,556,043 of record CM072220.1, read on the forward strand.
AGAGAGAGAGAGAGAGAGAGAGAGAGAGAGAGAGAGAGAGAGAGAGAGAGAGAGAGGAGAGAGAGAGAGAAGAGAGAGAGAGAGAGAGAAAGAGAGAAAAGAGAGAAAGCAGGGGAGAGACTTAGTGTGAAGAAATGAACTCAGAGCCAATAAGAAAGGTTACAGTGTACTGTGCCAGAATCAATGGGGAGAGGAAGTGTGTGTTTGTGTGTTTATGGGTGTGCCCATGTGGTCTGTGTGTGTGTGTGTGTGTTTATGGGTGTGCCCATGTGTGTGTTTGTGTTTGTGTGTGCCCGTATTTGTGTGTGAAATTATTCAAATAAGTAATGCAAATTGCATTTATATTTCTGTTTTATATTCCATTACATTCTCCAAAGATAAAATGCTTTGTTGAGAACACACTCACTCTCACTGTGACATACCCAACACTGTATATAGACATAATGACATTTGAAATGTCTTTATTCTTTTGGAACTTCTGAGTGTAATGTTTACTGTTAATATTTATTGTTTATTTCACTTTTGTTTACTATCTACTTCACTTGCTTGGCAATGTTAACATATGTTTCCCATGCCAATAAAGCCCCTTCAATTGAATTGAATTGTACTGAGAGAGAAGGAGAGACAGGGAACCAGATAGAGATGGAGGCCTCCCTAGTGGCGTAGCGGTCTAAGCAGCCATCCCTACAGACCCGGGTTCGAGCCCCAGGCTGTTTCACAGCCGGCCGTGACCGGGAGACCCATGAGGCGGTGCACAATTGGCCCAGCATTGTCCGGGTTAGGGGAGGGTTTGGCTGGCCAGTAATTCCTTGACCCATCGCTCTCTAGCGACTCCTTGTGGCGGGCCAGGCGCCTGCAAGCTGCCATCGGTCGCCAGCTGGATGGTGTTTCCTCCGACACATTAAGCAAGCAGTGCGGCTTGGCAGGGTCGTGTTTCGGAGTACGCATGGCTCTCGACCTTCGCCTCTACTGAGTCCGTAGGGGAGTTGCAGCGATGGGACAAGACTGTAACTACCAGGGGTAAAAGTAAATATTTTAAAGAGAGAGCAGACATTGGAACAGCAGCCATTGGAAAAGTAGCCATTGGAACAGTAGACATTGGAACAGCAGACATTGGAACAGCAGACATTGGAACAGTAGCCACTAAGACAGACATTGGAACAGTAGCCACTAAGACAGACATTGGAACAGTAGACATTGGAACAGCAGACATTGGAACAGTAGCCACTAAGACAGACATTGGAACAGTAGCCTTGGAACAGTAGACATGGAACAGTAGCCACTAAGGCAGACTTGGAACAGTAGCAATGGAACAGTAGCCACTAAGACAGACTTGGAACAGTAGCCTTGGAACAGTAGCCACTAAGACAGACTTGGAACAGTAGCCTTGGAACAGTAGCCTTGGAACAGTAGCCATGGAACAGTAGCCTTGGAACAGTAGCCTTGGAACAGTAGCCTTGGAACAGTAGCCATGGAACAGTAGCCTTGGAACAGTAGCCATGGAACAGTAGCCTTGGAACATTAGCCATGGAACAGTAGCCTTGGAACAGTAGCCTTGGAACAGTAGCCACTAAGACAGACTTGGAACAGTAGCCATGGAACAGTAGCCATGGAACAGTAGCCTTGGAACAGTAGCCTTGGAACAGTAGCCACTAAGACAGACTTGGAACAGTAGCCATGGAACAGTAGCCATGGAACATTAGCCATGGAACAGTAGCCTTGGAACAGTAGCCTTGGAACAGTAGCCTTGGAACAGTAGCCACTAAGACAGACTTGGAACAGTAGCCATGGAACAGTAGCCATGGAACAGTAGCCTTGGAACAGTAGCCTTGGAACAGTAGCCATGGAACAGTAGCCTTGGAACATTAGCCTTGGAACAGTAGCCATGGAACAGTAGCCTTGGAACATTAGCCATGGAACAGTAGCCACTAAGACAGACTTGGAACAGTAGCCATGGAACAGTAGCCTTGGAACAGTAGCCACTAAGACAGACTTGGAAACAGTAGCCATGGAACAGTAGCCATGGAACAGTAGCCATGGAACAGTAGCCATGGAACAGTAGCCATGGAACAGTAGCCTTGGAACAGTAGCCTTGGAACAGTAGCCTTGGAACAGTAGCCACTAAGACAGACTTGGAACAGTAGCCATGGAACAGTAGCCATGGAACAGTAGCCTTGGAACAGTAGCCTTGGAACAGTAGCCTTGGAACAGTAGCCACTAAGACAGACTTGGAACAGTAGCCATGGAACAGTAGCCATGGAACAGTAGCCATGGAACAGTAGCCTTGAAACAGTAGCCTTGGAACAGTAGCCTTGGAACAGTAGCCACTAAGACAGACTTGGAACAGTAGCCTTGGAACATTAGCCATGGAACAGTAGCCTTGGAACAGTAGCCTTGGAACAGTAGCCTTGGAACAGTAGCCACTAAGACAGACTTGGAACAGTAGCCATGGAACATTAGCCATGGAACAGTAGCCATGGAACAGTAGCCATGGAACAGTAGCCTTGGAACATTAGCCATGGAACAGTAGCCACTAAGACAGACTTGGAACAGTAGCCTTTGGAACATTAGCCATGGAACAGTAGCCTTGGAACAGTAGCCTTGGAACAGTAGCCTTGGAACAGTAGCCTTGGAACAGTAGCCTTGGAACAGTAGCCACTAAGACAGACTTGGAACAGTAGCCTTGGAACATTAGCCATGGAACAGTAGCCTTGGAACAGTAGCCTTGGAAACAGTAGCCTTGGAACAGTAGCCTTGGAACAGTAGCCACTAAGACAGACTTGGAACAGTAGCCTTGGAACAGTAGCCATGGAACAGTAGCCTTGGAACAGTAGCCTTGGAACAGTAGCCTTGGAACAGTAGCCACTAAGACAGACTTGGAACAGTAGCCATGGAACAGTAGCCATGGAACAGTAGCCATGGAACAGTAGCCTTGGAACAGTAGCCATGGAACAGTAGCCATGGAACAGTAGCCATGGAACAGTAGCCATGGAACAGTAGCCATGGAACAGTAGCCATGGAACAGTAGCCATGGAACAGTAGCCTTGGAACAGTAGCCATGGAACAGTAGCCACTAAGACAGACTTGGAACAGTAGCCATGGAACAGTAGCCATGGAACAGTAGCCATGGAACAGTAGCCATGGAACAGTAGCCTTGGAACATTAGCCATGGAACAGTAGCCATGGAACAGTAGCCACTAAGACAGACTTGGAACAGTAGCCTTGGAACAGTAGCCATGGAACAGTAGCCATGGAACAGTAGCCATGGAACATTAGCCATGGAACAGTAGCCTTGGAACAGTAGCCTTGGAACAGTAGCCTTGGAACTGTAGCCATGGAACAGTAGCCTTGGAACAGTAGCCACTAAGACAGACTTGGAACAGTAGCCATGGAACATTAGCCATGGAACAGTAGCCATGGAACAGTAGCCTTGGAACATTAGCCATGGAACAGTAGCCTTGGAACAGTAGCCTTGGAACTGTAGCCATGGAACAGTAGCCTTGGAACAGTAGACTTGGAACAGTAGCCACTAAGACAGACTTGGAACAGTAGCCATGGAACAGTAGCCACTAAGACAGACTTGGAACAGTAGCAATGGAACAGTAGCCATGGAACAGTAGCCACTAAGACAGACTTGGAACAGTAGCCTTGGAACAGTAGCCTTGGAACAGTAGCCTTGGAACATTAGCCTTGGAACAGTAGCCATGGAACATTAGCCTTGGAACATTAGCCTTGGAACAGTAGCCATGGAACAGTAGCCATGGAACAGTAGCCTTGGAACAGTAGCCATGGAACAGTAGCCATGGAACAGTAGCCTTGGAACAGTAGCCTTGGAACAGTAGCCTTGGAACAGTAGCCTTGGAACATTAGCCTTGGAACAGTAGCCATGGAACAGTAGCCATGGAACAGTAGCCTTGGAACAGTAGCCATGGAACAGTAGCCATGGAACAGTAGCCACGGAACAGTAGCCATTGAACAGTAGCCTTGGAACAGTAGCCATGGAACAGTAGCCATGGAACAGTAGCCTTGGAACAGTAGCCATGGAACAGTAGCCATGGAACAGTAGCCATGGAACAGTAGCCATGGAACAGTAGCCATGGAACAGTAGCCTTGGAACAGTAGCCATGGAACAGTAGCCATGGAACAGTAGCCTTGGAACAGTAGCCACTAAGACAGACTTGGTACGGTAGCCATGAAACAGCAGCCATTGAAACATTGGAATATTGGAACAGTAGATATTGGAACAGCAGCCTTTGGAACAGTAGCCATGGAATAGTAGCCACTAAGAAAGACTTGGAACAGTAGCCTTGGAACAGTAGCCACTAAGACAGTCTTGGAACAGTAGCCATGGAACAGTAGCCTTGGAACAGTAGCCTTGGAACAGTAGCCATGGAACAGTAGCCTTGGAACAGTAGCCTTGGAACAGTAGCCATGGAACAGTAGCCATGGAACAGTAGCCACGGAACAGTAGCCATGGAACAGTAGCCTTGGAACAGTAGCCATGGAACAGTAGCCACGGAACAGTAGCCATGGAACAGTAGCCATGGAACAGTAGCCTTGGAACAGTAGCCATGGAACAGTAGCCATGGAACAGTAGCCATGGAACATTAGCCATGGAACAGTAGCCTTGGAACAGTAGCCTTGGAACAGTAGCCTTGGACCAGTAGCCTTGGAACAGTAGCCATGGAACAGTAGCCATGGAACAGTAGCCATGGAACAGTAGCCTTGGAACAGTAGCCTTGGAACAGTAGCCATGGAACAGTAGCCATGGAACAGTAGCCATGGAACATTAGCCATGGAACAGTAGCCATGGAACAGTAGCCATGGAACAGTAGCCTTGGAACAGTAGCCTTGGAACAGTAGCCATGGAACAGTAGCCTTGGAACAGTAGCCATGGAACAGTAGCCATGGAACAGTAGCCATGGAACAGTAGCCTTGGAACAGTAGCCTTGGAACAGTAGCCATGGAACAGTAGCCATGGAACAGTAGCCTTGGAACAGTAGCCTTGGAACAGTAGCCTTGGAACAGTAGCCTTGGAACAGTAGCCATGGAACAGTAGCCACGGAACAGTAGCCATGGAACAGTAGCCTTGGAACAGTAGCCATGGAACAGTAGCCATGGAACAGTAGCCATGGAACATTAGCCATGGAACAGTAGCCATGGAACAGTAGCCATGGAACAGTAGCCATGGAACATTAGCCATGGAACAGTAGCCATGGAACAGTAGCCATGGAACAGTAGCCTTGGAACAGTAGCCTTGGAACAGTAGCCATGGAACAGTAGCCATGGAACAGTAGCCATGGAACAGTAGCCTTGGAACAGTAGCCTTGGAACAGTAGCCATGGAACAGTAGCCTTGGAACAGTAGCCTTGGAACAGTAGCCATGGAACAGTAGCCATGGAACAGTAGCCTTGGAACAGTAGCCTTGGAACAGTAGCCTTGGAACAGTAGCCTTGGAACAGTAGCCATGGAACAGTAGCCTTGGAACAGTAGCCATGGAACAGTAGCCATGGAACAGTAGCCTTGGAACAGTAGCCATGGAACAGTAGCCATGGAACAGTAGCCATGGAACAGTAGCCTTGGAACAGTAGCCTTGGAACAGTAGCCATGGAACAGTAGCCTTGGAACAGTAGCCATGGAACAGTAGCCTTGGAACAGTAGCCATGGAACAGTAGCCTTGGAACAGTAGCCACTAAGACAGACTTGGTTGACCATCTGGCCACACTCTCCCTGTTCATTAGTGTGTTGTTAACTTGAGAAAGGAGGGAGGAGCTAAATATAACATGTTTTATAGAAGGATGAGAGTCTCAGGGAACAGAATGGTTTTGACCTTGAGTTGAGTAGCAAAGAAATGCTGCAGAGGACATCAACACACACCCCCGAACAGGGTCTGTTTCAACCAGAACACACAGGGTCTGTTTCAATCAGAACACACAGGGTCTGTTTCAACCAGAACACACAGGGTCTGTTTCAACCAGAACACACAGGGTCTGTTTCAACCAGAACACACAGGGTCTGTTTCAACCAGAACTCACAGGGTCTGTTTCAAACCAGAACACACAGGGTCTGTTTCAACCACAACACACAGGGTCTGTTTCAACCACAACAACACAGGGTCTATTTCAATCAGAACACATCAACCACGAACAAAACCCACAGGGTCTGTTTAGACTAGAACACACAGGGTCTGTTTCAACCACAACACACAGGGTCTGTTTAGACTAGAACACACAGGGTCTGTTTAGACTAGAACACACAGGGTCTGTTTAGACCAGAACACACAGGGTCTGTTTAGACTAGAACACACAGGGTCTGTTTCAACCACAACACACAGGGTCTGTTTAGACTAGAACACACAAGGTCTGTTTAGACTAGAATATACAAGGTTTCTAGACTATACAGGTTCTAGTCTAGTCTAAACTGGTTTACCTGGTTAAATAAAGGTGAAATAAATAAAAAAATAAAAAAAAATGATGTCATTCTTTTTAAGTGAATAAGTCTCAATAAAGAGCATGAAAACTCATTCTCTCTCCAAACTTTCTCTCTCTCAGGACCTGAGTTCTGAGTTTCTTGGGTTGTTTCAAAGCTCTGATGCATGCTTTGTGTGCGTGTGTGTGTGGGCGGCGACAAATTGAAGAGCAGGTGTATCAGGAACAGAAGAACGTGTGAGATCAGTGAGTCAACTTTCATCACGTTGTGTGTGTGTGTGTGTGTGTGTGTGTGTGTGTGTGTGTGTGTGTGTGTGAGGCATGAAATGCAATATCAGTTGGCTGCTGAGGGGGATTTGTTAGGGAAACAAAACCTGGTGATTTTTGCATGTGTTTTCAAAACACACACACACACACACACACACACACACACACACACACACTGACAGCGTTAAATTATGCTAATTTAGGTGAATTCCGGAAGGCTCTCAATCATGCAAATAGAACCTGATTCCCCCGAGGTTCGAGGTAAGGAGGAAGTGTGTGTGTGTCTGTTTGTTTGTGTGTGTGTTTGTTTGTTTGACAGTGAGAGAGAGAGAGAGAGAGAGAGAGAGAGAGAGAGAGAGAGAGAGAGAGAGAGAGAGAGAGAGAGAGAGAGAGAGGAGAGATGGAGAGAGAGAGAGAGAGAGAGAGAGAGAGAGAGAGAGAGAGAGAGAGAGAGAGAGAGAGAGGGGGAGTAAGATAGAGAGAGAGAGAGAGCGCGAGAGAGAGCGATAGAGAGAGAGAGAGAGAGAGAGAGAGAGAGAGAGCGATAGAGAGAGAGAGAGAGAGAGAGAGATGAGAGAGAGAGAGAGAGAGAGAGAGAGAGAGAGAGAGTGTGCTATACTAGCACACTACCCCTCTGTTAAGAGGGGGGGTGTGTTATCGACGGGTGGAAACTCAGGATACTGGACAACGAGGACTCTGAGTCGTCTAATATTAATCTCTATAAATCTGGAACCGTTTTGGTTCAAGGCAACACCAAACAGTTCCAGCTGGACTTTCACCTAATCAAAGAAATAGCTCAGCAGGAGAAGCTGTCCCTTGAGAAAGATACCCCTACCCCGAGCGGGTCAGACCAGACCTCTTCATTAAATAACCCCACAGAGCAACCCCAAGCAGAAACTCAACTTCCCAGCACAGAGTACTACTCCCTCATTGAAATGAAGGATAAATTCACCCAGCTGGAGGTAAGGCAGGTGGAGCTGGAACAGCAGGTGAACACACTCCAGTCAGCACAGACCCAGACAACAGTCCAGCACAACAACACCCCCTTAACTAGACCTGGAGAGCTGCAGGTAGAGAGAGACATGTCTGCACTCTGGACTGTGGTGAGACAACATCAACAGGAGAAAGAGCAGGAGCAGGAGAAGAACAGAGCACTAGAGGAGAGGATCAGAGTGCTGGAGGAGAAGGTGAGAACGATGATGGGTGACATTGAACAACCCATTAGAGAACAGCCCACCTCAGATCCTGGCCAAAGTCTCGACACCGCAGCAGAACAGTACACCCTAGACCCTGACCATAGCCTCGACATCACACCCAGACAAACAAATGAAGAACCCCAAGCCCAGGGGATCCCAACCCCTCTGAGCAACCCCCCAGTCAGACACCCTGATAGCCCTCATGACGACCCCCCCCCACACCCACTGAGGACATACACAAGCCACAGATTGTACTCCTTATGGACTCAAACGGGAAATACATACAAGAAAATAAACTTTTTTCCAAAACACACAGTGTCTAAACTCTGGTGTCCAAATACCCAGCGCGCCCTAGACCTTCTGTCTAAGGACCGACTAGGATCACCCAGCCACATAAATAATACACACAGGCACAAACGACCTGAGAAACACAGCAGGAAAGGGTGGCCACATCACTCAAGGGCGTGATAGAAAAAGCTTCTTCTACTTCCCCCA
>CM072220.1:10574749-10587249 GCA_036851935.1 Coregonus suidteri
GTGTGTGTGTGTGTGTCTCTTGGCTGTGTAGTTCATCATAGAGGACATGAAGCAGCAGCAGACCAACAAACACAGCAACCTTCACAGAGAGGACCAGCACATCACCATAGAAGAACTGTGGAGGGGCTGGAAGTTCTCAGAAGGTACGCTTTGTGTGTGTGTGTGTGTGATTATGCAATATGTTAGAAATTCACAGTTTCTTCATTACCAAACTCTCCCACCTCTCTCCCTCGTGCTCTCTCTCTTTCCCCCTTCCTCTCTCTCTCCCCCTCCCCTCCCCTCTCTCTCTCCCTTCTCCCCCCTCTCTCTCCCCCCTCCCTCTCTCCCTCCTCCTCTCCCCCCTCCCTCTCTCCCTCCTCCTCTCCCCCCTCCCTCTCTCCCTCCTCCTCTCCCCCCTCCCTCTCTCCCTCCTCCCTCTCCCCCCCTCCCTCTCTCCCTCCTCCTCTCCCCCCCTCCCTCTCTCCCTCCTCCTCTCCCTATCAGTCCATAACTGGACTCAGGATGAGGTGTTGAGGTGGCTCAGGGAATTTGTAGAGCTGCCTCAGTACGAGAAGAACTTTAAAGACTTCAGAGTCAACGGCAACACCCTCCCCAGGTGAGAACGTCCAATCAGAAACCTCAGAGAGTCACTTCCTGGTGGGCGCAGCCAATCAGAAAGCTTCTTACTGAAACTTACTGCCCAATCAGGTAACACACCCTAGTTACAATGTCCATTTGGTATATTTTGAGTCGGTGCTATACAATCACAAACAAATCCCACGCAGCTGAAACACTTACTAATAACACAGCAGAAAGAGAAACACGGTCCAATCAGAACACTTCATATTGAACCCTTTAGTATTCCCGTCTAATCAGAGCTGGTGTTATTGGGATGTGTGCAGGATAGCAGCCAATGAGCCGTCGTTCCTGAGTGGCCAGCTGAAGATCCTGGACCAGAGAGACAAACAGAAACTCAACATCAAGGCTCTGGACGTGGTGCTGTTTGGTGCTCCTATACGTGTGTAGACAGTATACACACACACACACACACACACACACACACACACACACACACACACACACACACACACACACACACACAGACACCACACACACACACACACACACACACACACACACACACACACACACACACACACACACACACACACACACACACACACACACACACACACACACACACACACACACACACACACACACACACACACACACACACAGAGGCTAAGAGAGTGTGGTGTAGATGTTGAGGGTGTGGTTTATATTTTAAGAGGGAGTGGTTTCGATGTTAAGAGGGTGTGGCTTAGATGTTAAGAGGGTGTGGTTTATATTTTAAGAGGGAGTAATGTCCACTGATTATATTGAAAAGCGCTATACAAATTAAATCATCTTTATTACCCTCCCTCCTCCTCCTCCTCCTCCTCCTCCTCCTCCTCCTCCCCTTCCTCCTCCCCTTCCTCCTCCTCCTCCTCCTCCTCCTCCTCCTCCTCCTCCCCTTCCTCTCCTCCCCTTCCTCCTCCTCCTCCACATCCTCCTCCTCCCCTTCCTCCTCCTCCTCCTCCTCCTTCCTCTCCTCCCCTTCCTCCTCTCCCCCCCCCCCCCCCCCCCCCCCCCCTCCCCTCCTCCAGGTCCACCCCATAACTACATGAAGGACTTGTTGCTGATAGTTTCTGTGATGATGGGTGTAGGAGGCTGCTGGTTCTCCCAGGTCCAGAACAAAGCTTCTAAAGTCCACATCTCTAAAATGATGAAGGACCTAGAGAGTCTGCAGAGTGCTGAGCTCAGCCTCAGAGAACTACAGGAACAGTGAGTGTCTATGACTGTCTGTTCCTGATAATGTGTGTTTGTCCTGCTAACCTGTGTTTGTCCTGCTAACCTGTGTTTGTCCTGCTAACCTGTGTTTGTCCTGCTAACCTGTATTTGTCCTGCTAACCTGTGTTTGTCCTGCTAACCTGTGTTTGTCCTGCTAACCTGTGTTTGTCCTGCTAACCTGTGTTTGTCCCTGCTAACCTGTATTTGTCCTGCTAACCTGTGTTTGTCCTGCTAACCTGTGTTTGTCCTGCTAACCTGTGTTTGTCCTGCTAACCTGTGTTTGTCCTGCTAACCTGTGTTTGTCCTGCTAACCTGTGTTTGTCCTGCTAACCTGTGTTTGTCCTGCTAACCTGTGTTTGTCCTGCTAACCTGTATTGTCCTGCTAACCTGTGTTTGTCCTGCTAACCGTGTTTGTCCTGGCTAACCTTGTTTGTCCTGCTAACCTGTGTTTGTCCTGCTAACCTGTGTTTGTACCTGTATTTGTCTGTCCCTGCTAACCTGTGTTTGTCCTGCTAACCTGTATTTGTCCTGCTAACCTGTGTTTGTCTGCTAACCTGTGTTTTCCGGGCCTGCTAACCTGTGCTAACCTTTGTTTGTCCTGCTAACCTGTTTTTGTCCTCTTTTTGTCCTGCTAACCTGTGTTTGTTGTAACCTGCTAACCGTGTTTTTGTCCTGCTAACACCTGTGTTTGTCCTGCTAACCTGTGTTTTCCCTGCCTAACCCTGCTAACCTCCTGCTAACCTGTGGTTTGTCCTGCTAACCTGTGTTTGTATGTCTGCTAACCTGTATTTGTCCCTGTTTTGTTTGTCTGCTAACCTGTGTTTGTCCTGCTAACCTGTGTTTGTCCTGCTAACCTGTGTATGTCCGTCCTGATAACAGGCTGGAGCAGGCCCAGGAGGAGAAGCGTAACGTGGCGGAGGAGAAACAGAACCTGGAGGAGAAGATGAGGGATGAGATCATGGGAGCTCAGGAGGAGGCATACAGACTCCATCAGCTCAGAGCTGGAGCCGTCAGTCAACTGAGCAGACTGAGATATGCAGAGGAGGAGCTGGAGCAGGTAGAGTAGCTTACCTAACCTGACCTAACCTAACCTAACCTAACCGAACCCTACCTAACCTTGCCAAACCTTACCTTACCTAACCTGACCCTACCTAACCTTATCTTACCTAACCCTACCTAACCTAACCTTACCTAACCTTACCATACCTAACCCTACATAACCTTACCTTACCTAACCCTACCTTACCTTATTACCTTACATAACCTGACCTAACCTAACCCTACCTAACCTTGCCAAACATTACCTTACCTAACCTGACCCTACCTAACCTTACCTTACCTAACTCTACCTAACCTAACCTAACCTAACCCTACCTAACCTAACCTAACCTAACCTTACCTTACCTTACCTTACCTTACCTTACCTTACCTTACATAACCTGACCTAACCTAACCTAACCTAACCTAACCTAACCTAACCTAACCTTACCAAACCTTACCAAACCTAACCTTACCAAACCTTACCAAACCTAACCTTACCAAACCTTACCTAACCTAACCTAACCTAACCTAACCTAACCTAACCTAACCTTACTTAACCCTAACCCTAACCTAACCTAACCTTAACCTTACCTTACCTTACCTTACCTAACCTTACCTTACCTTACCTTACCTAACCTAACATTACCTAACCTTGCCTTACCTTGCCTTACCTTAGCTAACCTTATCTTATCTTACCTAACCTTACCTTACCTTACCTTACCTTACCTTACCTTACCTAACCTAACCTAACCTAACCTAACCTACCTAACCTAACCTAACCTTACCTTACCTTACCTTACTTACCTTACCTTACCTAACCTTACCTTACCTTACCTTACCTATCCTTAGCTTAGCTTACCTTACCTTACCTTACCTTACCTAACCTAACCTAACCTTACCTTACCTTACCTTACCTTACCTTATCTTAGCTAACCATAACCTAACCATAGCTAACCCTAACCTTACCTAAGCTAACTCTAACCCAAACTGAGCCGCCTCAGATGTGCAGAGGAGGAGCTGGAGCAGGTAGGGTTGTCCTTGTGTCCTTGTGTCCTTGTGTCCAATTTAAGTTACATTTCTCCTGCCCCAGCCTTCAGCTTTATAGCAAACCAAGTGGCAGGGCTGTTTGGTGGTTTTTCAAATTAAGGAGTGGGCCTTTAACCGCCTTTGATCTTCCAAACACATGCTATTTGGTAACCAGTTCCATCTCCTGTGTGAAGCAAGTCCACAGTGTAGGAAACACTATCATCATTGGGTAAAGGCTGGTGAAAACGGTCAATCCATCCATCAATCGAAGTCTCTAACCCATCCCTTCTCCTGTGTGTGTGTGTGACTGTGTGTGTGTGTGACTGTGTGTGTGTGTGACTGTGTGTGTGTGTGTGACTGTGTGTGTGTGTCTAGGTGCGTGGAGCGTTAAAGAGGGCAGAGAAGGACATGATGGCTCACTGGTCCGTCCCGGAGGCCCTACAGCTCTGGCTGCAGCTGACCCACGAGGTGGAGGTGCAGTATTACAACGTCAAGAAACACAGTGCAGAGCTGCAGCTCAACACAGCCAAGGAAGAGGTAGGTGGACAACTCATTATCTGGTTGATTGGTTGATCGGTTGATATGTTCAGTACTGCCACGTCCAGAAACACAGTGCAGAGCTGCAGCTGAACACAGCCAAGGAGGAGGTAGGGGACAACTCATTATCTGGTTGATTAGTTGATCGGTTGATATGTTCAGTACTGCCACGTCAAGAAACACAGTGCAGAGCTGCAGCTGAACTCCGCTAAGGAGGAGGTAGGAGAGAGACGTAACCCAATCAGTTTATTGATTCACCGATTGACTGTTCACTGACTTCAGGAGGAAAGAACATAGTGGGACAATTATAGTTCAAACTACATGAAGACCTTCTAAATGACAAATTAAATCTTCTGAAAGTTCTTTACAACGACATGAACAAGAGAATGCATTAAACAAGTCATCTGTCCTTCATATTAACTCCTGGTATGGACATGAACAGGAGGATCTGTCCTCATATTAACCCCTGGTATGGACATGAACAGGAGGATCTGTCCTCATATTAACCCCTGGTATGGACATGAACAGGAGGATCTGTCCTCATATTAACCCCTGGTATGGACATGAACAGGAGGATCTGTCCTTTATTAACCCCTGGTATGGACATGAACAGGAGGATCTGTCCCTCATATTAACCCCCTGGTATGGACATGAACAGGAGGATCTGTCCTCATATTAACCCCTGGTATGGACATGAACAGGAGGATCTGTCCTCATATTAACCCCTGGTATGGACAATGAACAGGAGGATCTGTCCTCATATTAAACCCCTTGGTATGGACATGAACAGGAGGTAGGATCTGTCCTCATATATTAACCCCTGGTAATGGACATGAACAGGAGGAGGATATGTCCTTCATATTAACCCCTTGGTATGGACATGAACAGGAGGATCTGTCCTCATATTAACCCCTTGGTATGGACATGAACAGGAGGATCTGTCCTCATATTAACCCCTGGTATGGACATGAACAGGAGGATCTGTCCTTCATATTAACCCCTGGTATGGACAATGAAACAGGAGGATCTGTCCTCATATTAACCCCTGGTATGGACTATGAACAGAGGATCTGTCCTTCATATTAAACCCTGTTTATGGACATGAACAGGACAGAGGATATGTCTTCATATTAACAAAACCCTGGTATGGAACCATGAACAGGAGGAATATGTCGTCATATTAAAAACCCCTGGTATGGACATGAACACAGGAGGACATGTCCTCATATTACCCCTGGTATGGACATGAACAGGAGGATCTGTCCTCATATTAACCCTGGTATGGACATGAACAGGAGGATCTGTCCCTCATATTAACCCCTGGTATGGACATGAACAGGAGGATCTGTCCTCATATTAACCCCTTGGTATGGACATGAACAGGAGGATCTGTCCTCATATTAACCCCCTGGTATGGACACTGTAACAGCAGGATATGTCATCATATTAAACCCCTGGTTATGGACATGAACAGGAGGATCTGTCCCTCATATTAACCCCTGGTATGGACATGAACAGGAGGATATGTCCTCATATTAACCCCTGGTATGGACATGAACAGCAGGATATGTCCTCATATTAACCCCTGGTATGGACATGAACAGGAGGATCTGTCCTCATATTAACCCCTTGGTATGGACATGAACAGGAGGATATGTTCCTCATATTTAACCCCTTGGTATGGCCATGAACAGGAGGATCTGTCCTCAGTTATTAACCCCTTGGTATGGGACATGAACAGGAGGATCTGTCCTCATATTAACCCCTGGTATGGACATGAACAGGAGGATCTGTCCTCATATTAACCCCTGGTATGGACATGAACAGGAGGATATGTCCTTCATATTAACCCCTGGTATGGACATGAACAGCAGGATATGTCCTCATATTAACCCCTGGTATGGACATGAACAGGAGGATCTGTCCTCATATTAACCCCTTGGTATGTGCGTATCCTGTCCAGGCAGAGAAGATCAAGAAGAAGAGGGGTTCCCTCATGGGGACGTTCCACGTGGCTCACAGCTCCTCACTGGACGACGTTGACACCAAGATCCTGGAGGCCAAGTGAGACACACACACTTGTTTTTCTATCCTCGTGGGGATCTAAAAATGTATTTCCATTCAAAATCATATTTTCCATAACCTTAACCTTAACCCCTAACCCTAATCCTAACCCCTAAATTTAAAATAGCCTTTTTCCTCATGGGTAGGTGGGGATTTCAGGTCCCCACGAGGATGGAGGAACAAGATCACACACACACACACACACACACACACACACACACACACACACACAACACAGACAGACAGACAGACAGACACATACACACACACACACAGTAGACACCACCACACACACACACACACAGTGTTAATTGAGTCAACAATAACTATGACAAAAAATACTTGTCAACAACTTATTTTTCCTGACTAAAACTATGAGGATAACGAGATTACTTTTCATTTCAGTCGATGAAAATGTGACGAGACGAGAATTCCACATGAGATGAACGGACATTTAAATTTAACTCTACTTTGCATCCGTTTTGGTTCAACCCTAAACACGAAGAATATTAATCATGCAATCCTCTCATTGGCAGAATTAAACATCTTTCAGTTGGGTGAATCTGATTGGGCTGATCTGACCCGGCTCCTCCCACACAGCTCCCAGGCAGTCACTCTTCAGTCACTCTTCAATATTTTGAAGTGATGTGAAACCAGGACACTGGACTTGTATCTGACCTCAACTAGGAACAACGTTAAATCAAATCAAATCAAATCAAATTTTATTGGCCACATGCGCCGAATACAACAGGTGCAGACATTACAGTGAAATGCTTACTTACAGCCCTTAACCAACAGTGCATTTCTTTTTAACAAAAAAAAGTAAAAATAAAACAACAACAAAAAAGTGTTGAGAAAAAAAGAGCAGAAGTAAAATAAAATAACAGTAGGGAGGCTATATATACAGGGGGGTACCTTAACGCTCTCTCTTACTGTCGTGGAGGCTATTTCTGCTTTGATCACCTCAGAAGCTCTAATGTCCAATGTGTGCTGTTATTCGATCATCTGTGCCCACGGTCCGCAAATGCGAGTTGCGGTTGCTTTTCTCCTATGGGGAAAAACTAAAAAAGCAAATGCTATTTTGTTGAATACATTTTTTGTTAAAGGTCCGTGCTATCAGGGATCCTTGGGACGTCCCTACCCCATTGAAGTTGACATTTTAAAATGGTTATATGGCCTAAATATTCATTATTAAATAGAAAATTACTGACTAAAAACTAGACTAAAGTTGTCCAGAGTTTCAGTCGACTGATAATAACTAAAACTAGACTAAAGTTGTCCAGAGTTTCAGTGGACTGATAATAACTAAAACTAGACTAAAGTTGTCCAGAGTTTCAGTGGACTGATAATAACTAAAACTAGACTAAAGTTGTCCAGAGTTTTAGTGGACTGATAATAACTAAAACTAGACTAAAGTTGTCCAGAGTTTTAGTGGACTGATAATAACTAAAACTAGACTAAAGTTGTCCAGAGTTTTAGTGGACTGATAATAACTAAAACTAGACTAAAGTTGTCCAGAGTTTCAGTGGACTGATAATAACTAAAACTAGACTAAAGTTGTCCAGAGTTTTAGTGGACTGATAATAACTAAAACTAGACTAAAGTTGTCCAGAGTTTCAGTGGACTGATAATAACTAAAACTAGACTAAAGTTGTCCAGAGTTTCAGTGGACTGATAATAACTAAAACTAACGAAGGATGAGATGACTAAAATGTGACTAAGACTAAAAGGTATTTTAAGACTAAAACTACATCTAAAATAGCTGCCACACACACACACACACACACGTTAACATGTTGTTTTTTTGTGAAGGAGTTGACATGTTTTTGTGATGGAGTTGACGTGTTCTTTGTGATGGAGTTGACATGTTTTTGTGATGGAGTTGACGTGTTCTTTGTGACGGAGTTGACATGTTTTTTTGTGATGGAGTTCACTTGTGTTTTGTGACAGAGTGGACATGTTTTTTTGTGACAGTTGACTTTGTTGTGTCACAGTAACACACTAAACTGATGCGTGTTGTGTTGACATAGCTGACGTGTTACTATATTATAACAGTCGGCCACTTGTGCGTTGGATCACAGGAACGCCCTGTCAGAAGCAACCAGCTGACATAAACTGTGCTTTTGACATCCCTCACAGGAACGCCCTGTCAGAAGTCACGGCCTGCCTACGCGAGCGTCTCCACCGCTGGCAGCAGATAGAGCGTCTGTGTGGTTTCCCTCTCCTCAGGAACTCTGGCCTGGCCAGCCTGACCGCCACGCTGTATTCAGACTCTAACTGGGTGGCGATGCCCAGGGTGTCTGTTCCCACCTTCCCCTCCTGCCATGGATCAATACAAGGCTCTCTGGAGGATCTGATGGAAGACCCCTCGGCACACATCTTAGGTAGGTTATAGCGATCAGTCGCTCGGCTGGTCAATATAATGAACATATAATATGGTCATTAAGCAGACATGTTTAAGCAAAGAGATTAATAGCACGGTGAGTGTATGTGTATGGGATCACCGTGGTAATCAATCAATCAATCAATCTCAAAATATATGTTAAAAAGACATCCCCATAAAAGACAAACAATAACTTGCATTTGTCTTTTTCCTAGTAGCTGACTTTGCTGATCACGTCTTTATTGAGGAAAAATGTGCTTACTATGACTGAGATATGTGGTTGTCTCTGGATAAGAGAGTGTGCTAAAGGAATAAAATGTAAAATATCAATCAATCAATATTTATTATTACAAAGGAAAAAAATTTGAGCACAAAAAGTGTCTATTGGATAAGTTACACGGATGTACATCTAAAAACATTATGATAACCGTTTTAGATACTGTTTTGAAGCATTCTTTGAATGGGTCAGACTGCCTGTATCTCTGACCTATGACCTTTGACCTTTATTGATCCTTCACCTCCCATCAGTTCCTAGGGTTGCAATGCTCTGGCAACTTTCCCAACATTCCCAGAATTTTGAGAATATTTGGTATTAACGGCTCATAACACTATTACAACTTTCATGAATATGTACAGTATTAATTAGTACTCATTTATTAATAGTCTACATTCTATTAATAAATGATTATTTCATTTTTAGTGGATTATACATGACAGTTAATATAAAGTGTAACCGTTTGGAAACTTTGGGAATTTTTACTTTTATCATATTTTTTTAGAAAATTAGAAAATGATCTGTGCGCCCTTAATAATAATAATAATAATACAACATTTTATTTTGCGCTTTCAAGATACCCAAGGACATTTACAGAGTAACACATACAATGGCAAATATAACTATTCTAAAATACTCAAAGCAAAATACATTTACATTTACATTTACATTTTAGTCATTTAGCAGATGCTCTTATCCAGAGCGACTTACAGTTAGTGAGTGCATATATTATTTATTGAAGGCGCATAAAATAGCTAATATATCATGACAATACTAAAATACTACAAGCAAAATGCATTACAACAAAGGAGCATGGCACCCAAATAATAGTAAGATCAATAATACAAGGGGAAACGACAAGGAAAAGGTCCTCAAGACAGTTCAAATGAGAGCATACTTCAACAATCTCTGCAGCAACAAGGACAAGGCCCTCAAGACTGTTAAAATGAGAGCATACTTCAACAATCTCTGCAACAACAAGGACAAGGCCCTCAAGACTGTTAAAATGAGAGCATACTTCAACAATCTCTGCAACAACAAGGACAAGGTACTCAAGGCAGTTCAAATGAGAGTCTACTCCAACAATCTCTGCAACAACAAGGACACGGCCCTCAAGACTGTTAAAATGAGAGCATACTTCAACAATCTCTGCAACAACAAGGACCTCAAGGCAGTTCAAATGAGAGGCTACTTCAACAATCTCTGCAACAACAAGGACAAGGTCCTCAAGACAGTTCAAATGAGAGTCTACTTCAACAACCTCTGCAACAACAAGGACAAGGTCCTCAAGGCAGTTCAAATGAGAGTCTACTTCAACAATCTCTGCAACAACAAGGACAAGGTCCTCAAGACAGTTCAAATGAGAGTCTACTTCAACAATCTCTGCAACAACAAGGACAAGGTCCTCAAGGCAGTTCAAATGAGAGGCTACTTCAACAACCTCTGCAACAACAAGGACAAGGTACTCAAGGCAGTTCAAATGAGAGTCTACTCCAACAATCTCTGCAACAACAAGGACACGGCCCTCAAGACTGTTAAAATGAGAGCATACTTCAACAATCTCTGCAACAACAAGGACAAGGCCCTCAAGACTGTTAAAATGAGAGCATACTTCAACAATCTCTGCAACAACAAGGACAAGGTCCTCAAGGCAGTTCAAATGAGAGTCTACTTCAACAACCTCTGCAACAACAAGGACAAGGCCCTCAAGACTGTTAAAATGAGAGCATACTTCAACAATCTCTGCAACAACAAGGACAAGGTCCTCAAGACAGTTCAAATGAGAGTCTACTTCAACAATCTCTGCAGCAACAAGGACAAGGTCCTCAAGACTGTTAAAATGAGAGCATACTTCAACAATCTCTGCAGCAACAAGGACAAGGCCCTCAAGACTGTTAAAATGAGAGTCTACTTCAACAATCTCTGCAGCAACAAGGACAAGGTCCTCAAGGCAGTTCAAATGAAAGGCTACTTCAACAACCTCTGCAACTCTACACAAGCCCTTAGATAAGTTGTTATGCATGAGTTATTAGTAGACTAAACATATTGTTAAGGAGAAACAAATACATCTAAATTAGAATTTTAGCAATTGATTTGAGATCATTTAGCCATGTTTGGAATGTTGCACATTAAGCCTTTAAGATTTAAATGAGAAATAACCCTTCGTCAAAGAATATGTCGTTCTTACTAACAGTCATCATTACTGCATTTAACATACCTAAGTGGTTCTCAAACCTGTCCTTGGGGACCCCCAGACGTTTCACCATTTTGTTGTAGCCCTGAATTAGGGCTTGATGATTAGTCGACCAGTTGAATCAGGTGTGCTAGCTCTGGAATAGATCAAATATCTGGAATGGCTGGGGGTCCTGAGGAGAGGTTGGAGAACCGCTGCCATACCTGATTCAAGGTTAGCTGCTTTAGTTGAATCAGGTTTAGTTTGATCTTTGTGAGCTTTTCCATTAATAGGTTTTGTCACGCCTGCTCCCGCTCCCCCTCCCTGCTGCCCATCATTACACCTGTCACCATCGTTACACACATCAGCGCTTCATTGGACTCACCAGGACTTCATCACTGCTTTATTACCTCCCCTATATCTGTCTGTTCCTCAGTTTGATCCCCGTGTCAGCATTAATGTCGTTATGTTTCCCATGTCCAGACGCTGTCCGTGTTTTGTTTCATGTCTGTTTATATTAAATGTTCACTCCCTGCTTCTCCTCTCTCAGCGTCTGTCCTTACAGAATGCTGACACCACAATTGGAAGCGTCAGGGAGTTTTTTGTTGTTATTGTTGTTGTTGGGGACGTCGGGTCCGGGTGCCGCTGCCGAAGCAACCGGGGATGCTGGTTCAAGAGGCTCACAAGCCTTGGTTGACTCGGCAGGCTCTCACCACACCACAGCCGGGATCAGGTTTTCCACGCGGCTCGTCAGGCTTCCACGCCTCATCCGGCTCGTCAGGCTTCCACGCCTCAGCCGGCTCGTCAGGCTTCCACGCCTCATCCGGCTCGTCAGGCTTCCACGCCTCAGCCGGCTCGTCAGGTTTCCACGCCTCAGCCGGCTCGTCAGGCTTCCACGCCTCATCCGGCTCATCAGGTTTCCACACCTCAGCTGGCTCGTCAGGCTTCCACGCATCAGCAGGCTCGTCAGGCTTCCACGCCTCAGCTGGTTCGTCAGGCTTCCATGCCTCATCCGGCTCATCAGATTTCCACGCCTCAGCTGGCTCGTCAGGCTTCCACGCCTCATCCGGCTCGTCAGGCTTCCACGCCTCAGCTCAGCTGTCGTCAGGTTTCCACGCCTCATCCGGCTCGTCAGGTTTCCACGCCTCATCCGGCTCGTCAGGCTTCCACGCCTCAGCTGGCTCGTCAGG
>CM072220.1:10592249-10628321 GCA_036851935.1 Coregonus suidteri
CTGCCCCAGAGGATCACGGAAGGAGGAGACGGAGAAGGGAATCCTCCTGTTCCGCCCCCGAGGAGCGCCCGGTCCCTGAACACGTTGCCCCCTGAGATGAGAGGCGAGAGACACCACAAGGACAAAGACAAAAGCACCAAGTCGTCCAAACTCAAGAACCTTTTTAAGAAGAGGAAAGATCGTTCCCCAGAACGGCCACAAGGGGGCCTGAACAAACTCTGACCATTAACTGGAATTTAAAAACGTTTTTATGTTAATTTTTTAATCAGGAAGTCTCTTGAGGTTATGAAACTCTATTTTTTTTTTAAAGAGAGAGACCTGGAAATACCTCAGCCATGAAAAGCTGAGAGGAAACATGAACATTAGTCTTATAGATTTGATTTTCTAAAAACCAATACGGACTGTTGGCTGGGATTACATGTTTGAAAGAAAAAACATGAGCAATAGGATTGATCATTTTTTCAAAGCCAACAAAGACTGATTGGAAACCCAGAAAAATTGTGTCCTGGCCGAATGCGCAGATTGCCGGACCACATGTTCTTTTGGCAATGGCTAGTCAATGGCAGGTACCAAACTCTTAAGTTGACATAGCAGTCTCTTAGACTGATCCAAGTCATACTGGACTGTATAGTCTGAAAACAGGAAGACAACAGGAAACAGGAAGTTTGGTATAACTTTATTGTAGTTTCCTGTGGTCTGATGTTCCCAAATGAACAAAAAACACACAAAAAAACCGATGTAAGACTGAGGGGTATCCTACAAAGTGGAATCAATTAACCAGCTAACTTTGATAAACAACCAGAAGTAACTATTTATTTCCTGGTTCATTAAGAAAGCTAAACTTAGATATGTGTTTTTGGTTGTTTAGTCAATTAGACAATGCCCATTTCAAGCTTAAGTAAAAAAAAAAACTATTTCATAACGTTTAGGCAAGTCAGCTGGCTAACTCATTGATGCTGCTTTGTAGTGTACCCTTCTGGCCGGATGTCCTCAGAGGAACAAAGAGGATGAAGGGTGTAAGATAAGCTATGGTGCCTTATGTTGTCTCTGCAAGGAAGTCTTAATAAGTAGACCAATGATGGTGTCCCGTTTTCAGCTTCCTTTTCGAAGCAGTGTGATCCCATACTATGTTTGATCCCCTCCTATGTTCAGCGTTGGGTGTTTAGCACTGAGATATTTATTTCTTGACTAGGAGCATTTCTTAGGAGCTCTTCTCCTGTATGATAGAAGCAACTGGTAGTTTATTTGGATTGGGAGTGCTGTTCAATGGTTCCTAGACCCTCTCAGTGCAGTCACAGTGCTTTTCAATGGTCCCTAGACCTTTTTGTCAGTGCAGTCACAGTGCTTCTCAATGGTCCCTAGACCTTTTTGTCAGTGCAGTCACAGTGCTTCTCAATGGTCCCTAGACCTTTTTGTCAGTGCAGTCACAGTGCTTCTCAATGGTCCCTAGACCTTTTGTCAGTGTCAGTGTCAGTGCATGGTTCCTAGAGCTTTTGCTCAGTGCAGTCACAGTGCTTCTCAATGGTCCCTAGACCTTTTTGTCAGTGCAGTCACAGTGCTTTTCAATGGTTCCTAGACCTTTTTGTCAGTGCAGTCACAGTGCTTCTCAATGGTTCCTATATTTTTTTCTCAGTGCAGTCACAGAGCTTTGCTTGGGGGAGATTTCTAGTATGTGTACGGTTGCAACATGTTGGTAACTTTCCCCAAAATTCCCAGGTTTTCCTGGAATCCTGGTAAGAAGATTCCCAGAATCAAGAGGGAAAATCTGGACATTTGGGGACAATTACCAGCATTTTGTAACCCTGAACATGGTTGAAAGCATGTTGCTCTTTGTTTCTTTGAAACTGAGCTGATTTTTTAACAATTAATTAATTAATTTAATGAAATTAACTCGTTTTTGAGAATTGTTCTGCTCTTTTACTTCCTTTAGGGATGGAAGTTCAGTTTTTCTTTTCAAGGTTATTTGTTTACAGCTTTTATTTTGAAGGTGCCTTGGGGTTAGTTTCTCGAAACTTTTATGTTGAAAATGTTCATGACATCTTTTACTTGTTTGTTAATTAAATATAATTTATTTTATTGACCGTTTCATAGTCTTGCGTGTCTAGGATAGGGTCAAAGATATCTAAAGAAAAGTATTGACAAAGTCAAGGTCCTAGGAAAAGGACCTGCACTAAATACTTTATTCAAAGGAAACTGCGTGAATTGATAATGATGAATTTTTAAAATAAATGTTGACAAACTTTCCAATCGATCATTGTTTTGTAAGTATTTATTGTTTGGTGACATAGTACAGTATCAAATAAAATACTAAAACAGTCACATAGCTACAGAAAAAGTAAGGATAGCCTTTTTACATCATTGAGAATTCTAATCTGTAAGAAGGGAATCAATTCATTGGTCTGTTCACCTCGAGCAGTGAGTGACACACACAACTTTAACCAAAAAGACAAGCATAAAGGCTGAATTGACAAAACGTGTTGTAAGAGTTTCTAGGAAAAACAACAACACTGATTTGATCGTAGAAAAACTCATTACCCACAATACATCTCTAAGGGGACGTAGCAGCTACAGTCTCCGCTTATTTTCTGCCGCTCCTCCTTGCTCCTAATATTTAAAAAAACAACAACAGAAAAAACGGTCAACACGGTCATCATAACCAGTGGTGAGGAACAGACATTCAGTTAAGTGACTGACACCTTGATACGTAACAAAAACTAACTGATATCAGTAGCCGTGTATCCCAATGTCCTCACTCACTCACCGTGTGTTTCGACGACCCAGAAGGCAGCAGGAACGAGGAGCAGAAACAGACCTTTGGAGGCCAGCACCAGGACCCAGCTCAGAACACAGTCAAGGTCAGGGCTGTCATGGATGTTCTCTGTTTAATGGTGAGGTACATTATCAGTGGGCAACTTTCCTATGAACTTTTAAGACCATCAACCGTTGTGTCCTTTCTACGTTACACTAAGGGAAATGGAAATATTGTGTTTAAACTGATATTGTTTGACAGTGAAAATCTTCTGATGATACAAAGGTAAAATCCATGTTCCTCCGTCTGTTTTTGTCAAATAAAGACATTTATACACTTTATAGACTTTTTCCAAATGAAACCGAATAGATAAAACAGAAACATGTAAAAAAAAAAAAAAAAAAAAAAAAGGAGTTTGTTCTTACCAAAGGAAATGGTTGTGGTGGCGTTTCCATAGCGATAGACCTCTAGGTAATACACAGCCCCGTCGGATCTCTCCTGCTCTTCTCTCCCCATGGTGGCGCAGTGGTACAGTCCCAGGTCACGCTCAGTGACGTTCTCAATCAGCAAGTCATAGAATCTCAGAGACCGCCTCCAGAGGAAAGTGAAGCGGGGGACAGGGTCCTTGAACGACTTGAAGACTGAAACTTCACACGTTTCACTCCCACGAGAACAGTTTCTCATCCAGACTGTTTCTATGTTATGTCTGATGTCACAGTGAAGAACAACGTTGTCTCCTGGTCTGACTCTCAGCTCCACCTCTGCTCCAGAGATCCCGTCCTGACTGGAGGAAACAGCACCTACAGGTAGCAGAGGAACAGTGTTAGGATGAACTGACTGGAGGAAACAGCACCTACAGGTAGCAGAGGAACAGTGTTAGGATGAACTGACTGGAGGAAACAGCACCTACAGGTAGCAGAGGAACAGTGTTAGGATGAACTGACTGGAGGAAACAGCACCTACAGGTAGCAGAGGAACAGTGTTAGGATGAACTGACTGGAGGAAACAGCACCTACAGGTAGCAGAGGAACAGTGTTAGGATGAACTGACTGGAGGAAACAGCACCTACAGGTAGCAGAGGAACAGTGTTAGGATGAACTGACTGGAGGAAACAGCACCTACAGGTAGCAGAGGAACAGTGTTAGGATGAACTGACTGGAGGAAACAGCACCTACAGGTAGCAGAGGAACAGTGTTAGGATGAACTGACTGGAGGAAACAGCACCTACAGGTAGCAGAGGAACAGTGTTAGGATGAACTGACTGGAGGAAACAGCACCTACAGGTAGCAGAGGAACAGTGTTAGGATGAACTGACTGGAGGAAACAGCACCTACAGGTAGCAGAGGAACAGTGTTAGGATGAACTGACTGGAGGAAACAGCACCTACAGGTAGCAGAGGAACAGTGTTAGGATGAACTGACTGGAGGAAACAGCACCTACAGGTAGCAGAGGAACAGTGTTAGGATGAACTGACTGGAGGAAACAGCACCTACAGGTAGCAGAGGAACAGTGTTAGGATGAACTGACTGGAGGAAACAGCACCTACAGGTAGCAGAGGAACAGTGTTAGGATGAACTGACTGGAGGAAACAGCACCTACAGGTAGCAGAGGAACAGTGTTAGGATGAACTGACTGGAGGAAACAGCACCTACAGGTAGCAGAGGAACAGTGTTAGGATGAACTGACTGGAGGAAACAGCACCTACAGGTAGCAGAGGAACAGTGTTAGGATGAACTGACTGGAGGAAACAGCACCTACAGGTAGCAGAGGAACAGTGTTAGGATGAACTGACTGGAGGAAACAGCACCTACAGGTAGCAGAGGAACAGTGTTAGGATGGAACTGACTGGAGGAAACAGCACCTACAGGTAGCAGAGGAACAGTGTTTAGGATGAACTGACTGGAGGAAACAGCACCTACAAGTAGCAGAGGAACAGTGTTAGGATGAACTGACTGGAGGAAACAGCACCTACAGGTAGCAGAGGAACAGTGTTAGGATGAACTGACTGGAGGAAACAGCACCTACAAGTAGCAGAGGAACAGTGTTAGGATGAACTGACTGGAGGAAACAGCACCTACAGGTAGCAGAGGAACAGTGTTAGGATAAACTGACTGGAGGAAACAGCACCTACAGGTAGCAGAGGAACAGTGTTAGGATGAACTGACTGGAGGAAACAGCACCTACAGGTAGCAGTAGCAGAGGAACAGTGTTAGGATGAACTGACTGGAGGAAACAGCACCTACAGGTAGCAGAGGAACAGTGTTAGGATGAAACTGACTGGAGGAAACAGCACCTACAGGTAGCAGAGGAACAGTGTTAGGATGAACTGACTGGAGGAAACAGCACCTACAAGTAGCAGAGGAACAGTGTTAGGATGAACTGACTGGAGGAAACAGCACCTACAGGTAGCAGAGGAACAGTGTTAGGATGAACTGACTGGAGGAAACAGCACCTACAGGTAGCAGAGGAACAGTGTTAGGATGAAACTGACTGGAGGAAACAGCACCTACAGGTAGCAGAGGAACAGTGTTAGGATGATGAACTGACTGGAGGAAACAGCACCTACAGGTAGCAGAGGAACAGTGTTAGGATGAACTGACTGGAGGAAACAGCACCTACAGGTAGCAGAGGAACAGTGTTAGGATGAACTGACTGGAGGAAACAGCACCTACAGGTAGCAGAGGAACAGTGTTAGGATGAACTGACTGGAGGAAACAGCACCTACAGGTAGCAGAGGAACAGTGTTAGGATGAACTGACTGGAGGAAACAGCACCTACAGGTAGCAGAGGAACAGTGTTAGGATGAACTGACTGGAGGAAACAGCACCTACAGGTAGCAGAGGAACAGTGTTAGGATGAACTGACTGGAGGAAACAGCACCTACAGGTAGCAGAGGAACAGTGTTAGGATGAACTGATGGAGGAAACAGCACCTACAGGTAGCAGAGGAACAGTGTTAGGATGAACTGACTGGAGGAAACAGCACCTACAGGTAGCAGAGGAACAGTGTTAGGATAAACTGACTGGAGGAAAACAGCACCTACAAGTAGCAGAGGAACAGTGTTAGGATGAACTGACTGGAGGAAACAGCACCTACAGGTAGCAGAGGAACAGTGTTAGGATGAACTGACTGGAGGAAACAGCACCTACAGGTAGCAGAGGAACAGTGTTAGGATGAACTGACTGGAGGAAACAGCACCTACAGGTAGCAGAGAACAGTGTTAGGATGAACTGACTGGAGGAAACAGCACCTACAGGTAGCAGAGGAACAGTGTTAGGATGAACTGACTGGAGGAAACAGCACCTACAGGTAGCAGAGGAACAGTGTTAGGATGAACTGACTGGAGGAAACAGCACCTACAGGTAGCAGAGGAACAGTGTTAGGATGAACTGACTGGAGGAAACAGCACCTACAGGTAGCAGAGACTAGAAAACAGTGTTAGGATAAACTGACTGAGAGGAAACAGCACCTACAGGTAGCAGAGGAACAGTGTTAGGATGAACTGACTGGAGGAAACAGCACCTACCTAGTAGCAGAGGAACAGTGTTAGGATGAAACTGACTGGAGGAAACAGCACCTACAGGTAGCAGAGGAACAGTGTTAGATGAACTGACTGGAGGAAACAGCACCTACAGGTAGCAGAATGAGTGGGAAACAGTGTTAGGATGAACTGACTGGAGGAAACAGCACCTACAGGTAGCAGAGGAACAGTGTTAGGATGAACTGACTGGAGGAAACACAGCACCTACAGGTAGCAGAGGAACAGTGTTAGGATGAACTGACTGGAGGAAACAGCACCTACAGGTAGCAGAGGAACAGTGTTAGGATGAACTGACTGGAGGAAACAGCACCTACAGGTAGCATAGAAGTGGAACAGTGTTAGGATGAACTGACTGGAGGAAACAGCACCAGGTACAGTAGCAGAGGAAACAGTGTTATGATGAACTGACTGGAGGAAAACAGCACCTACAGGTAGCAGAGGAAGTGGAACAGTGTTAGGATGAACTGACTGGAGGAAACAGCACCTACAGGTAGCAGAGGAACAGTGTTAGGATGTACTGACTGGAGGAAACAGCACCTACAGGTAGCAGAGGAACAGTGTTAGGATGAACTGACTGGAGGAAACAGCACCTACAGGTAGCAGAGCAACACAAAGGATGAACTGACTGGAGGAAACAGCACCTACAGGTAGCAGAGGAACAGTGTTAGGATGAACTGACTGGAGGAAACAGCACCTACAGGTAGCAGAGGAACAGTGTTAGGATGAACTGACTGGAGGAAACAGCACCTACAAGTAGCAGAGGAACAGTGTTAGGATGAACTGACTGGAGGAGAAACAGCACCTACAGGTAGCAGAGGAACAGTGTTAGGATGAACTGACTGAGGAGGAAACAGCACCTACAAGTAGCAGAGGAACAGTGTTAGGATGAACTGACTGGAGGAAACAGCACCTACAGGTAGCAGAGGGAACAGTGTTAGGATAAACTGACTGGAGGAAACAGCACCTACAGGTAGTAGCACAGAAACAGTGTTAGGATGAACTGACTGGAGGAAACAGCACCTACAAGTAGCAGAGGAACAGTGTTAGGATGAACTGACTGGAGGAAACAGCACCTACAGGTAGCAGAGGAACAGTGTTAGGATGTTAGGACTGACTGGAGGAAACAGCACCTACAGGTAGCAGAGGAACAGTGTTAGGATGAACTGACTGGAGAGAAACAGCACCTACAGGTAGCAGAGGAACAGTGTTAGGATGAACTGACTGGAGGAAAACAGCACCTACAGGTAGCAGAGGAACAGTGTTAGGATAGGAACAGAGAACTGACTGGAGGAAACAGCACCTACAGGTAGCAGAGGAACAGTGTTAGATGAACTGACTGGAGGAAACAGCACCTACAGGTAGCAGAGGAACAGTGTTAGGATGAACTGACTGGAGGAAACAGCACCTACAGGTAGCAGAGGAACAGTGTTAGGATGAACTGACTGGAGGAAACAGCACCTACAGGTAGCAGAGGAACAGTGTTAGGATGAACTGACTGGAGGAAACAGCACCTACAGGTAGCAGAGGAACAGTGTTAGGATGAACTGACTGGAGGAAACAGCACCTACAGGTAGGTAGCAGAGGAACAGTGTTAGGATGAACTGACTGGAGGAAACAGCACCTACAGGTAGCAGAGGAACAGTGTTAGGATGAACTGACTGGAGGAAACAGCACCTACAGGTAGCAGAGTGGAACAGTGTTAGGATGAACTGACTGGAGGAAACAGCACCTACAGGTAGCAGAGGAACAGTGTTAGGATGAACTGACTGGAGGAAACAGCACCTACAGGTAGCAGAGGAACAGTGTTAGGATGAACTGACTGGAGGAAACAGCACCTACAGGTAGCAGAGGAACAGTGTTAGGATGAACTGACTGGAGGAAACAGCACCTAGATGGTAGCAGAGGAACAGGAAGTGGAAACAGTGTTACTGCGTGAACAGCACCTACTACAAGGAATGAACACAGGAAACAATTAATCATAGAGAAGTAAGAGTCCCTTTACATAAAGATGGCCTGAGCTGGAGGACAACAGCACCTACAGGTAGCAGAGGAACTGTTAGGATGAACTGACTGGAGGAAACAGCACCTAACAGGTTACATGAACCAAAAAACACATACATGTGTCATGTCAAAACGACTATATCCAGGTAATGTAAACAGTTTACTCACTTAACAGGTGGATCAGAGGCGATAGAAGCCTGTGCCAGGAACAGTGGTGGAACTGTCTGAGGAAACAGCAGTACAGTAGAGGGGTCCAGTTCTAGCCGCAAGAGGTGGAGGAAACATCTGCCTACAGGTAGCAGAGGAATTCAGGATGAACTACTGGAGGAAATGCACCTACAGGTAGCATGCTTAAGGAACAACAACATGTGTTTGCTCTCTATGTGTAGGAGGAAGTCATCATTTAACTTTGTTGAACCAGCTTCATGCAGATAGTTTGGGACTAGGTAGGAAGTACCCTCACACCAGACCTGGTGTTGAGAATTACTGATTGGAAAATCACCTACAAAAACTTGATCGTTTGCTCTGGGCCTGTATGGAGGAGACAGCAGTACCAGATGGTTGCGGTTGAGGAGAACATCACCAAACTACAGTTTGAGGAAGCTGGAGCACCGATTTAAGTCTTTGAAAGTTTTTTGAATACTAGAGGAAAACCCTACAGTTCAGACCAAATACTGTATAGGTGCCGATGATGGTCTATGCACTCAAGGGTATCAAGTTGCTAACTGACTGGAGGAATGACTGGTCTCTGCTCTAATACTGAGGGGACAGCAACTACATGACATGTCATGTGACTGTAGGATGAACTGACTGGAGGCTAACAGCAACAGGGTAATACAGAGGAACAGTGTTGTGGTTTTCTGCAGGCCTGGCTCTCTGAGGGGAACAGTGTTCCATACCTCACTGAACAGTACAGGTCAGAGAAGGAACTGGTTGGATGAACTGAGGAGGAAACTCACCTACAGTTGGCATTTGCATGGAGAATGACACTGTACTGGAGGAAACAGCACCTACACTCTGACACAGAGGAACTGGTCGTGTAGGATGAACTCACACAGCACTACAGGTGCACAGGAGAAAAACAGTGGCTAATGAACTGACTGTGGTTTAGATGTTGAGGGTAAGGCTTAGCAGTTAAGAGATGGTGTGGTTTACAGGTAGCTAATAGGTGTGTTATGGAACTGACTGAGGGAAAAACAGGTAGTGTGGTTTAGGATGAACTGACTGGAGGAAACAGCACTTACAGATTGGTATGAGGGAAGTGGTTTAAATTGTAAGTGAATGTGGGAACGCTACGAAACTAGGGTGTGTTAGAGACTTAGAGAGTTACAGAGACAATAAAGATGGCCTGCTATGCAGTTTCATGGCCTACAACACACAGAATAGACCACAGATTGGACTCTATGCCAAAAATACCTTAAGATAACACAGTGAAATCAAGTTTTTTACAGTGAAGCAATGGGGACTGGTATTTTCATCTCAATCGATCAATATAGACATAATGTAAAAGTTTACTCACTTAACAGTGTGATCAGAGCGATACACAGCCTACCCATCGTAGGGTCTGGTGGAGACTGTCTGGAGAGTAGTAGAGGGGTATTTCCATTCTGGTGTAGGGCATAGAGTTAGAAAGAAGGCCCGCCCCTGACATCTGCCCTCATGGCCTCAGTTGAGAGACAATGATACTGTTTTGTGCTTAAACAGGGATTTGTGACAACACGTGCCCTCTACCCATGGTCTATGTGTAGGAGGAAGTCATCATTTAACATACCTTTGTTGAACCTCTTCATGGTAGTTCAGGCACTTAGTAGAGACCCTCACACCAGACCTGGGTCAGATACTATTTGAAATCAGAGAAAAAGGAAAATCGTTTGCTACTGGCCTGCCTGGAGACCAGGTGGTTGCGGTTAGGAGACCATTCTAGTGGTGTTTAGTCAGGCAAGCTCAATCAAGACACCGATTTAAGTATTTGAAATTATTTCCAAATAGTAGTTGAACCCCATGATCTGTTCAGACCACATACTGTATAGGTGCCGATGGTAGACTAAACTCATAAAACAACCATTTAAGTTGTGTATCTGGTTATCTGACTGATCATACATTCATTAAGTACTACTTCTATTGGGGACAGAGAGACATTCATACCACTGGTTTTATCTTATCACAAGCTAAGGATAGGTAATACCAGTTTTGAAACAGTTGTGGTTTTCTGCAGGTCTGCTCTCCCAGCCTTGGTGTTAGCAACATACCTCACTGAGCAGCAGCAGAGCTGAATCAACCACAGACTCACCTAGGCTTGGCACTTTGCACAGACAGTATACGCAGGCAAACCCACGGGCACACACACACAGGCACGCACACACAGGGACAGACACACACACAACCAGTGGTGTGAAGTCAGAGAGGTGGTTTACCAGTGTGTGAGGGCAGAGAGACAGGAGGTTGTGGCTTAATATTTTAAGAGGTGTGGAGGGTGGTTGTGGTTGTAACAACAGGGTGAGGGGCTTAGAGACAGGAAGAGGGTGGTTGTGAGGGACAGAGAGTGGACAGGAGCCAGGTGTGTATATTGTAAGAGGGTGTGAGTTGAGATTGGTACCAGTGGTGTACTGGGTGTGAGGGTTGAAACACAGTGGGTGTAGGGACAGAGAGTTGGTTTAGGATACCAGTGGTTGTAAGAGGGTGTGATGAGAGACAGGAAACCAGTGGTGTGATGGGGTTTAGATTGTAAGAGGTGGTGTGGTTTAGGATTGAGACCTGTGGATACCAGTGGTGTGAGACATCAGATTGAAGAGGAACAGAAGATTGTAAGAGGGTGTGGTTTAGATTGTAACAGGAAACCAGTGGTGTGGTGTGGGAATTGAGAGGAGACAGGATTGTACCAGTGTGGTCAGAGGGTCACAAGAGAGACAGGATACCATGTGGTAGATTGTAAGAGATGTGGTTGAGGACAGAGAGACAGAAACAGGTGTAAGAGGGTGTGGGTTAGAGAGTTACAGAGATGCTGAGGAGAACCACAACAGTTTTTCTACCTGTTTGAAGATGCTTGTCAGTAGCTCAGTAAAGCTTTCAACCACGTTTCTCAATTGAGTTACACAGTGAAATCAAGTTTAATCATACCACAGAACCATAGAACTTTGTAAAATCAAGCATTTTATTTCAAAAGATAGAGTATTACAAAGCAAAATGTCACCAACGAAATCACATATTAACAAAAGGCTGGAGCCAGAGAGACATTATTGTCAAACAGTGGTTGTACATGTTTTATACCTCTTACGGGTGTCAGGTGGCAGTGGTTAGGAGCGTTGTGCCAGAGACTGACAGGTCGCTGGTTCTAATCCCTGAGCCGACTAGAGAGGTGAAAAATCTGCCGATGTGCCCTTGAGGAAAGGCACTTAACCCTACCAGTGGTGTGTCTGGATAAGAGCGTCTGACTGGAGGACTACAGCACCTACAAAAGTGTGAGGGAAAAAGTGTTAGGATGGAAATTCACTGATGGGACTTTTATTAAAGCTGGAAGCATGTGTAGAAAAGCAGTTGACAGGGTCTCTGCTCTCTGAGGGGAACATCGCAACTACAGTGGTGTGAGGGACAGTGATAGGAGACTCTCTGACTGGAGGAAAACAGCAATACAGTGGTGTGAGGGACTGGGATGAACTGAGAGACAGCAACTACAGTGGTGTGAGGGAACAGAGGAGAGACAGGAAACACAGTACAGGTGAGGGCAGAGAGAACAGTGTACCAGTGGTCTGGGAACACAGCAGACAGTAGGAGGGACCAGTGATGTGTGTGAGGGAACAGCAGAGACAGGGTACCAGAGGAATGTGTTAGGTGAGGGACTGGAGAGACAGGATACTACAGTTGTAGCAGAGAGAAACAGTGGTGTGAGGGAGTGAGGGACAAAACCAGTGAGGTGTGAGGACAGAGAGACAGGAAACCAGTGGCATTGAGGGACAGAGAGACAGGAGGAAACCGTGTGAGGGACAGAGAGACAGGAAACCAGTGGTGTGAGGGACAGAGAGACAGGAAACCAGTGTGTGTGCAGGGACAGAGAGACAGGAAACAGTGGTGTGAGGGACAGAGAGACAGGAAACAGCCAGTGGTGTGTGAGGGACAGAGAGACAGGATACCAGTGGTGTGAGGGACAGAGAGACAGGAAACCAGTATGTGAGGGACAGAGAGACAGGATACCAGTGGTGTGAGGGACAGAGAGACAGGAAGACCAGTGGTGTGAGGGACAGAGAGACAGGAAACCAGTGGTGTGAGGGACAGAGAGACAGGAAACCAGTGGTGTGAGGGACAGAGAGACAGGATACCAGTGGTGTGAGGGACAGAGAGACAGGAAACCAGTGGTGTGAGAGACAGAGAGACAGGATACCAGTGGTGTGAGGGACAGAGAGACAGGAAACCAGTGGTGTGAGGGACAGAGAGACAGGATACCAGTGGTGTGAGGGACAGAGAGACAGGATACCAGTGGTGTGAGGGACAGAGAGACAGGATACCCAGGTAGTGAGGGACAGAGAGACAGGATACCAGTGGTGTGAGGGACAGAGAGACAGGAAACCAGTGGTGTGAGGGACAGAGAGACAGGATACCAGTGGTGTGAGGGACAGAGAGACAGGAAACCAGTGGTGTGAGGGACAGAGAGACAGGAAACCAGTGTGGTTTTACATCTCTTGACTTGAGCGTCTTGAAGTCGGACAGTTAAAGGCTAGATGTGGAACACATCCAGGCTGAGATGGGCCTTCACCACACACATGAAAAAGTCACACCTCACATTTGGAGCATTACATTTATGTCATTTAGCAGACGCTCTTATCCAGAGCGACTTACAGTTAGTGAGTGCATACATTTTTTCATTCTGGTCCCCCGTGGGAAACGAACCCACAACCCTGGCGTTGCAAGCGCCATGCTCTACCAACTGAGCTACAGGGGACTACATTAGAGGTGTTGATGCATCTGAACGACGTTGTTTCACTCAAAATAATATTCTTAAAGCAGCATCCTGGTCCCACGTACAAACTATTTAATACTACACCTTACTGTACATCATGCATACCTGGAGAAATATTATTAGGTAATAATTATCATGACATTTTATTTTACAGTCTCTCTCTGTCTGTCTCTCTCTCTGTCTCTCTTTCTCTCTCTCTCTCTCTCTCACACACACACAAACACAAACACACACACACACCACACACACAACACACACACACACACACACACACACACACACACACACCTGTCAGTGCAGAGCCACAGTGTCTGGCCAAGCAGTTGACATGTCACATGACAAGAAGATGGAGAAGTCTGTGGTTTGTAGAGACCTGAAAACCTCCACCTCCCTTAACCCAATGTAAGGATTTTCACACACAGCAATTGGCCTACACTCATGCAAAAAATGTTTTATGACAAGTGAGGTTTGCAGAGATGCATGTGTGAGAAATGTGTTGTTACTCCCACGTATGAAACACCACAGTGACGTCAGGGGGACAGGATATCATTGTGAGTTTACTCAGTATGTGAGTTGCTTGCTCTGCAGTGGCAGTTGTCAACTTAAGAGGATGAGGAATGCAAAAATTGTTATGGTCATTTAGCTGATGAGAAAATGATGGGCCCTAATCAAAGAGTTATTGTCACGGCAGATCTGAAACCCAGTTCTCCTACGGGAGACACCAACGTCTTGACCATTAGACCAAGAGGAAATTCCCTCTTGGGTGGAGGGCAGACACACATTTTGAAGTCGCAGGCAGGGCTACAACTCAATAGAGTTACATAGTGAGCCTGTATGCTATCCTGTATGCTAGCCTGTATGCTAGCCTGAATGCTAGCCTGTATGCTATCTGTATGCTAGCCTGTATGCTATCTGTATGCTAGCCTGTATGCTATCTGTATGCTAGCCTGTATGCTAGCCTGAATGCTAGCCTGTATGCTAGCCTGTATGCTAGCCTGTATGCTAGCCTGAATGCTAGCCTGTATGCTAGCCTGTATGCTATCCGTATGCTAGGCAGGGCTACAACTCACGTCCGCTACATTTACTCCCCCTTTGACACACACACACACACGTCACGTGACAAGTAGATGGAAACAATTGTGGTTTCTACAGACCTGAAAACTACCCTTCAGAACTGAAGCCCCTCTAACCTCTCATTAACCTCTCTCCAACAGACCAGCATTGCTAGCTGAGTAAACCACAACCACACACATATGCATACATACACAATCATCACATAAACCCACATATGTACATATACAAACACTGATATATGCACACTACAAACACGTGCAAAAATACATTGACCACTACTAATGTTGATAAGTCTGATATTATGATGTTGGCATTACAGTACTCATATAAGAGCTAGTCACTGATTGGCTGAGAAGACACACTCAGTACACAGGAAACCCACACTGACTTCCTGTTGCTGTTGCCATGGTGCTGCTATTCTCCTGATGATGAGCTCACACATGTTCTCACCGAGTGCATCATATCTCTGTCCATGTCCTATTTGTTTTCCCACTGATCCTGAATAAAAAGGAGATCGTTAGATACAGAAATACATCCACAAAGATAAAAGAACTACAATTTGTTTATCTGTTGAACTACAATTGGCTTGGATGTACCGTCACATACTCTCCAGAGAATCATGGTTATTGTAGTTTGTTATTGTGGCGCCTTCATTTCAGGGTGTCCAAGGTTGGTGAGGGCTATATGCTAGGTGGATAAATATAAATATTAGAGTAATAAATATTATACTATAAAATATAAATACTACATTTAGTAAATACAATTAGCTCATACAGATCATGGTGAGGTTTCAAATGTTATGATAACTGGATGTTCATCGTTTCATAAATCAAACATTAATACTGGCATATAGAGGCCAACTGTAGTTCTAGAGGCCAACCTTAGGACTCAACAATCTTTTCTTAGGGGGTCAAAAGTGACACCAGAAGGAGTGTTTGGTTCTTCATGTTGTGTTTAATGATGTTGAAGCAGGTTGACTTGACCAGGTGTTGCTATCTACAGTGACCACCTCAAAGCTGACGTACCTCGATCCCCTTTCATGTCACACAACATAGCTTTCAGAGGAAAGGACCACAAGCTGAAAACTTTCCATTCGATCGAACCAATCGCTGCTCGTATGCCCTTTCATGGTAAAGTACATCTAGTCATGAACACGGAAATACTCAACTAAGACCCAGCTACTCTCTGACAGTCACCATAACACCATCAGACCACGAGATGGACAGGCTGTGTGTTGCTCTCATCACACTCTTATGTAAGTAGCCTGCACATTTGTTTTACTGGGCCTCATAGCTGCATGATAGCTCATCGTTTGATGTGGTTTTATAGTTGTCTACATTTAGTAACCTTAAGTGTATGTGATGTTTCTCTGCATGCTATCTTTGCCTATGGTGGAGGATGGCATGCCATAGTTCTCTGTTGTTGCCATAGTTCTCTGTTGTTGCCATAGTTCTCTGTTGTTGCCATAGCTCTCTGTTGTTGCCATAGCTCATAGTTCTCATGCTGTGTGTTGCCATAGCTCTCTGTTGTTGCCATAGTTCTCTGCCTGTTGTTGCCATAGCTATCTGTAGTTGCCATGTTCTCTGTGTTGCCATAGCTCTCTGTTGTTGCCAGATTCTCTGTTGTTTAGCTAACTGTTGTTGCCATAGCTCTGCCATAGTTCTCTGTTGTTGCCATAGCTCTGTGTTGTTGCCATAGTGTTGTTGCCATAGCTCTGTGTTGTTGCCATATGCTTTGCCATAGCTCTGTGTTGTTGCCATAGCTCTCTGTTGTTGCCATATAGCCTAGCTCTGTTGTTGCCATAGCTCTGTGTTGTTGCCATAGCTCTGTGTTGTTGCCATAGCTCTCTGTTGTTGCCATGCTCTGTTGTTGCCATAGCTCTGTGTTGCCTAGCTCTCTGTTGTTGCCATAGCTCTGTGTTGTTGCCATAGCTCTCTGTTGTTGTTGTTGTTGCCATAGCTCTGTGTTGTTGCCATACTGTTGTTGCCATAAGCTCTGTTGTTGCCATAGCTCTGCTGTTGTTGCCATAGCTCTCTGTTGTTGCCATAGCATAGCTCTGTGTTGTTGCCATAGCTGCCATAGCTCTGTTGTTGCCATAGCTCTCTGTTGTTGCCATAGCTCTCTGTTGTTGCCATAGCTCTGTGTTGTTGCCATAGCTCTGTGTTGTTGCCATAGCTGTGTTTGTTCATAGCTGTTGTTGCCATAGCTCTCTGTGTTGTTGCCATAGCTCTGTGTGTTGCCATGTCTGTTGCCATAGCTCTCTGTTGTTGCCATAGCTCTCTGTTGTTGCCATAGCTCTGTGTTGTTGCCATAGCTCTGTGTTGTTGCCATAGCTCTCTGTTGTTGCCATAGCTCTGTGTTGTTGCCAGCTCTCTGTTGTTGCCATAGCTCTGTGTTGTTGCCATAGTTCTCTGTTGTTGCCATAGCTCTGTGTTGTTGCCATAGCTCTGTGTTGTTGCCATAGCTCTGTGTGTGTTGCCATAGTTCTGTGTTGTTTGCCATAGCTCTGTGTGTTGCCATGTGTTGTTGCCATAGCTCTGTGTTGTGTTGTTGCCATGCTCATAGCTCTGTGTTGTTGCCATAGCTCTCTGTTGTTGCCATAGCTCTGTGTTGTTGCCATAGCTCTCTGTTGTTGCCATAGCTCTCTGTTGTTGCCATAGCTCTCTGTTGTTGCCATAGCTCTGTGTTGTTGCCATAGCTCTGTTGTTGCCATAGCTCTCTGTGTTGCCATTGTTGCCATAGCTCTGTGTTGTTGCCATAGCTCTCTGTTGTTGCCATAGCTCTGTGTTGTTGCTCTCTGTGTTGTTGCCATAGCTCTCTGTTGTTGCCATAGCTCTGTGTTGTTGCCATAGCTCTGTGTTGTTGCCATCTCTGTTGTTGCCATAGCTCTCTGTTGTTGCCATATATGTTGCCATAGCTCTGTGTTGTTGCCATAGCTCTGTGTTGTTGCCATAGCTCTCTGTGCTCTTCCTGTTGCCATAGCTCTGTGTTGTTGCCATAGTTCTCTGTTTTGCCATAGCTGTGTGTTGCTACCTGTAGGCTCTGTGTTGTTGCCATAGCTCTGTGTTTTGTTGCCATAGCTCTGTGTTGTTGCCATCTGCTACCTGTAGGTGCTGTTGCCTCTCATCCTCACACTGTTGTTGTTGTTACCTGTAGGTGCTGTTTCCTCCAGCTCTCTGTTGTTGCCAACTAACAGCGTTCCTCTGTTCTGAGACCAGTGCTGTCTCGGCAGATGTTGTCCTAACACTGTTCCTCTGGGTTTGTTTCCTCCAGTCAGTTCATTTCCTAACACTGTTCCCCCACATCCTATGACTGTAGAAAGTTAATAATATCCTAACAAGATTCTGGTTCTTTGTAACACTGTTCCTCTGCTACCTGTAGGTGCTGTTTCCTCCAGTCAGTTCATCCCTGTTAACCTGTAGGTGCTGTTTCCTAACACCTGCTACCTGTAGGTGCTGTTTCCTCCAGTCAGTTCATCCTAACACTGTTCCTCTGCTACCTGTAGGTGCTGTTTCCTCCAGT
Source organism: Coregonus suidteri (assembly GCA_036851935.1). Classification (NCBI taxonomy): domain Eukaryota; kingdom Metazoa; phylum Chordata; class Actinopteri; order Salmoniformes; family Salmonidae; genus Coregonus; species Coregonus suidteri. The sequence goes on from CM072220.1 coordinate 10,610,088, forward strand.
CAGTTCATCCTAACACTGTTCCTCCTCTGTTTCCTCCAGTCAGCTACCTGTAGGTGCTGTTTCCTCCAGTCAGTTCATCCTAACACTGTTCCTCTGCTACCTGTAGGTGCTGTTTCCTCCAGTCAGTTCATCCTAACACTGTTCCTCTGCTACCTGTAGGTGCTGTTTCCTCCAGTCAGTTCATCCTAACACTGTTCCTCTGCTACCTGTAGGTGCTGTTTCCTCCAGTCAGGATGGGATCTCTGGAGCAGAGGAGGTGGAGCTGAGAGTCAGACCAGGAGACAACGTTGTTCTTCACTGTGATGTCAAACACTATGATAAAACACATTGGCATAGAAACATCTCCATTGGGAATGGGGGTCGTTTCAGTGTTTCAAACCAGGATATAATGGACAATCCTGTCCCTCGCTACTATTTCCTGTGGCGTTCTCAACAGTTCTGGGATCTACTGATTGAGAATGTCACTGAATCTGACCTGGGACTCTACTACTGTGGGAGTTGGAAGAAAACGTTGCTGAACTGGGAAGGGAATCACGATAAAGTAGAAAGGCTCATATATGGAAATGGAAATGTCAACACCAGACTTTCATTTGGTTAGAACATACTCCCTTAACAAAGATATTTACAGAAGTCGTAATGCCAGAGAAAAGGATCTCAATGAGGGACAAGGTTCTTAATGTATTTTTGTGTTTATGTCCAGAAACCAGTCCTCCTGAGCCCTCCTCCTCCTCCTCCTCTCCTCCTCCTCCTCCTCCTCCTCCTCCCCTCCTCCTGAGCCCTCCTCCTCCTCCTCCTCCCCTCCTCCTGAGTCCTCCTCCTCTCCTGATGCAGACTGTGGACTGTGTTGGATGTTGCTGTTCAGTCTGTGTCCTGTGTCTGCTCTCCTCTCCTCTTCCTGTGTCTACTACTTCTGCAGAACAACAGGTACACTAACCTCATTATTAATAGCATTATGTGCTCCATCACTATTTCATAGCACTCACTCCCTCATTCATTTTGTTGATTTGATCGATTTTAATTACAACTTACTAACTATTGAAGTAAGGAACATCCTATATCCTAATCTTCAACAACAACAAGTTTTCAACTACATCAATAATAAACAACATTTATTATTTTACTTAAAAAGTCAGTATATGTCCTTAGATGTGTTATTTTAACACTGCCTAACTCTACTCTGCAGCTCCAACTGAGACTCAGGTTCCTCTGAACAGGACTACCACCAGGGGAAGTGACAGCAGAGAAAAGGTACTATATCTGTACAGTAAGAGTGGGTGTTGTAGTTCTATAATGGGAGGCCATCTTTATATGTAGTCCACATGTTTTGTAACCCAGTCATACTTAAATCAGTGGAATGTATACTCTTTAAAAATAAAATGGATAAGCAATAATGTATTTTTTATGATGATAAATTAATCATATTAACAGATTGATTATAAAATATCTCCTCTGTTTTCGCTCTCACTCTGCTGGTATTGATGGCTTCATTATTTAATTTAACTCTGCTATTCTCTCTCTCTCTCTCTCTCTCTCTCTCTCTCTCTCTCTCTCTCTCTCTCTCTCTCTCTCTCTCTCTCTCTCTCTCTCTCTCTCTCTCTCTCTCTCTCTCTCTCTCTCTCTCTCTCTCTCTCTCTCTCTCTCTCTCTCTCTCTCTCTCTCTCTCTCTCTCTCTCTCTCTCTCTCTCTCTCTCTCTCTCTCTCAGGAGGAAGGAGATCTGTGTTATGCCTCGTTGGATATCCGTCAGGGACAGAGGAGACCAAAGAAGAAGAAGAGAGTCCAGAACTCTGACTTCAGTACCTACACTGCCATCAATACCAGCAGAGTGTGAGACCTATACCATCCATCAATACCAGCAGAGTGAGACCTATACCATCCATCAATACCAGCAGAGTGTGAGACCTATACCATCCATCAATACCAGCAGAGTGTGAGACCTATACCATCCATCAATACCAGCAGAGTGTGAGACCTATACCATCCATCAATACCAGCAGAGTGAGACCTATACCATCCATCAATACCAGCAGAGAGTGAGACCTATACCAGCCATCAATACCAGCAGAGTGTGAGACCTATACCAGCCATCAATACCAGCAGAGTGTGAGACCTATACCATCCATCAATACCAGCAGAGTGTGAGACCTATACCAGCCATCAATACCAGCAGAGTGTGAGACCTATACCATCCATCAATACCAGCAGAGCAGAGTGAGACCTATACCATCCATCAATACCAGCAGAGTGAGACCTATACCATCCATCAATACCAGCAGAGTGTGAGACCTATACCAGCCATCAATACCAGCAGAGTGTGAGACCTATACCAGCCATCAATACCAGCAGAGTGAGACCTATACCACCTCAATACCAGCAGAGTGTGAGACCTATACCATCCATATACCAGCAGAGTGTGAGACCTATACCATCCATCAATACCAGCAGAGTGTGAGACCTATACCAGCCATCAATACCAGCAGAGTGTGAGACCTATACCATCCATCAATACCAGCAGAGTGTGAGACCTATACCAGCCATCAATACCAGCAGAGTGTGAGACCTATACCAGCCATCAATACCAGCAGAGTGTGAGACCTGTACCATCCATCAATACCAGCAGAGTGTGAGACCTATACCAGCCATCAATACCAGCAGAGTGAGACCTATACCATCCATCAATACCAGCAGAGTGAGAGACCTATACCATCCATCAATACCAGCAGAGTGTGAGATCTATACCAATATAGCTGGGAGAACAAGGTGTGACAACGAACGTTTTAATATTTTGACAAGCTACTTAATTTTTTTGCGGAATACTTTTTAACTTTTATAAATCCTTTTCATACAAGTGATTTATTTTTAAACTTTTGTCTGTAGCCTTTTAATAATAATAACAATAGCGATATAGAAAATGTTTTTAAGCTCAGGGAATATGGTTAAATAACTCTTGATATAGTTTTAGTTTGTAATTGTAGTTGTGAAAGTTCATTGTATTTCATTTGTAAGTGTATTGATATGTGTTAATGTAGCTTAATAAATATTGATTCAGTTTAATTCGATTTTCTTTAATTATTTATTTGTCTCCCCTTAAGGTCTCTGAGTACAAGGTCATGCTATTCTGTTTGACAAATGCTCCAGCAAACCTTTCAGAGGTATCTGAGGGTGTGGCTTAGATGTGAAGGGGTGTGGCTTAAAGACAAAGAGGGTGTGGCTTTAGAGGATGACAGAAATGGTTATAGGGTTGTGGCTTAGAAACTAAGGGTTGTGGTTTTAGAAGCTAAGGGGTGTGGTTTTAGAAACTAAGGGGTGTGGTTTTAGAAGCTAAGGGGTGTGGTTTTAGAAGCTAAGGGGTGTGGTTTTAGAAGCTAAGGGGTGTGGTTTTAGAAGCTAAGGGGTGTGGTTTAGAAGCTAAGGGCTTTAGATAAAGAATAACTATCTTCAAAGTAATTACTTTGGACGTCGGTTATAAGATGAAAGCTTGTTTGTTGTAATAATACTTGTTCACTTTACATTTTACCACTTTAGACTCTACAAAACAATACAAAAAAAGTTGCTAGCAAAAGCCAGGCTAATCACTTGTCACTTGTACATAACTGGTGCGTTTTCGTTTTTTTTAAAACTTCCTGTCGCAAGGCATTATGGAACTTCAAGTCAATAGCGTAATCCAATACTAAACAATACAATATGTACATAGTTCTCTCAATATCCATCACATGAATTCTAATACAATTAGTATTGTACATACACTACCAGTCAAAAGTTTGGACACACCTACTCATTCAAGGGTTTTTCTTTATTTTTTACAATTTTTTACATTGTAGAATAATAGTGAAGACATCAAAACTATGAAATAACAGAAATGGAATCATGTAGTAACCAAAAAAGTGTTAAACAAATCAAAATATATTTTATATTTGTGATTCTTCAAATAGCCACCCTTTGGCTTGATGACAGCTTGGCACACTCTTGGCATTCTCTTTTGACTGGTACTGTATGTAAACAAAAAAATCAATAATAATCTTTAGATACATTAATTAACTGTAAATATTAACTCTGTGACCCATTAAAGTGACCACATCCTCCCCACAATGAACAACTGTGTTCATCTAAATCTCTAAGCACTATGTCAACTGAATAGTTCTCCTCAACAAAGTCCCTGAGGCAGCACGAACTGAACATGACCTAACTAGGCCATCTCGGCCTGGAAGTAGTTCCTCAATCTTCCCTAGTTTCCAGGTTTAAAAATAAATAAATAATAATACGCCATTTTAGCAGACACTTTTATCCAAATCGACTTACAGTCATGCGTGCATAAATCTTTTGTGTATGGGTGGTCCCGGGGATCGAACCCACTACCTTGGCGTTACAAGCACCGTGCTCTACCAGCTGAGCTACAGAGGACCACAGGTTTGTCTGGATGTGTTATCTTCTGAGTGGTGTGGGCTGCTGTGGTGTGTCACAGCGGTGTGCTGACTTTAAGTCCAGCGTGTGAGTAGTCTCTTCGCCAGCTGTTCCAGAAGCTGGTCACAAGTCTGTACTTCCATCCGCCTGTCATTTTTCTCCTTGTTGAGCGTTGGGTGCTGAGTGTCAGCCGGAAATGGCTTGGTCGGCAAAGAGGTTAGTCTTTTACCCACCAGGAAGTGTGCTGGGGTCGGGGGTCGGGGGTCAGGGGCTGTGGTTCATCCACTTCATTGTGCACCAAAGATCAGAGGTCTAGAATTTAGGATAGCTTCAACCTCAGTCAGGACTGTGCACATCTCTTCAAAGTAGAGCGAAGCTCTCCCGAGAACATTTCTCAGCCATGTTTTCACTGACCGGACGAGTCTTTCCCAGAATCCAGCCCACCAGGCTGCTCGCTCGGTGATAAACCTCTAGGTGATGCCCCGTTCTGAGAAGAACGGGCTCTTTGATTGCCTTCCACAGCTCTTTCAAGTCCTGATCAGCTCTCTTGAATGTTTTTGCATTGTCCGAATAGATTACCTTGCATAATCCTCTCCTTGAGAACCATTTTCTTTCACGAAGAGCGGTCCTGCTAAATCCACACCTGTGACTTTGAATGGTGGGGATTCAGTTATTCTGTCTTTTGGTAAAGGCGCAGTGACCTGCTGTCCGGCCTTTACCTTTTTTATCTTTTTGCAGAGTATACATCTTGCCACCGTGCTCTTGACTAGCTGCCTAGCACGCAATATCCAGCATCTCGCTCTGATTTGTCTCTTACTCCAGAATGCATCACCTTCTCGTGATGGTACTGTGTCAGCATTTCTGAGTCTCTGTCCTGGTTGGGCAGAACCCATGGGTGCTGCTCTCTGAATGTGAAGTTGGACTGTTGCAGTCTTCCTCCTGCACTGAGCAGTTCGTTTTCGTCCAGGAACGGTTTCAGTTCTCTGATTTTTACAGTTATTGTTTAGGCTTTTTTTCCTGCCTTCTGTAGTTTGATCTCCTGACTGAAACTCTGTTGTTGTGTTACCTTGATCCAGTACAGTTCACCTTGTGCCTTTGTGTTTGTACGAGCATTGGCGATGAATCTCTTTATCCAGGCCGTCACTCTGAACACTCTTTTCAGTTTGCTGTACCTTTCATGCTCCAACACTGGTTCAGAGATGTCTGTGCTGTTTGCTGTGAGCTGTTCAGTGACCTGGCGACTGGACTTGAGTTCTGTATTTACCTCTTCTGGAACCTCGTCATCAGTCTCCTCCGACTGATTGGGTGATGTCAGAATGCTGGGTCTGTTCCACCATAGCTGGCTCTGTGTCATGTTTCAAACAGTTTGTCCTCTTGTATGGAGATTCGCTGGATTTGTTTTCCCTTCAATATGTGACCATGACTCTGGATTTGGTCAAGGACTGGATCTTTGTCACTCTGTTTGCGACAAACCGTTTCCATTTCTGAGCTGAGCTGCTAATCCAATGAAGCACGATCATCGAGTCTGTCCACATTTTGATCTGTTTTTTGTTCAATCTTCAGGGTGGTCATCAGGTTGTTTGATAGTCTCGCTCCAATCACAGCTCCCATGAGCTCCAGGCGTGGCAGAGTCATTTTCTTGAGTGGTGCTACCCTGGACTTGGATGCGACTAGACTTGTCGTTGTTACCCCATCTTGTATTTCACCTTGCAGGTAAGCTACTGCACTGTAAGCCATTTCACTTGCATCACAGAACACGTGTAGTTTCAGTGTGTGGCTGTTCTGCGGCTGCATGGCTGTTCTGCACCACCTTGGTATGGTGAACTGGTGTAGCTGTTGCCATTCTTGTGTCAGATCAGGTGGTAACTTCATCCCAGCTGAGTCCCCCTCTCCCACATTTCCTGGAACATATACTTGATGCTGATGGTGAAGGGGGTCAGGAAGCCAAGAGGGTCGAGGACGAACACTTCTCTTTGTGTTCTCCTGTTGCTCAGGAGCGGCCTGAGGTCAAACACAAAGTCATCTGTTCCCGGTCTCCACACTAAACCTAAAAACGTTTTACTCCTTGTGTTTTCTAGCGCCAACGTGTGGTAGGTTGTCGTACTCTCCTCCCATTTTGTTTTCAGTTCTGGAGAGTCGGTCATCAGAGGCCTGCATCCCACAGCATTTCGCTTTGCAGTTGTTGTCACAAAGTAAGCCTCTTCAACATCGCGTAAACATGCAATGAAGTCATCTACGTAGAGTGACTCTCTCAATGTCTCTACAACTTGTGGTTGTTCTGTTTCATATTGTTTCAGGTACTTCCTGATTGTAGCTGCGAGCAAGAATGGACTTGGGGGGGGGGGGGGGGGGGCTCTGAATACCTGTATATATGTAATATATATAATATCTCTGAATACCTGTGTATATATATATAATATATATAATATCTCTGAATACCTGTATATATATAATATATAATATATATAATATCTCTAAATACCTGTGTATATATATAATATCTCTGAATACCTATATATATATATATATATATATATATATATATAATTTATAATATATAACATCTCTGAATACCTGTATATATATATATATATATATATATATATATATATATATAACATCTCTGAATACCTGTATATTTATCTAATATATATAATATCTCTGAATACCTGTATATATATATATATATATATATATAATATATATAATATCTCTGAATACCTGTATATATAATATATAATATATATAATATCTCTGAATACCTGTGTATATATATAATATCTCTGAATACCCTATATATATATATATATATATATATATATATATTTATAATATATAACATCTCTGAATACCTGTATTATATATATATATATATATATATATATATATATATAACATCTCTGAATACCTGTATATTTTATCTAATATATATAATATCTCTGAATACCTGTATATATATATATATATATATATATATATATAATATATATAATATCTCTGAATACCTGTATATATATAATATATAATATTTATAATATCTCTGAATACCTGTGTATATATATAATATCTCTGAATACCTATATATATATATATATAATTTATAATATATATAATATATATAATATCTCTGAATACCTGTATATTTATCTAATATATATAATATCTGGATTCAGGTTCGGTCCTGCGAGTAGACAGTCGTTGAGGGATGGACAGCCATCTTCATGGGATGAATCATCAAAACACCACTCTCAGTTTTGTTGTCACCTTGTCCTCTCGGAGAACTGCGTGGTGAGGTGAGTAGTATTTCAGGTTGTCGTTGTCTTGGTCCCGTTGTAAGTGTCACCTTGTCCTCTCGGAGAACTGCGTGGTGAGGTGAGTAGTATTTCAGGTTGTCGTTGTCTTGGTCCCGTTGTAAGTGTCACCTTGTCCTCTCGGAGAACTGCGTGGTGAGGTGAGTAGTATTTCAGGTTGTCGTTGTCTTGGTCCCGTTGTAAGTGTCACCTTGTCCTCTCGGAGAACTGCGTGGTGAGGTGAGTAGTATTTCAGGTTGTCTTGGTCCCGTTGTAAGTGTCACCTTGTCCTCTCGGAGAACTGCGTGGTGAGGTGAGGAATATTTCAGGTTGTCGTTGTCTTCGTCCCGTTGAAAGTCCTCCTCTACTACTTACATTGTATCTGCTGTAAAACGTCACGTCCTTCTTCAGACCTTCAAACCGTTTCTTGGCGATTCTACAGTCGTGGTTCAAAAGTTTTGGTCTCCACAAAAGTTTGCTGCTTCAGTGTTCTTAGATCTTTATGTCAGTAGTTACTATGGTACACTGAAGTATAGTTACAAGTATTCCGTAAGTGTCGAAAGGCTTTCATTGACAATGACATTCAGTTTATGCAAAGAGTCAATATTTGCAGTGTTGACCCTTCTTTTTCAAGACCTCTGCAATCCGCCCTGGCATGCTGTCAATTAACTTCTGGGCCACATCCTGACTGATGGCAGCCCACTCTTGCATAATCAATGCTTGGAGTTTGTCAGAAGTTGTGGGTTTTTGTTTGTCCACCCGCCTCTTGAGGATTGACCACAAGTTCTCAATGGGATTAAGGTCTAGGGAGTTTCCTGGCCATGGACTCAAAATGTCGATGTTTTGTTCCCCGAGCCACTTAATTATCACTTTTACCTTATGGCAAGGTGCTCCATCATGCTGGAAAAGGCATTGGTATTCACCAAACTGTTATTGGATGGTTGGGAGAAGTTGCTCTCGGAGGATGTGTTGGTACCATTCTTTATTCATGGCTGTGTTCTTAGGCAAAATTGTGAGTGAGCCCACTCCCTTGGCTGAGAAGCAACCCTACACATGAATGGTCTCAGGATGCTTTACTGTTGGCATGACACAGGACTGATGGTAGCGCTCACATTGTCTTCTCCGGACAAGGTGTTTTCCGGATGGCCCAAACAATCGGAAAGGGGATTCATCAGAGAAAATTACTCTACCCCAGTCCTCAGCAGTCCAATCCCTGTACCTTTTGCAGAATATCAGTCTGTCCCTGATGTTTTTCCTGGAGAGAAGTGGCTTCTTTGCTGCCCTTCCTGACACCAGGCCATCCTCCAAAAGTCTTCACCTCACTGTGCGTGCAGATGCACTCACACCTGCCTGCTGCCATTCCTGAGCAAGCTCTGCACTGGTGGTGCCCCGATCCCGCAGCTGAATCAACTTTAGGAGACGGTCCTGGGCTTGCTGGACTTTTCTTCACAACAATTGAACCTCTCTCCTTGAAGTTCTTGATGATCCGATAAATGGTTGATTTAGGTGCAATCTTACTAGCAGCAATATCCTTGCCTGTGAAGCCATTTTTGTGCAAAGTAATGATGACGGCACGTGTTTCCTTGCAGGTAATCATGGTGGACAGAGGAAGAACAATGATTTCAAGCACCACCCTCCTTTTAAAGCTTCCAGTCTGTTATTCTGACTCAATCAGCATGACAGAGTGATCTCTAGCCTTGTCCTTGTCAACACTCTCACCTGTGTTAATGAGACAATCACTGACATGATGGCAGCTGGTCCTTTTGTGGAAGGGCTGAAATACAGTGGAAATGTTTTTTTGGGATTAATGTCACGACTTCCGCCGAGGCTGCCTCCCCTCCTTGTTCGGGCAGGTTTCGGCGTTCGGCGTCACCGGCTTACTAGCTACTGCCGATCCATTTATCATCACTCCATTTGTCTTGTCTTCAATCACACACACCTGGTCCTTATTCCCTCATTAGTCATTGTATAAGTGTTCCCTCTGCTTCCTTGTCTGTGTGGGTGATTGTTTATTGTGGAGGTTAGTGAAGCTCGGGGGAGCTTGTGTGCCTTGTAATTTTCCAGTGCGCCTGTTTTGTGCCCTGGAGTGTGTTTGACGCATTTCTGCGTAAACCTGCATTTTGCGGATTAAAGCCTGTTATTCTGTGATTTACCCTCCTGCGCCTGACTCCTTCAACACCACCGCATCACAATTAAGTTCATTTTCATGGCAAAGAGGGACTTTGCAATTAATTGCAATTCATCTGATCACTCTTCATGACATTCTGGAGTATATGCAAATTGCCATCATCAACACTGAGGCAGCAAACTTTGTGGAGACCAATACTTGTGTCATTCTCAAAACTTGTGACCACGACTGTATAGTTGTCTTGGAGTTTTGGCATTTCTCGTTTACATGGCAACTCCACGTGGTATCGTCCATCTTTTGAAGGTGGTTGTTCTCTCGAACCTCTGCAGAGCCTCCTCTTCCTCTGGGTTCTGTGTTTTCTCGCTTGTGATAGACTCAAGCTCCCAGAATGCATGAAGTTGCTTGGAGACTAGTGTGTCTTCATCAAGTGGGATGAACATGCATGTTGCCTCGGCGACGCTTGACATGGACACTGCTCCACTCGGCCTGATACTATCTGCCAGTAGTAGTCTGCTCCTATCAGGACAGAGAGTTCAGGATCATTGTCATCTCCTGGAAAGTCTGCGAGCTGCAGTCCCTTTTCTATTGAGCTCATGTTGAATCTGCTCACCAGGAACCTTCATCACAACTTGTTGGGTTTCTATTGCCTCTATTTCAGTTCCCTACTGTTTGTCCCAGACATTCTTCAAGATAGATGGTAGAAGTAAAATGACTGACTTTTGAAAAGTACTTTGGAAAATCTACTCAAATACAGTTACGGGAGTATTTGTAATTAGTTGCTTCCCACCTCTGCTTTCAAGAGCAATAAGGAATAGACAGAGGGAAGGGGAGAGAGAGAGAGGCCATTCAGACCAGTGAGTCTGTGGAGTCCAGCGGAGAATTGTGCAAGGAGGGAACAGTAAAGACCGAAAGATATGTAGGCTAAATTAGAAAAAGGGAACAGTGAAGACAGAAATATATGTAGGCTAATTTAGAAGATGGCTCATTCATATAGGCCTATTAATTCATTATTTGTATGCTAGCCTGTATGCTAGCCTGTATGCTAGCCTGTATGCTAGCCTGTATGCTAGCCTGTATATTGCCTGTATGCTAGCCTGTATGCTATCTGTATGCTAGCCTGTATGCTAGCCTGAATGCTAACCATATGCTAGCCTGTATATTTGGCCTTGGTAAACTACAACAGTGAATGTAGGTGACAACCTGTGCTATCCAAGACAGAGCAAAAAACTATCTGCCAGAGTTTGACCATATCAATAAGTGACAGACTTAGATATGGCCTCCACTCACACGGAATTAAAAGGTGGTGTAAACACCAATCCCTTCACAAAAATTAGACCCCTTTCTATTTTGCTTATGGTTGTCAATTTCATCTGATATAGACGATGGCTACTCGCTCTCCTGACCCCTTCAAACTTGCCTTGTCAAGTCATTTAATACGTATCTTCATGTAGTGGACTTTCTGATAGCCTACAGCATAGAATTTGAAGGTAGGCCTAGGTTTTTAATAGCCTACGTTTTCAGGAAAGGAGTAATTGATTTGCTCTTGTGTTTGAGATGCGCTGGTAGTCTTTGATTCCTAACACTGTTCCCTTTGATGTGCTGTTTGTGTGAGTTTATCTAACACTGATTCTCTCTATGTCCTTTCAGATAGTTTCCTAACACAGTTCCTCTGCTACCTGTATGCTGTTTCCATTGCTTTATCCTAACACTGTTCCTCAAATATAACTGTTTCCTGACAAAATCCTAAACTGTCCTTCCTCTGCTACCTGTAGGTGCTGTTTCCTCCAGTCAGTTCATCATAACACTGTTCCTTTCTCTGCTACCTGTAGGTGCTGTTTCCTCCAGTCAGTTCAACCTAACACTGTTCCTCTGTTACCTGTAGGTGCTGTTTCCTCCAGTCAGTTCATCCTAACACTGTTCCTTTCTCTGCTACCTGTAGGTGCTGTTTCCTCCAGTCAGTTCATCCTAACACTGTTCCTCTGCTACCTGTAGGTGCTGTTTCCTCCAGTCAGTTCATCCTAACACTGTTCCTCTGCTACCTGTAGATGCTGTTTCCTCCAGTCAGTTCATCCTAACACTGTTCCTTTCTCTGCTACCTGTAGGTGCTGTTTCCTCCAGTCAGTTCATCCTAACACTGTTCCTTTCTCTGCTACCTGTAGGTGCTGTTTCCTCCAGTCAGTTCATCCTAACACTGTTCCTCTGCTACCTGTAGGTGCTGTTTCCTCCAGTCAGTTCATCATAACACTGTTCCTCTGCTACCTGTAGGTGCTGTTTCCTCCAGTCAGTTCATCCTAACACTGTTCCTCTGTTACCTGTAGGTGCTGTTTCCTCCAGTCAGTTCATCCTAACACTGTTCCTCTGCTACCTGTAGGTGCTGTTTCCTCCAGTCAGTTCATCCTAACACTGTTCCTCTGCTACCTGTAGGTGCTGTTTCCTCCAGTCAGTTCATCCTAACACTGTTCCTCTGCTACCTGTAGGTGCTGTTTCCTCCAGTCAGTTCATCCTAACACTGTTCCTCTGCTACCTGTAGGTGCTGTTTCCTCCAGTCAGTTCATCCTAACACTGTTCCTCTGCTACCTGTAGGTGCTGTTTCCTCCAGTCAGGATGGGATCTCTGCAGCAGAGGTGGAGCTGAGAGTCAGACCAGGAGACAACGTCACTGTGACATCAAACACTATCTGGTAACAGATTGGCATTGAAACAGTTCCATTGAGAATGGGGGTCATTTCAGAGTTTCAGACCGAGAGATGAAGACCAATCCTGTCGCTCGCTTCTATTTCCTGTGGCGTTCTGAACAGTTCTGGGATCTACTGATTACTAACGTCACAGAATCTGACCTGGGACTCTACTACTGTGGGGGTAGAAACAGGTGGTGAACACGGAAGGGTTTCTTCATGCCGCAGAAACAGGTGGTGAACACTGGAAGGGTTTCTTCATGCCGCAGAAAAAGCTATTGAGGACAATGAGGTCTACCACCATGAAAATGTCATCACCCGACTTTCATGTTGTAATAAAATACTGTTTCTTGTTTTTTTTTTATAGTGCCATACAAAAGTGATTTACAGTTACTTCGGAAAGTATTCAGACCCCTTGACTTTTACATCATTGTTACGTTACAGCCTTATTCTAAAATGGATTAAATAGTTTTTTCCTCCCTCATCACACACAATACCATAATGACAAAGCAAAAACAGGTTTTTATCATTTTTGGCTAATGTATTTTAAAAACTACTATGGAAATATCACATTTACATAAGTATTCAGACCCTTTACTCAGTACTTTGTTGAAGCACCTTTGGCAGCGATTACAGCCTTGAGTCTTCTTGGGTATGAGCTACAAGCTTGGCACACCTGTATTTGGGGAGTTTCTCCCATTCTTCTCTGCAGATCCTCTCAAGCTCTGTCATGTTGGATGGGGAGCGTTGATGCTCAGCTATTTTCAAGTCTCTCCAGAGATGTTCGATCAAGTTCAAGTCAGGGCTCTGGCTGGGCCACTCAAGGACATTCAGAGACTCGTCCCGAAGCCACTCCTGTGTTGTCTTGGCTGTGTGCTTAGGGTTGTTGTCCTGTTGGAAGGTGAACCTTTGCCCCAGTCTGAGGTCCTGAGTGCTCTGGAGCAGGTTTTCATCAAGGATCTCTCTGTACTTTGCTCCATTCATCTTTGCCTCGATCCTGTCTAGTCTCCCAGTCCCTGCCGCTGAAAGACATCCCCACAGCATGGTGCTGCCACCACCATGCTTCAACATAGGGATGGTGCTAGGTTTCCTCCAGATGTGACGCTTGGCCTTCAGGCCAAAGAGTTCAATCTTGGTTTCATCAGACCAGAAAATCTTGTTTCTCATGGTCTGAGAGTCTTTAGGCGCCTTTTGGCAAACTCCAAGCGGGCTGTCATGTGCCTTTTACAGAGGAGTGGCTTCCGTCTAGACACTCTACCATAAAGGCCTGATTGTTGGATTGCAGCAGAGATGGTTGGGCTTCTGGAAGGTTATCCCATCACCACAGAGGAACTAGAGCTCTGTCAGAGTGACCATCGGGTTCTTGGTCACCTCCCTGACCAAGGCCCTTCTCCCCCGATTGCTCAGTTTGGCCGGGAGGCCAGCTCTTGGAAGAGTCTTGGTGGTTTCAAACTTCTTCCATTTAAGAATGATGGAGGCCACTGTGTTTTTGGGGACCTTCAATGCTGCAGACATTTTTTATTACCCTTCCCCAGATCTGTGCCTCGACACAATCCTATCTCGGAGTTCTACGGACAATTCCTTCGACCTCATGGGTTGGTTTTTGCTCTGACATGCACTGTCAACTGTGGGACCTTATATAGACAGGTGTGTGCCTTTCCAAATCATGCTTCCCACACCACCCTCTGGACAGCCCTGTGGTTGCCGTACCAGGTGGTGATACAGCCGGATAGAATGCTCTCGATGGTGCATCTGTAGAAGTTTGTGAGGGTCTTAGGGGCCAAGCCAAATTTCTTCAGGAGCTGTTGCACCTTCTTCACCATGCTGTCAGTGTGAAGGGACCAGTTCAGGTCCTCCGTGAGGTACAAGCAGAGGAACTTGAAGCCCTGTCGATGTGGATGGGGGCGTGCTCCTCTGCTATCTCCTGTAGTCCACGATCAGCTCCTTAGTTTTGTTGACATTGAGGGAGAGCTTATTTTCCTGGCACTTCTCTGCCAGGGCTCTCACCTCCTCCCTGTAGGCTGTTTCGTCATTGTTGGTAATCAGGCCTACCACTGTTGTGTCGTCAGCAAACTTGATGATTGAGTTGGAGATGTGCGTGACTACGCAGTCATGGGTGAGAAATTTAGGACCCAGTTGCACAGGGAGGGGTTCAGACCCAGGGCTATGAACTTAGTGATGAGCTTGGAGGGCAATATGGTGTTGAAGGCTGAGCTGTAGTAGATGAACAGCATTCTTACATAGGTATTTTCTCTTGTCCAGGTGGGATAGAGCAGTGTGCAGTGCAACGGCGATTGCATCGTCCGTGGATCTGTTGGGGCAGTATGCAAGTTGTAGTGGGGTCTAGGGTGTCTGGTAAGGTGGAGGATATATGATCCTTAACTAGCCTTTCAAAGCACTTGATGATGACCGAAGTGAGTGTTACGGGGCGATAGTCATTTAGTTCAGTTACCTTTGCTTTCTTGGGTACAGGAACAATGGTGGACATCTTGAAGCAAGTGGGGACAACAGACTGGGATAGGGAGAGATTGAATATGTCCGTAAACACTCCAGCCAGCAGGTCTGCCTATGCTCTGAGGACGCGGCTTGGGATGCCGTCTGGGCCGGCAGCTTTGCGAGGGTTAACACGCTTGAATGTCTTACTCAAATCGGCCTTGGAGATCGGGAGTACACAGTCCTCATGAGCGGCGGAGGCCCACGTCGGAGGCTCGTTTCTTTTCCTCGAAGCAGGCGAAGACTGTGTTTAGCTTGTCCGGGAGCGAGGCGTCAGTGTCCATGGCGTGGCTGGCATTCCCTTTATAATCCGTGAATGTCTGGAGTCCCTGCCACATGCGTGTCGTGTCTGAGCCGTTGAGTTGTGACTCCACTTTGTCCCTGTACTGTCGTTTAGCGTCTTTGCCTCACGAAGGTCATAGCTGGTCTGTTTGTACATGTCCATGTTTCCAGTCACGTTGCCGTGGTTAACTGCGGTGATTCGCTCTTTCAGTTTTGCTTGAATGCTGCCATCTATCCACGGTTTTGGTTTGAATAAGTTCTAATCGTCACAGTAGGAACAACATCCTCTATGCACTTCCAGGTGGCTTAGTGGTTAAGAGCGTTGTGCCAGTAACCGAAAGGTCGCTGGTTCTAATCCCCGAGCCGACTAGGTGAAAAATCTGTCGATGTGCCCTTGAGCAAGGCACTTAACCCTAATTGCTCCTGTAAGTCGCTATGGATAAGAGCGTCTGCTAAATGACCAATTTATTTACTTCCTGATGAACCCAGTCACTGAGTCAGTGTACTGTACATGTCGATACTATTCCCAGAGGCGACCCGGAACATTGCCCAGTCCGTTATCTCAAACAGTCCTGAATTAATAGGCCTCAGTGTACAATACCACAGGTCATATGCGTTTTGCCAATAGGCAGGGAGAAGTTCAGGATGGAGGTGTCTCTCTGATTTGGGTTGGAATGGAGGGTGAGCTGTCCCGAAAGAGAGAGTATCAATTGTTCTCTCCCAGGGATTTCAGGAGCGTTTTCCTCAGATTTCCTTTATTAAAGGCCCCAGCTACAATAAATGCGGCCTCAGGATATACGGTTTCCAGTTTGCACAAAGTAGTTCCTTGAGAGCGGTCTCTCGAGAGGTAATGCGGTTGGCATTCGGTGGTGAGGCATTCCAGATTGGGAGAACAAAGGGACTTTGGTTCCTGCACGTTACCACAATCACACCATGAGATAATCATGAGACATACCCCTTCCACCTCTGATTTTACTGGAGCGTTATTTCTTCCTGTCCATGTGATGAATGGAGAACCCCGCTGGCTGTATGAATGGGGACAATATATTAGAAGAGAGTCATGACCATAAAAAAGAGTATCAGAGTATCTTATTATGTCTCTCTGAACAGAGATCCTCGCCCTGAGCTCGTCTACTTTATTGTCCAGGGGCTGAACTTCAGCGAGTAATTTACTCGGAAGTGGTGGAGGGTTTTCTCCGGCGGCATCAACGTTTTGGTGTGGCACCCAGGGTGAATGGTGTTGCCTCGTGAAGTCCAAGCAAAGGATCCAGGTCAGGGAGGTTGAATTTCTGGTTGAATTTCTGGTGAGTGACCACCGATCTAATGTCCAAAAGTTATAATTCTAGAAATGTTCTGAGCAAGTAATGTAAGAAATACAATATTAAAATACTTCAAAGTTGGCTAGGAGCTAGATCTTGTTTGTACCACAGAACAATAGAATCTCTGAAAAAACATCATTTTATTCCAGAAGATAGCCATTAGACATATTGACCAATCACAAATAAGACATGAGCAGTAGTTCTATATAAAATCCATAACAATACAACTATAATTTTTTTTAGAACTTTTCCCCATTTTTTAAATGATAAAACTGCAAACAACTTTTGAAATGTTACAAGCATAAACTTTTTCTGTGTTAAGAAACAAACAAAGAATTCAAAGCAATAAAAAAACATCTGGGTAATACAGAAAGAATGAGCTGGCCCAGCAGATGATGGTGTGATGAAACCATCATTGGACACATAGAAGAGAAGTTCAATTCAGTACAGACATGGAGAATGACTGGCCTCTGCTTCTTTTCTGGACTCCCCTCCTCTCCTTACGTACTCCTGGTTTTAACAACAACAAAACATGTAAAAATCAGATGTCACATCACTGTAGTGGTTGGAACATTAAGTAGATATGAGTACCCCCCCCCCATGTTCTGACCAGGGTTTCCGTTAGCCGGTAATATTGGCACCTGCCAATCAGAAGAAGAAGAAATCCCATTGTGAAATATTGCTTTTTAGCCTCTTCATTGGGGGAAAAAGCAGTCGATGGAAATACCTTTTCATTTAGTGATTGTGGACAGTTATGTCTCTTATTTATCACATGTACAGCGTACAGATACAGACCCTTTGAGCAGAAACTCTGTCAGACAGTGCCAGCGTTGCTGCTACAGCATTTCAAACAGCAAAATGAATAAAGCAACGGGAAGACAGGCTTCATCAGCACGTCACACACACCACTATGCAATGAGCTGGAGGAAAACATACACTTAGTTGTTTGAAACCTGAACGTTTTACTACATATTATGAGGCATGTCTTACCCATGCTTCGAAGTAGCCTAGCCAAAATCAGACCATATCCGTGGAGGCAATTATTTTATATCAACTTTATTTCATTTCCCAGTAGCCAAAGGCACAATCCTAGTCATATTATTTACATTTTAGTCATTTAGCAGACGCTCTTAACCAGAGCGACTTACAGTTAGTGAATGCATACATGTTTATTATTATTTATTTTTTTCATACTGGCCCCCCGTGGGAAACGAACCCACATCCCCTGCCGGCCAAACCCTCCCCTACCTTGGACGACGCTGGACCAATTGTGCGCCGCCCATGGGTCTCCCGGTCGCGGCCGGCTGCGACAGAGCCTGGACTCGAACCAGGATCTCTAGTGGCCTTCGACCACTGCGCCACTCGGGAGGATCAACCAATGCTAGTTGTTGCATATTAGATCTCCCCTCTTTCTATATTTCTACATGTCTAACATATTCCTCTCTGTCACATGAACCGCTCGCAACGTGCGCTTTTGACAACAGTGTTTTTTTGCTAATTGCATTACGGAACGGACATTCACTCGTAGCCTAGCCTATTTATAATGTGAAGAAATAATAGTTTATCAACATTTTAAGCTAAAAGTTCTGATCTGTTATATCAGACTCATTGCTTTTTAACGTTAAAAAAAAGTAGCCTACTGGTTGTAT
>CM072220.1:10628821-10662271 GCA_036851935.1 Coregonus suidteri
AAGGGAAAACATTGTGGTTTCTCCCGCCCCAATGAAACACCCCCAACTAAAATTTCCAGGCATCACTTAACCCTTCAAAACCTTTCCCCCCAGCCCCTAAAACCCGGGCCCCCCTTTAAACCCCTTCAGTCCTCCCCTCAGACCTGAAACCCAGGCCCCCCCTTAACCCCCAGTCCCCCCCCTCAGACCTGAAACCCAGCCCCCCCTTCCCCCCTCCCCTACAAGCAGCAGCCAACTGAGAAAACCCAAAACCACAGACATAGGACTATAATGATCAAAATCTTTTTACACTTTTCCCACATCCCCACATATATGTGCACTCTGAAAACCCAGATACATACATTAAACCACACTAATTTGAAAAGTCTGATTTAGATTTTTGGAAATTACATACTCATATAAGAGTTTTTTTTTGATTGGTTCTGAAAAGCACACTCTGTACACGGGGAAACCCACACTACTTCCTTTTGTTCAGAGTAGCGGGGGTTTTTTCAGAAAACAAGGTCCAGAGTTAGCTGGGTCTTTCAGTAACAGGGTCCAGAGTAGCTGGTCTGTCAGTAACAGGGTCCAGAGTAGCTGGGTTTTTTTTTTGTCTTTTTTTTTTTTGTTCTTTCAGTAACAGGGTCAGAGTAGCTGGGTCCTTTCAGTAACAGGGTCAGAGTAGCTGGGTCTTTCAGTAACAGGGTCATAGTAGCTGGGTCTCTGATGCAGACTTTAGGTCTAACATTAGGCCTACTTTTCTGGACCTACAGGGTATAAAGTCCTAATAGACCTACTTTAAGCCTCTGTATAAATGTTTTTCTTTAAGTTTTAAAGGTCACTCAGTCATCAAAATGTGTTTTTATTTCTTCATAGAGTGTCTATAGGTCTCTTACAAGGTGTTTGCTATCTAAGGTGAAGCACCTCAAAGCTGAACTATTTTCCATTGACGTCATGTTGGTGTGAAGACTGTTTTACCTCGAATTGTAGACCCTACTTTTCATGGCCACACACATCGGTTTCCGAGAAAAGGACCACAAGCTGAAAACTTTCCACTCCCATCGAACCATCGCTGCTCGTATATCCTTTCATGGTAAGTATGTCAAATCATGAACACGGAAATACGCAGCCAAGACCTTGTTATTCAAAGACCCAGCTACTCTCTGACAGTCACCATCACCCATCAGACCACCAGAATGGACAAGGCTGTGTGTTGCTCTGATTGCATTCTTATGTGAGTAACTTGTTTTTACTGGCCCTTATAGCTGATGATAGCTGATTTCTTGATGTGGGTTTTTATAGTTGACTAGATCTGTTTTTCTTATTATTGTGATATTGGTGATCACTGTGGTAAAGACATGAGGTTCATCTTTCCATGTGGAGAAGTTTAGTATGATATCAAAGTGACATTCTGTGATTCATCCAAACACTGTTCCTCTGCTACCTGTAGGTGCTGTTTCCTCCAGTCAGTTCATCCTATACACTGTCCTCTGGCTTACCTGTAGGTGCTGTTTCCTCCAGTCAGTTCATCCTAACACTGTTCCTCTGCTACCTGTAGGTGCTGTTTCCTCCAGTCAGTTCATCCTAACACTGTTCCTCTGCTACCTGTAGGTGCTGTTTCCTCCAGTCAGATTCATCCTAACACTGGTCCTCCTCTGCTACCTGTAGGTGCTGTTTCCTCCAGTCCAGGATGGGATCTCTGCAGCAGAGGTGGAGCTGAGAGTCGAGACCAGGAGACAACATCACTCTCTACTGTGACTGCAACATAATCTACTGGAGATATACATTATTGTGGTATAGGAACGCTGTTCTCACAAGTACCAAGGACCGCGTCTTGTTATTTCAACATACAAGTTTACGTTAATCTTCGAGAAAATTCCTGATATTCCCCACCCTTTTTCCCTGGATATAATCTGTTGTGGAACCCCTCCTAACAACTCCTATGATCTACTGATTGCAGAACATCAAACTGGATCTGACCTGGGACTCTACTATCTGTGGGACTGAGGAGTACAAGGTGGAGGATGATGGAGAGGAAAGGAGGTATTGAACAGAAAGAGGTCTACCACTAGTGAAACTCACAACCCTAGGATTTTCACTTGGTAAGACAATTATTATTCTATATCTAGATCTTCTGGCTGTATCTTTAGTATTATTCATATTGTATTAGTATTGGTGTGTCTGGTTTCCCATTAAATGTTATTTTGAATCAATCATCCGAGGGTGATCTAAGGTCATGAAACATTGCCTCAGATCCGATTCAGCAGTAAGACAATGCTAAGAATGTGTAGTTCTGTTTGTGTTTTTAATGTTTTGTCCAAGACTCAGTCCTCCTGAGTCCTCCTCCTCCCCTCCTCCTGAGTCCTCCTCCTCCCCTCCTCCTGTAGACTGTGGACTGTGTTGGATGTTTGCTGTTCAGTCTGTGTCCTGTGTCTGCTCTCCTCTCCTCTTTCTGTGTCCTACTCCTTCTGCAGAAACAACAGGTAAACTAACTCTCTCCTCTCTGTCGGAGTCCCAACTTAGTCACTCATTCATTTTAAAGTCATTATTTACAAGCTGTATATGCTTTTTCACTCTTTTATAGCACTCTTTTTGACTCATTCCTTTATTTGATAAAAGTCACTATTGTATTTAAAAAGTCAGAATACACTCACTCTCACTTAATCTGTTTTACTCTCCAACTCAATCAGTCATGATCCCACAATCAACCAACACCTTCTTTACATTTACATTACATTTTAGTCATTTAGCAGGACGCTCTTATCCAAAGCGACTTACAGTTAGTGAATACATATTTTTTTTATACTGGCCCCCCGTGGGAATCGAACCCACAAGCCCTTGGCGTTGCAAACGCCATGTTCTATCAACTGGAGCTACATCCTGCCGGCCATTCCCTTCCCCTACCCTGGGCCAATTGCGCGCCGCCCATTAGTCTCCCGGTTCGCAGCCGGCTGCGACAGAGCCGAGCCTGGATTCGAACCAGGATCTCTAGTGGCACAGTTAGCACTGCGATGCAGTGCCTTAGACCACTGTGCCACTCAGGCGTTCATTTCAACTACTTCTGAGCTGGTAAACTAATGTAGACCATGTTAAATTGACAGCTCAATATCAGATGTGTTTCTTTACTTGTTGTTTTAATGGTGATACACCTCTTCCTCTGCAGGCTGCAGCTGAGACTCAGGTTCCTCTGACCAGGACTACCACCAGGGGAAAGTGAGAGAAGAGGAAGAAGGTATAGTCAGAATGTGTGTTTTTGTAGTTCTTTGACTGGTCGCCATCTTTTAATTTTGTAGTCCATGCGCGATTTGTAACCCAGTACTACTCAAAGCAGTGGCAAGTATACTAATTAAAAACTAAAGGACGTAAGCCAGTAAAAATAATAATATGATGAATTACTTGAAATAATCATA
Organism: Coregonus suidteri; assembly: GCA_036851935.1. NCBI lineage: Eukaryota > Metazoa > Chordata > Actinopteri > Salmoniformes > Salmonidae > Coregonus > Coregonus suidteri. Next base: position 10,632,211 of record CM072220.1, read on the forward strand.
AATGTATGATTATAATATCAATAACATTAACAGATTAATTGTAAAAATCTCTCTCTCTTGTTATCTCTCTCCCCATCTCTCATTCTTGTCTCTCTCACTCTCCATCTGTGTGCCTCTCTCTCTCTCTCTCTCTCTCTCTCTCTCTCTCTCCTCCTCTCTCTCTCTCTCTCTCTCTCGTCTCTCTCTTGGTCTCTCTCTCTCTCTCTCTCTCTCTCTCTCCTTTCTCTCTCTCCTCTCTCTCTCTCTCTCTCTCCTCTCTCTCTCCTCTCTCTCTCTCTCTCTCTCTCTGCTATCTCTCTCTCTCTCTCTCTCATCTCTCTCTCTCCTCTCTCTCTCTCTCTCTCTCTCCTCTCTCTCAGGAGGAAGGAGATCTGTGTTATGCCTCGTTGGATATCCGTCAGGGACAGAGGAGACCAAAGAAGAAGAAGAGAGAGTCCAGAACTCTGACTTCAGTACCTACACAGCCATCAATACCAGCAGAGTGTGAGATCTATACCATCCATCATACCAGCAGACTGTGAGACCTATACCAGCCATCAATACCAGCAGACTGTGAGACCTATACCATCCATCAATACCAGCAGAGTGTGAGACCTATACCATCCATCAATACCAGCAGAGTGTGAGACCTATACCCTCCATCAATACCCAGCAGGGTGTGGAGACCTATACCATCCATTGATACCAGCAGAGTGAGACCTATACCCTCCATCAATACCAGCAGAGTGTGAGACCTATACCAGCCATCAATACCAGCAGTGTGAGACCTATACCATCAATCAATACCAGCAGAGTGAGACCTATACCAGCCATCAATACCAGCAGAGTGTGAGACCTATACCAGCCATCAATACCAGCAGGGTGTTAGACTTGAACCATTATAGACTTAACTGGGAGGACAAGAACTTTGATGTTATTACCAGTTATTTTACTTTTTATGGAATAATTTTAACTTCCAATATCTTTCTCTCTCTCTCAACGTATGACAATGAGTTTAGAGTCATTTTATTATGGTTGAGTATTATTTTTTGCCTTTATAATTATAAAAAATTATGTTTTTAAGCTTGCATTAATTTGACTGTAGAACACACCTGCATTGAATCTATCAGAGTAAAATAATATTTTCAAAACTTCAGGAAACATGGTCATATATATTTTTGTAAAGGGAACTGATATGTTTTAAATGTACCTTGAATAAATATTGATTTAGTTTAATTTGATTTACTGATTTTACTTTCATTGCCGTAAGCATTTAGAATTGATTATAAAATTAGGTGTGGTGAAATGTGAAGACACTGCTTGTATCAAAAAGAGATAAAGTGACAGCGCTACTTGCAAGACAGATGATCCAAGAGTGACGTAGTCTACCCCTATGGAACGTTTTGGTTTTTAAAATGTGCACCCCTTGGGGTCCGCAGGACCAAGTTTGGGAAATTCTGCCCTATGGTCTCCTCAATGTTAAGGTCATACCATTCTGTTTGGAAAGGCTCCAGCAACCTTTCAGAGGTTTTGTTTGAGGGTGTGGCTTAGAAAATTAGCAGGTGTGGCTAACATATTAAGAGGGTTGGCTTAGAAGTGACAAGGGTGTGACTCTTAGGCTAAGAAGGTGTGGCTTAGATGCTAAGGGGGTGTGTCTTTAGAGGAAGACAGATGCTGAACAGAACCACAGCACAGTTTCTGTGGTTTCATACAAACACCTAGCCTATGGTTGAAGTTTACTCAAAGTAGCTCAGTAAAGCTTTAAAACACATTCTCAATAGAGTTACATAGAGAAGTCAGGTGAATTATACCACAGAACATTATAATCTCTGAAAAACACAATTTCATTTCAACATATATATACATGATTATTTATTATTATTATTTGTCCATGGTCTGAGCTGGGTCCTGGTGGTGGTCTCCAGAGCTCTGTTTCTGTTCCTCATTCCTGCTGTCTTCCTGACTGTGGTCTGAGCTGGGTCCTGGTGGTGGTCTCCAGAGCTCTGTTTCTGTTCCTCATTCCTGCTGTCTTCCTGACTGTGGTCTGAGCTGGGTCCTGGTGGTGGTCTCCAGAGCTCTGTTTCTGTTCCTCATTCCTGCTGTCTTCCTGACTGTGGTCTGAGCTGGGTCCTGGTGGTGGTCTCCAGAGCTCTGTTTCTGTTTCTCATTCCTGCTGTCTTCCTGACTGTGGTCTGAGCTGGGTCCTGGTGGTGGTCTCCAGAGCTCTGTTTCTGTTCCTCATTCCTGCTGTCTTCCTGACTGTGGTCTGAGCTGGGTCCTGGTGGTGGTCTCCAGAGCTCTGTTTCTGTTCCTCATTCCCTGCTGTCTTCCTGACTGTGGTCTGAGCTGGGTCCTGGTTGGTGGTCTCCAGAGCTCTGTTTCTGTTCCTCATTCCTGCTGTCTTCCTGACTGTGGTCTGAGCTGGGTCCTGGTGGTGGTCTCCAGAGCTCTGTTTCTGTTCCTCATTCCTGCTGCCTTCTGGGTCGGGAAAACACACAGTGGGACAGGACATGGGGATATTCATATCAGTTTTTGTTAACTTAACTTCTCATCCAGTACAGTGATATAACAACAGTTTAACATGTTGTGTTGTTGTGTTAAAACCAGGAGGTGGTAAGGAGAAGAGGGAAGTCCAGAAAAGAGGCAGAGACCAGTCATTCTCCAGGTCTGTAGTGAATTGAACTTCTCTTCTACGTGTCCAATGAGATCAGCATGAAACTGTTGTCATGTGATTTCATCACACCATCATCTGCTGGTCTGTCTCATTCTTTCTCTATTACCCAGATGGTTTTTATTGCTTTTAATTTGGTGAATTTTTAGTAAGGGCTTAGAGATTGCTTTTAAACCAGTTTTTATTTTATTTCTATTTTATTTTGTAAAGGTTTTTTACCATTTGAAAAGGTCTACAAAATAGTAGTTGTATTGTAATGGATTTGTTATTTTAGATTGAGCTACTTTTCATGTATTATTTGTATTTGTAATGGTTATCTTCTGGAATGAAATGGCAATTTTTTCAGAGATTCTCCTGTTCTGTGGTATAATCAACCTGATTTCACTATGTAACTCTATTGAGAATGTGGTTTCACTGAAAGCTTTACAGAGCTACATTTAAGACACTTAAAATGTTGAGCCATAGGCCACGTCAGGGCTCTCCAACCCTGTTTGTGGAGAGCTACCCTCCTGTAGGTATTCGCTCCAACCCTGTTTGTGGAGAGCTACCCTCCATTACATTTACATTTGAGTCATTTAGCAGACGCTCTTATCCAGAGCGACTTACAGGAACAATTAGGGTTAAGTGCCTTGCTCAAGGGCACATCGGCAGATTTTTCACCTAGTCAGCTCGGGGATTAGAACCAGCGACCTTTCGGTTACTGGCACAATGCTCTTAACCACTAAGCTCCCTGCCGCCCCTCCTGTAGGTATTCGCTCCAACCCCAGTTGTAACCAACAGGACGGTAGCTTTACAGGAACAGGGTTAAAGATTCCAGGGCGACGTGTTTGTATGAAACCACAGAAACTACTGTGGTTCTAATCAACAACGCTGTCTTCCTCTTAAGCCACACCCCATTAGCTCCTAAAACCACACCCCTTCGGTTCTAAGCCACACCACGTAACATTTAAATCACGCCCCTTAGCCTCCATGCTCTGGTTATGCATATCTGTCATCCTCTAAAGCCACACCCTCTTCGTCTCTAAGCCACACCCTCTTCGTCTCTAAGCCACACCCTCTTCACCTCTAAATCACAACTCTTCACATCTAAGCCACACCCTCAAATACCTCAAAGGTTTGCTGGAGAATTTGTCAAACCAAATAGCATGACCTTGTCCTCAGAGACCTTAAGGGGAGACAAAGACATGATGACATGAAATCATATTAAACTGAATCAATATTTGCATTTACATTTATTCAGCTACATTAACACATATCAATACACTTACAAATGAAATACAATTAATTTTCACAACTACAATTACAAAACAACAACTATATCAAGAGCTATTAAACCATATTCCCTGAGCTTAAAAACATTTTCTAAATCAATTTCGTTATTCTTATTAAAAGGCTACAAACAAAGTTAAAAAAGAAATCACTAGTATGAAACGGTTTAAAACAAGAATATTAAAATATTCCCCCCAAAATTAAGTAACTCTTAAAAATATCAAAACTGTCGTTGTCACACCTTCCCAGCTATATTGGTACAGGTCTCACACTCTGCTGGTATTGATGGATGGTATAGGTCTCACACTCTGCTGTTATTGATGGCTGGTATAGGTCTCACACTCTGCTTGGTATGATGGATGGTATAGGTCTCACCACTCTGCTGGTATTGATGGATGGTATAGGTCTCACACTCTGCTGGTATTGATGGATGGTATAGGTCTCACACTGCTGGTATTGATGGAGGGTATAGGTCTCACTCTGCTGGTATTGATGGATGGTATAGGTCTCACACTCTGCTGGTATTGATGGCTGATATAGGTCTCACTCTGCTGGTATTGATGGATGGTATAGGTCTCACAATCTGCTGGTATTGATGGCTGGTATAGGTCTCACACTCTGCTGGTATTGATGGCTGGTATAGGTCTCACACTCTGCTGTTATTGATGGCTGGTATAGGTCTCACTCTGCTGGTATTGATGGCTGGTATAGGTCTCACACTCTTCTGGTATTGATGGATGGTATAGGTCTCACACTCTGCTGGTATTGATGGATGGTATAGGTCTCACTGCTGGTATTGATGGCTGGTATAGGTCTCACACTCTGCTGGTATTGATGGCTGGTATAGGTCTCACACTCTGCTGGTATTGATGGCTGGTATAGGTCTCACACTCTGCTGGTATTGATGGCTGGTATAGGTCTCACTCTGCTGGTATTGATGGAGGGTATAGGTCTCACACTCTGCTGGTATTGATGGATGGTATAGGTCTCACTCTGCTGGTATTGATGGTTGGTATAGGTCTCACACTCTGCTGGTATTGATGGCTGTTATAGGTCTCACACTCTGCTGGTATTGATGGATGGTATAGGTCTCAAACTCTGCTGGTATTGATGGCTGGTATAGGTCTCACAATCTGCTGATATTGATGGCTGATATAGGTCTCACACTCTGCTGGTATTGATGGCTGGTATAGGTCTCTCACTCTGCTGGTATTGATGGCTGGTATAGGTCTCACAATCTGCTGATATTGATGGCTGATATAGGTCTCACACTCTGCTGGTATTGATGGCTGGTATAGGTCTCTCACTCTGCTGGTATTGATGGATGGTATAGGTCTCACACTGCTGGTATTGATGGCTGGTATAGGTCTCTCACTCTGCTGGTATTGATGGATGGTATAGATCTCACACTCTGCTGGTATTGATGGCTGGTATAGGTCTCACACTCTGCTGGTATTGATGGCTGGTATAGGTCTCACTCTGCTGGTATTGATGGATGGTATAGGTCTCTCACTCTGCTGGATTGATGGCTGGTATAGGTCTCACACTCTGCTGGTATTGATGGATGGTATAGGTCTCACACTCTGCTGGTATTGATGGTTGGTATAGGTCTCACACTATGCTGGTATTGATGGATGGTACAGGTCTCACAATCTGCGGGTATTGATGGATGGATAGGTCTCACACTGCTGTATTGATGGCTGGTATAGGTCTCTCACTCTGCTGGTATTGATGGATGGTATAGGTCTCACACTCTGCTGGTATTGATGGCTGGTATAGGTCTCTCACTCTGCTGGTATTGATGGCTGGTATAGGTCTCACACTCTGCTGGTATTGATGGCTGGTATAGGTCTCACACTCTGCTGGTATTGATGGATGGTATAGGTCTCACACTCTGCTGGTATTGATGGATGGTATAGGTCTCACACTCTGCTGGTATTGATGGATGGTATAGGTCTCACACTCTGCTGGTATTGATGGATGGTACAGGTCTCACACTCTGCGGGTATTGATGGATGGTATAGGTCTCACTCTGCTGGTATTGATGGATGGTACAGGTCTCACACTCTGCTGGTATTGATGGATGGTACAGGTCTCACACTCTGCTGGTATTGATGGATGTATAGGTACTGAAGTCAGAGTGAGCGAGAGAGCGAGAGAAAGAGAGAGAGACAAGGAGACAGAGAGAGAGACAAGGAGACAGAGAGAGAGACAAGGAGACAGAGAGAGAGACAAGGAGACAGAGAGAGCGAGAGAAAGAGAGACAAGGAGAGCGAGCGAGAGAGTGAGAGATTAAATTAATAATCTGTTAATATTAATTATATATGATCATACATTAGGATTATACATTATGTATTGTTGCTTTTTTCCTTCTGTTTTTAATGATCATATCTGACATTGAAAATAGTATTTGAATAAGGCTGGGTTGCCAAACACATGGACTACAAATCAAGATGACTGCCAAAAATAAAACTACAACACCCACCTTGACTGTAGTCTGCACACTGCTGTCACTTCCCCTGGTCGTAGTCCTGTTCAGAGGAACCTGAGTCTCAGTTGGAGCTGCAGAGGGAGAGTTCTCACCATTAAAACACCACGTTTGAGGTCAAACTAGGACACATCAGTTCAAAGTAAATAGATGTTTACATATTGTGGTCAAGATGCTTTTCAAACGAAGGTTAAAAACATAGCTAATTATTTGAATAATAAGAAAGGTTGATTAGGAATACCCAGACTTAAAAAATGAATGAGTGACTAAGTGACTCCTGACAGAGAGTGAGAGAGTGAGTGTACCTGTTGTTCTGCAGAAGTAGTAGACACAGGAAGAGGAGAGGAGAGCAGACACAGGACACAGACTGAACAGCAACATCCAACACAGTCCACAGTCTACATCAGGAGAGGAGGAGGAGGACTCAGGAGGACTGACGTCTGGACAAAACATTAAACACAAACAGAACTACATTCTTAGATTGTCTACTGCTGAATGGATGTTTAAAGATGATCTTGAGGCAATGTTTTAATTATTATTTAATTATATGTATTATTTATTGATCAGCCTCGGATGATTGATTCAAAATAACATACATTTTCTTTGGCGTTCCTTACAACTGAACCTCTCTCATTCAAGGAACCCAGACACACCAATAATAATACAATATTAATAATACTAAAGATACAGCCAGAAGATCTATATATAGAATAATAATTGTTCTTACCAAGTGAAATCCTAGTGGTGATGTTTCCATAGTGGTAGACCCCTTTCTGTTTAAGAAAACCTTTCCCTCCATCATCCTCCATCTTCTCCACGTTAGTCTCCATAGTCCCACAGTAGTAGAGTCCCAGGTCAGATCCAGTGATGTTCTCAATCAGTAGATCATAGGAGTTGTTAGAGGGGTTCCACACCACATTATATCCAGGGAAAGGGTTGTTATGCCAAATCGTAGTTGAAATAACAAGAGGTGGCTGGTACTTGTGAGAACAGTTCCTATACCACATAATGTATACTCCAGTAGTTATGTTGCAGTCACAGTAGAGAGTGATGTTGTCTCCTGGTCTGACTCTCAGCTCCACCTCTGCTGCAGAGATCCCATCCTGACTGGAGGAAACAGCACCTACAGGTAGCAGAGGAACAGTGTTAGGATGAACTGACTGGAGGAAACAGCACCTACAGGTAGCAGAGGAACAGTGTTAGGATGAACTGACTGGAGGAAACAGCACCTACAGGTAGCAGAGGAACAGTGTTAGGATGAACTGACTGGAGGAAAACAGCACCTACAGGTAGCAGAGGAACAGTGTTAGGATGAACTGACTGGAGGAAACAGCACCTACAGGTAGCAGAGGAACAGTGTTAGGATGAACTGACTGGAGGAAACAGCACCTACAGGTAGCAGAGGAACAGTGTTAGGATGAACTGACTGGAGGAAACAGCACCTACAGGTAGCAGAGGAACAGTGTTAGGATGAACTGACTGGAGGAAACAGCACCTACAGGTAGCAGAGGAACAGTGTTAGGATGAACTGACTGGAGGAAACAGCACCTACAGGTAGCAGAGGAACAGTGTTAGGATGAACTGACTGGAGGAAACAGCACCTACAGGTAGCAGAGGAACAGTGTTAGGATGAACTGACTGGAGGAAACAGCACCTACAGGTAGCAGAGGACCAGTGTTAGGATGAACTGACTGGAGGAAACAGCACCTACAGGTAGCAGAGGAACAGTGTTAGGATGAACTGACTGGAGAAAACAGCACCTACAGGTAGCAGAGGAACAGTGTTAGGATGAACTGACTGGAGGAAACAGCACCTACAGGTAGCAGAGGAACAGTGTTAGGATGAACTGACTGGAGGAAACAGCACCTACAGGTAGCAGAGGAACAGTGTTAGGATGAATCACAGAATGTCACTTTGATATCATAAACTTCTCCACATGTAAATATAAACCTCATGTCTTTACCACAGTGATCACAATATCACAATAATAAGATAACAGATCTAGTCAACTATTTACATTTTAGTCATTTTAGCAGACGCTCTTATCCAGAGCGACTTACAGGAGCAATTAGGGTTAAGTGCCTTGCTCAAGGGCACATCGACAGATTTTTCACCTAGTTGGCTCGGGGATTAGAACCAGCGACCTTTCGGTTACTGGCACAACGCTCTTAACCACTAAGCTACCTGCCGCCCCGAACTATAAAACCACATCAAGAAATCAGCTATCATCCAGCTATAAGGCCCAGTAAAACAAGTTACTCACATAAGAATGCAATCAGAGCAACACACAGCCTGTCCATCTGGTGGTCTGATGGTCTGATGGTGACTGTCAGAGAGTAGCTGGGTCATTGAATAACAAGGTCTTTGCTGCGTATTTCCGTGTTCATGATTTGACATACTTTACCATGAAAGGACATACGAGCAGCGATTGGTTCGATCGAGTGGAAAGTTTTCAGCTTGTGGTCCTTATCTCCTTATCTTGTGTGACATGAAAAGTAGGGTCTACAATCGAGGTAAACAGGCTTCACACCAACATGACGTCAATGGAAAATATTCAGCTTTGAGGTGTTCACCTTAGATAGCAACACCTTAAGAGACCTATAGACACTCTATGAAGAAATAAAAACACATTTTGATGACTGAGTTGACCTTTAAACCTTAAAGAAAATACATTTATACAGAGGCTTAAAGTAGGTCTATAGGACTTTATACCTGTAGTCAGAAAGTAGGCCTAATGTTAGACCTAAAGTCTGCATCAGAGACCCAGCTACTCTGACCCTGTTACTGAAAGACCCAGCTACTCTGACCCTGTTACTGAAAGACCCAGCTACTCTGACCCTGTTACTGAAAGACCCAGCTACTCTGACCCTGTTACTGAAAGACCCAGCTACTCTGACCCTGTTACTGAAAGACCCAGCTACTCTGACCCTGTTACTGAAAGACTCAGCTACTCTGACCCTGTAACTGAAAGACCCAGCTACTCTGACCCTGTTACTGAAAGACCCAGCTACTCTGACCCTGTTACTGAAAGACCCAGCTACTCTGACCCTGTTACTGAAAGACCCAGCTACTCTGACCCTGTTACTGAAAGACCCAGCTACTCTGACCCTGTTACTGAAAGACCCAGCTACTCTGACCCTGTTACTGACAGACCCAGCTACTCTGACCATGTTACTGAAAGACCCAGCTACTCTGACCCTGTTACTGAAAGACCCAGCTACTCTGACCCTGTTACTGACAGACCCAGCTACTCTGACCCTGTTACTGAAAGACCCAGCTACTCTGACCCTGTTACTGAAAGACCCAGCTACTCTGACCCTGTTACTGAAAGACCCAGCTACTCTGACCCTGTTACTGAAAGACCCAGATACTCTGACCCTGTTACTGAAAGACCCAGCTACTCTGACCCTGTTACTGAAATACCCAGCTACTCTGACCCTGTTACTGAAAGACCCAGCTACTCTGACCCTGTTACTGAAATACCCAGCTACTCTGACCCTGTTACTGACAGACCCCTATTCTGACCCTGTTACTGACAGACCCAGCTACTCTGACCCTGTTACTGAAAGACCCAGCTACTCTGACCCTGTTACTGAAAGACCCAGCTACTCTGACCCTGTTACTGAAAGACCATGCTACTCTGACCCTGTTACTGAAAGACCCAGCTATTCTGACCCTGTTACTGACAGACCCAGCTACTCTGACCCTGTTACTGAAAGTCCCAGCTACTCTGACCCTGTTACTGAAAGACCCAGCTACTCTGACCCTGTTACTGACAGACCCAGCTACTCTGACCCTGTTACTGAAAGTCCCAGCTACTCTGACCTGTTACTGAAAGACCCAGCTACTCTGACCCTGTTACTGACAGACCCAGCTACTCTGACCCTGTTACTGACAGACCCAGCTACTCTGACCCTGTTACTGAAAGACCCAGCTACTCTGACCCTGTTACTGACAGACCCAGCTACTCTGACCCTGTTACTGAAAGACCCAGCTACTCTGACCCTGTTACTGAAAGACCCAGCTACTCTGACACTGTTACTGAAAGACCCAGCTACTCTGACCCTGTTACTGACAGACCCAGCTACTCTGACCCTGTTACTGAAAGACCCAGCTACTCTGAACCTGTTACTGACAGACCCAGCTACTCTGACCCTGTTACCGAAAGACCCAGCTACTCTGACCCTGTTACTGAAAGACCCAGCTACTCTGACCCTGTTACTGAAAGACCCAGCTACTCTGACCCTGTTACTGAAAGACCCAGCTACTCTGACCCTGTTACTGAAAGACCCAGCTATTCTGACCCTGTTACTGAAATACCCAGCTACTCTGACCCTGTTACTGAAAGACCCAGCTACTCTGACCCTGTTACTGAAAGACCCAGCTACTCTGACCCTGTTACTGACAGACCCAGCTACTCTGACCCTGTTACTGAAAGACCCAGCTACTCTGACCCTGTTACTGAAAGACCCAGCTACTCTGACCCTGTTACTGACAGACCCAGCTACTCTGACCCTGTTACTGACAGACCCAGCTACTCTGACCCTGTTACTGAAAGACCCAGCTACTCTGACCCTGTTACTGAAAGACCCAGCTACTCTGACCCTGTTACTGACAGACCCAGCTACTCTGACCCTGTTACTGAAAGACCCAGCTACTCTGACCCTGTTACTGAAAGACCCAGCTACTCTGAACAACAGGAAGTCAGTGTGGGTTTCCTGTGTACTGAGTGTGTCTTTTCAGCCAATCAGTGACTAACTCTTATATGAGTACTGTAATGCCAACATCATAATATCAGACTTATCAACATTAGTAGTGGTCATATATGTATCTGTTTACATGAGTGCACATATATGTGGATATATTGGAGTGTGTCCATATGATTGTATATCATGGATAGTCCTATGTCTGTGGTTGTGGTTTAGGGGAGGGGTAAAGGGGGGGCCTGGGTTTCAGGTCTGAGGGGAGGACTGAGGGGTTAAGGGGGGCCTGGGTTTCAGGTCTGAGGGGAGGACTGAGGGGTTATGTGAGTGTGTGTGCATATGATTGCACATCCTGTTGCAGTTGCCATGGTGATGTCTGTCTGTCTGTTTGTCTGTCTGTCTGTCTACCATTTGGCCTGAGGAAGAGAGTACATCCAAGTTATAAGTAGTTGTTCACCCATGGTGCTGCTATTCTCCTGATGATGTCACACATGTTCTCACTGAGTGCATCATATCTCTGTCTATGTCCTATTTGTTTTCCCACTAATCCTGAAGAAAAAGAGATCGTTAGATACAGAAATACATCCACAAAGATAAAGAACTACAAATGGCATAGCTCTTAAACTATAATTGACTTGAATGTACCATCACATCCTCTCCAGAGCATCATGGTTATTGTAGTTTCTGATTGTAATTTCTTGCTGCATTCAATTCAGGGTGTCCAACATTGGTGAGGCCTAGATGTGTGGTGGATAAATAATAATTTTGGGATGCCTCAATTAGCTCATACAGATCATGGTGAGGATTTAAATGTTATGATTACTGGATGTTCATCATTTGATAAATCAAACATTAATACTGGCAGGTTGCAGTTATATAGGCCAACCTTAGGCCTCTGTCTCAAGATAGGTCTCTGTCTCAGGATAGGTCTCTGTCTCAGGATAGGTCTCTGTCTCAGGATAGGTCTCTGTCTCAGGATAGGTCTCTGTCTCAGGATAGGTCTCTGTCTCAGGATAGGTCTCTGTCTCAGGATAGGTCTCTGTCTCAAGATAGGTCTCTGTCTCAAGATAGGTCTCTGTCATAAGACCTCTGTCTCAAGATAGGTCTCTGTCTCAACAGTCTTTTCTTAGGGGGTCAAAATTGACACCAGAATGAGTGTTTGGTTCTTCATGTTGTATTTGATGATGTTGCAGCAGATTGACTTGACCAGGTGCTGCTAGTTAGGTGTTGCTGTCTACAGTGACCACCTCAAAGCTGAATATTTTCCAGTGACGTCACGTTACTTTGAAACCTGTTTACCTCGATGCTAGACCCTCCTCTTCATGTCACAACATGGGTTTCAGAGAAAAGGACCACAAGCTGAAAACTTTCCACTCGATCGAACCAATCGCTGCTCGTATGCCCTTTCATGGTAAAGTATATCTAGTCATGAACACGGAAATACGCAGCAAAGACCTTGTTACTCAAAGACCCAGCTACTCTGACCCTGTTACTGAAAGACCCAGCTACTCTGACCCTGTTACTGAAAGAACCAGCTACTCTGAACCTGTTACTGAAAGACCCAGCTACTCTGACCCTGTTACTGACAGACCCAGCTACTCTGACCCTGTTACTGAAAGACCCAGCTACTCTGACCCTGTTACTGAAAGACCCAGCTACTCTGACCCTGTTACTGACAGACCCAGCTACTCTGACCCTGTTACTGAAAGACCCAGCTACTCTGACCCTGTTACTGAAAGACCCAGCTACTCTGACCCTGTTACTGAAAGACCCAGCTACTCTGACCCTGTTACTGAAAGACCCAGCTACTCTGACCCTGTTACTGACAGACCCCAGCTACTCTGACCATGTTACTGAAAGACCCAGCTACTCTGACCCTGTTACTGACAGACCCAGCTACTCTGACCCTGTTACTGACAGACCCAGCTACTCTGACCCTGTTACTGACAGACCCAGCTCACTGCTCTTTCCTCAGACCTGAAACCCAGGCCCCCCTTAACCCCTCAGTCCTCCCCTCAGACCTGAAACCCAGGCCCCCCTTAACCCCTCCCCTACAGAGCAGAAGCACTAGCTGAGTAAACCACAACCACAGACATAGGACTATACATGATACACAATCATATGGACACTCTCCCATATACCCACATATATGTGCACTCATGTAAACAGATACATACATTGACCACTACTAATGTTGGTAAGTCTGATATTATGATGTTGGCATTACAGTACTCATATAAGAGTTAGTCACTGATTGGCTGAAAAGACACACTCAGTACACAGGAAACCCACACTGACATCCTGTTGCAGTTGCCATGGTGATGTCTGTCTCTCTGTTTGTCTGTTTGTCTGTCTACCATTTGGCCTGAGGAAGAGAGTACATCCAAGTTATAAGTAGTTGTTCACCCATGGTGCTGCTATTCTCCTGATGATGTCACACATGTTCTCACTGAGTGCATCATATCTCTGTCTATGTCCTATTTGTTTTCCCACTAATCCTGAAGAAAAAGAGATCGTTAGATACAGAACTACATCCACAAAGATAAAGAACTACAAATGGCATAGCTCTTAAACTATATTGACTGGAATGTACCATCACATCCTCTCCAGAGCATCATGGTTATTGTAGTTTCTGATTGTAATTTCTTGCTAAATTCAATTCAGGGTGTCCAACATTGGTGAGGCCTAGATGTGTGGTGGATAAATAATAATTTTGGGATGCCTCAATTAGCTCATACAGATCATGGTGAGGATTTAAATGTTATGATTACTGGATGTTCATCATTTGATAAATCAAACATTAATACTGGCAGGTTGCAGTTAAATATACGCCAACCTTAGGTCTCTGTCTCAATATAGGTCTCTGTCTCAAGATAGGTCTCTGTCTCAGGATAGGTCTCTGTCTCAAGATAGGCCTCTGTGTCAACAGTCTTTTTCTTAGGGGGTCAAAATAGACACCAGAATGTTGTTGTGAAACCTGTTTGTACTAGTGCTGCTAGTTAGGTGTTGCTGTCTACAGTGACCAACTTAAAGCTGAATATTTCCCAATGACTTCATGTTGGTGTGAAACCTGTTTACCTCGATGCTAGACCCTCCTCTTCATGTCACAACATGGGTTTCAGAGAAAGGACCACAAGCTGAAAACTTTCCACTCCATCGAACCAATCGCTGCTCGTATGCCCTTTCATGGTAACGTATATCTAGTCATGAACACGGAAATACGCAGCAAAGACCTTGTTATTCAAAGACCCAGCTATTCTCTGACAGTCACCATCAGACCATCAGACCACCATATGGACAGGCTGTGTGTTGCTCTGATTGCATTCTTATGTGAGTAACTTGTTTTACTGGGCCTTATAGCTGGATGATAGCTGATTTATTGATGTGGTTTTATGGTTGACTAGATCTGTTGTCTTATTATTGTGATATTGTGATCACTGTGGTAAAGACATGATGTCACACCCTGGCTCTGGGGACTCTATATGTTGAGCCAGGGTGTGTAGATTCTATGTGTTTTTGAGTTCTGTGTTGTATATTCTATGTGTTCTATTTCTATGTTGGCCGGTGTGGTTCTCAATCAGAGGCAACGAGTGTCAGCTGTGGCTGGTTGTCTCTGATTGGGAACCACATTTAAACAGGCTGTTTTCCCACATTAGTTGTGGGATCTTGTTCCTTTTGGTTTGTTCCGTGTTTGGTTGTGTAACCTAGGACGTCACGTTGTTCGTTTATTGTTTTGTTTCTTGTTATCACTAAAGATAATAAAGATGTTCGCTCATCACGCTGCGCCTTGGTCTACTCCGTTCAACGATCACGACAGAAGATCCCACCATACCAGGACCAAGCAGTGTGTCCAGGAGCAGGCAGCCTGGACGTGGGAGCAGATAATGGACGGGCAGGGGGGTCCTGGACCTGGGAGGAAATCCAGGCCAGGATGGATCGCCGTCCATGGAAGGAGACGGTAGAGGCGCGACGGAGAGAGGAGCAACGGCGTCAACAGGGTCGTCGTCGGACGGACGAGAGGCAACCCCAAACAATTTTTAGGGGGGGGGGGGGCACACTGCACACTGCATGGGCGACGGGGCAGCAGGAGGCAGCTACAGGGCGTATTAGGAGGTTAGGAGAGGAGGCCACCAGGTTAAGGGGGCTATTGGTCCAGAGGGAGCAGGAGTTAGTGGTTCAGAGGGTGGAGCTACTGGAGGCGATAAGGGAGAAGGTGAGAGTAGAGGCACGGTGAGAGGAACTGTGTAGGCAGCTGAGGGAGCGGAGGGTTATGACGAAACCCAGTCCCGCTCCTCACATCAAGCAAGTGGTGTGCGTCACCAGTCCGGTCCGGCCAGTTCCTGCTCCCCGCACTAAGTTGATGGTGCGCGTCGCCAGCCCGGCCCGGCCCGGCCTGTTCCTGCCCCTCGCACCAAGCCTACGGTGCGCGTCGCCAGCCCGGCCCGGCCTGTTCCTGCCCCTCGCACCAAGCCTACGGTGTGCGTCGCCAGCCCGGCCCAGCCTGTTCCTGCCACTCGCACCAAGCCTACGGTGCGCGTCGCCAGCCCGGCCCGGCCTGTTCCTGCTCCCCGCACCAAGCTAATGGTGCGCGTCGCCAGCCCGGCCCGGCCTGTTCCTGCCACTCGCACCAAGCCTACGGTGCGCGTTGCCAGCCCGGCCCGGCCTGTTCCTGGCACTCGCACCAAACCAGGGGTGCGAGTCGTCAGCCCGGTACGGCCCGTTCCTGCTCCACGCACCAAGCCAGGGGTGCGCATCGTCAGCCCGGTACGGCCCGTTCCTGCTCCGCGCACCAAGCCAGGGGTGCGCATCGTCAGCCCGGTCCGGCCCGTTGCTGCTCCACGCACCAAGCCAGGGTGCGCATCGTCAGCCCGGTACGGCCCGTTCCAATTCCACGCACCAAGCCAGGGGTGCGCATCGTCGGCCCGGTCCGGCCCATTGCTGCTCCACGCACCAAGCCAGGGGTGCGCATCGTCAGCCCGGTCCGGCCCGTTCCTGCTCCACGCACCAAGCCAGGGGTGCGTGTCGTCAGTCCGGCACAACCCGTGCCTGGGTTACCGGTGCCTGGTCAGGTACCGGTCAGCTGCTCCACACCGGAGCTTAAGCAATCCGCTCCTACGATGTCCAGTCCCAGCTCCAGCCAGCGGGGCCAGACCGGACCAGGGGCGCTATGGGGGGAATGTTGAAGGGTGGTCGTCAAGCCCGGAGCCGGAACCGCCTCCGAGGAGGAATGCCCACCCAGCCCTCCCCTGTTTGGTTTATGTTGAGGCGCGGTCGCAGTCCGCGCCTTTGGGGGGGGGTACTGTCACACCCTGGCTCTGGGGACTCTATGTTGAGCCAGGGTGTGTAGATTCTATGTGTTTGAGTTCTGTGTTGTATATTCTATGTGTTCTATTTCTATGTTGGCCGGTGTGGTTCTCAATCAGAGGCAACGAGTGTCAGCTGTGGCTGGTTGTCTCTGATTGGGAACCACATTTAAACAGGCTGTTTTCCCACATTAGTTGTGGGATCTTGTTCCTTTTTGGTTTGTTCCGTGTTTGGTTGTTTAACCTAGGACTTCACGTTGTTTGTTTATTGTTTTGTTCTTGTTATCACTAAAGATAATAAAGATGTTCGCTCATCACGCTGCGCCTTGGTCTACTCCGTTCAACGATCACGACACATGAGGTTTAAATTTACATGTGGAGAAGTTTATGATATCAAAGTGACATTCTGTGATTCATCCAAAAAACACTGTTCATTCCTCTGCTACCTGTAGGTGCTGTTTCCTCCAGTCAGTTCATCCTAACACTGTTCCTTCCTCTGCTACCTGTAGGTGCTGTTTCCTCCAGTCAGTTCATCCTAACACTGTTCCTCTGCTACCTGTAGGTGCTGTTTCCTCCAGTCAGTTTATCCTAACACTTTTCCTCTGCTACCTGTAGGTGCTGTTTTCCTCCAGTCAGTTCATCCTAACACTGTTCCTCTGCTACCTGTAGGTGCTGTTTCCTCCAGTCAGTTCATCCTAACACTGTTACTCTGTTACCTGTAGGTGCTGTTTCCTCCAGTCAGTTTATCCTAACACTGTTCCTCTGCTACCTGTAGGTGCTGTTTCCTCCAGTCAGTTCATCCTAACACTGTTCCTCTGCTACCTGTAGGTGCTGTTTCCTCCAGTCAGTTCATCCTAACACTGTTCCTCTGCTACCTGTAGGTGCTGTTTCCTCCAGTCAGTTCATCCTAACACTGTTCCTCTGCTACCTGTAGGTTGTTTCCTCCAGTCAGTTTATCCTAACACTGTTCCTCTGCTACCTGTAGGTGCTGTTTCTTCCAGTCAGTTCATCCTAACACTGTTCCTCTGCTACCTGTAGGTGCTGTTTCCTCCAGTCAGTTCATCCTAACACTGTTCCTCTGCTACCTGTAGGTGCTGTTTCCTCCAGTCAGGATGGGATCTCTGCAGCAGAGGTGGAGCTGAGAGTCAGACCAGGAGACAACATCACTCTCTACTGTGACTGTATCATAACTACTGAAGTATACATTATGTGGTATAGGAACTGTTCTCACGGATATTAGCCTTCACTTACTATCTCCCTTTACGACTATTTCCAAAATCCTCTCCCTCGCTTCACTCCGGTGTGGAACAAGTCCAACCAATCCTGGGATCTACTGATTGATAACATCTCTGAATCTGACCTGGGAGATGAAGGTGTATGATGAAGTCTGTACCCAGTGAACTAGATTATAGGTTCCATTAACCATCCACACTATTCTGTTTAGTGATGTTGTACCTCTCTACTGTTCAGAGGACTTCCCCAACATCACCTCTGGTGACTGTCCTGACTGTGGTGTGTCTTCCTGACTGTGGTCTGAGCTGGGTCCTGGTGGTGGTCTCCAGAGCTCTGTTTCTGTTCCTCATTCCTGCTGTCTTCCTGACTGTGGTCTGAGCTGGGTCCTGGTGGTGGTCTCCAGAGCTCTGTTTCTGTTCCTCATTCCTGCTGTCTTCCTGACTGTGGTCTGAGCTGGGTCCTGGTGGTGGTCTCCAGAGTTCTGTTTCTGTTCCTCATTCCTACTGTCTTCTGGTTTCGTAAAATACAAGGTGGGACATGACAGGGGGCTAGTCTGCTATTCATATCATTTTGTGTTTCAACTCATCAACCAGTACACTGGCTGTGTTTTAACTCATCAACCAGTACACTGGCTGTGTTTCAACTCATCAACCAGTACACTGGCTGTATTTCAACTCATCAACCAGTACACTGGCTGTATTTCAACTCATCAACCAGTACACTGGCTGTGTTTCAACTCATCAACCAGTACACTGGCTGTGTTTTAACTCATCAACCAGTACACTGGCTGTGTTTCAACTCATCAACCAGTACACTGGCTGTGTTTCAACTCATCAACCAGTACACTAGCTGTGTTTCTACTCATCAACCAGTACACTGGCTGTGTTTCTACTCATCAACCAGTACACTGGCTGTGTTTCAACTCATCAACCAGTACACTAGCTGTGTTTCTACTCATCAACCAGTACACTGGCTGTGTTTCAACTCATCAACCAGTACACTGGCTGTGTTTCAACTCATCAATCAGTACACTGGCTGTGTTTCAACTCATCAACCAGTACACTGGCTGTGTTTTAACTCATCAACCAGTACACTGGCTGTGTTTCAACTCATCAACCAGTACACTAGCTGTGTTTCTACTCATCAACCAGTACACTGGCTGTGTTTCAACTCATCAATCAGTACACTGGCTGTGTTTCAACTCATCAATCAGTACACTGGCTGTGTTTCAACTCATCAACCAGTACACTGGCTGTGTTTTAACTCATCAACCAGTACACTGGCTGTGTTTCAACTCATCAATCAGTACACTGGCTGTGTTTCAACTCATCAATCAGTACACTAGCTGTGTTTCAACTCATCAACCAGTACCCTGACTTCTAGTTTTACATGTTGTTTTGTTGTTGTTTTGATTAAAATCAGGATCCTGTTGGAAGATGATGAAGGCCTGAAAAGAAGCAGAGACCAGTCATTCTCCATGACACCAACTGTAGTTGCGATGTTCCCCTCAGAGAGCAGAGACCAGTCAACTGCTTTTCTACACATACACCAGCTTTAATAAAAGTATGCATCAGTGAATTTCCAATACACACTTTTTTTATGAAGCTTTTTTATTTATTTTAGTCATTTATCAGACGCTCTTATCCAGAGCGACTTACAGGAGCAATTAGGGTTAAGTGCCTTGCTCAAAGGCACATCGGCAGATTTTTCACCTAGTCGGCTCAGGGATTAGAACCAGCGACCTTTCAGTTACTGGCACAACGCTCCTAACCACTAAGCCACCTGACACCCGTGGGATGTATAAACATGTCCAACCGTTTGTTTGACAATAATGTGTTTTTTGGATTAACCTTTTGTTAATATGTGATTTACGTTGGTGACATTTTGCTTTGTAATACCTATCTTTTGAAATAAAATGCTTGATTTTACAAAGATTCTATGGTTCTGTGGTATGATTAACTTGATTTCACTGTGTAACTCAATTGAGAACGTGGTTGAAAGCTTTACTGAGCTACTGACAAGCATCTTCAAACAGGTAGAAACTGTTGCGGTTCTCCTCAGCATCTCTGTAACTCTCTAAACCACACCCTCTTATAATCTAAACCACACCCTCTTATAATCTAAACCACACCCTCTTACAATCTAAACCACACCCTCTTATAATCTAAACCACACCCTCTTACAATCTAAACCGCATCCTCTTACAACCTAAACCACTCCCTCTTAAAATATAAACCACACCCTCAACATCTAAACCACACCGTCTTAGCCTCTGTTTGTGTGTGTGAGTGTGTGTGTGAGCGTGCCTGTGTGTGTGCGTGGGTTTGCCTGCGTATACATGTGTGTGCAAAGTGCAAGCCTAGGTGAGTCTGTGGTTGATTCAGCTCTGCTGCTGCTCAGTGAGGTATGGGCTGGAGGTTCAAGGCGTGGGAGGCCAGACCTGCAGAAAACCACAACTGTTTCCAAAAGCTTTATTACCTATTTGGCCTTAGCTTGTGATAAGATAAAACAGTACATGAATGTCATTCAATGTCCCCAATAGAAGTAGTATTAACTGAATGTATGAAGAGTCAGATAACCAGATAGCAACTTAAATATGTTGTCTTGAGTGCAATACCATCGGCACCTATACAGTATGTGGTCTGAACAGATATGGGTTCAACTACTATTTGAAATAATTTCAAATACTTAAATCGGTGCTTGATTGAGCTTGCCTGACTAAACGGACCAATAGAATGGTCTCTAACCGCAACCATCTGGTACTCCAGGCAGGCCAGAGCAAACGCTCAAGGTTTTTGAAAGATTTCAAATAGTATCTGAACCCAGGTCTGGTGTGAGGGTCCTACCTAAGTGCCTGAACTAGCATGAAGAGGTTCAACAAAGGTGTTAAATGATGACTGCCTCCTACACATAGAGATGGGTAGAGGGCACGTGTTGTCACAAAGCCTGTTTAAGCATGGGCAGTATCATTGAAGTAGTCAACTGAGGCCATGAGGGCAGATGTCAGGGGCGGGCCTTCTTTCTAACTCTATGCTCCTACGCCAGAATGGAAATACCCCTCTACTACTCTCCAGACAGTCTCCACCAGACCCTACGATGGGTAGGCTGTGTATCGCTCTGATCACACTGTTAAGTGAGTAAACTTTTACATTACAGGTCTATATTGATCGATTTGAGATGAAAATGAATGGTTCCCCATTACTTCACTGTAAAAAAATTGATTTGTGTTATTTTAAGGTATTTTTTGGCATAGAGTCCAATCTGTGGTCTATTCTGTGTGTTGTAGGCCATGAAACTGCATAGCAGGCCATCTTTATTGTAAAGGGACTTTAAGTCTCTAACATTGTTGTAGTTTCGTAGCGTTCATCCTAACACTGTTCCTCTGCTACCTGTAGGTGCTGTTTCCTCCAGTCAGTTCATCCTAACACTGTTCCTCTGCTACCTGTAGGTGCTGTTTCCTCCAGTCAGTTCATCCTAACACTGTTCCTCTGCTACCTGTAGGTGCTGTTTCCTCCAGTCAGTTCATCCTAACACTGTTCCTCTGCTACCTGTAGGTGCTGTTTCCTCCAGTCAGTTCATCCTAACACTGTTCCTCTGCTACCTGTAGGTGCTGTTTCCTCCAGTCAGTTCATCCTAACACTGTTCCTCTGCTACCTGTAGGTGCTGTTTCCTCCAGTCAGTTCATCCTAACACTGTTCCTCTGCTATCTGTAGGTGCTGTTTCCTCCAGTCAGTTCATCCTAACACTGTTCCTCTGCTACCTGTAGGTGCTGTTTCCTCCAGTCAGTTCATCCTAACACTGTTCCTCTGCTACCTGTAGGTGCTGTTTCTTCCAGTCAGTTCATCCTAACACTGTTCCTCTGCTACCTGTAGGTGCTGTTTCCTCCAGTCAGTTCATCCTAACACTGTTCCTCTGCTACCTGTAGGTGCTGTTTCCTCCAGTCAGTTCATCCTAACACTGTTCCTCTGCTACCTGTAGGTGCTGTTTCCTCCAGTCAGTTCATCCTAACACTGTTCCTCTGCTACCTGTAGGTGCTGTTTCCTCCAGTCAGTTCATCCTAACACTGTTCCTCTGCTACCTGTAGGTGCTGTTTCCTCCAGTCAGTTTCATCCTAACACTGTTCCTCTGCTACCTGTAGGTGCTGTTTCCTCCAGTTAGTTTCAT
This sequence comes from Coregonus suidteri, assembly GCA_036851935.1. Classification (NCBI taxonomy): domain Eukaryota; kingdom Metazoa; phylum Chordata; class Actinopteri; order Salmoniformes; family Salmonidae; genus Coregonus; species Coregonus suidteri. Next base: position 10,654,021 of record CM072220.1, read on the forward strand.
CCTAACACTGTTCCTCTGCTACCTGTAGGTGCTGTTTCCTCCAGTCAGTTCATCCTAACACTGTTTCCTCTGCTACCTGTAGATGCTGTTTCCTCCAGTCAGTTCATCCTAACACTGTTCCTCTGCTACCTGTAGGTGCTGTTTCCTCAGTCAGTTCATCCTAACACTGTTCCTCTGCTACCTGTAGGTGCTGTTTCCTCCAGTCAGTTCATCCTAACACTGTTCCTCTGCTACCTGTAGGTGCTGTTTCCTCCAGTCAGGATGGGATCTCTGCAGCAGAGGTGGAGCTGAGAGTCAGACCAGGAGACAACATCACTCTCTACTGTGACTGTATCATAACTACTGGAGTATACATTATGTGGTATAGGAACTGTTCTCACAAGTACCAGCCACCTCTTGTTATTTCAACTACGATTTGGCATAACCCTTTCCCTGGATATAATGTGGTGTGGAACCCCTCTAACAACTCCTATGATCTACTGATTGAGAACATCACTGGATCTGACCTGGGACTCTACTACTGTGGGACTATGGAGTACAAGGTGGAGGATGAAGGAGGGAAAGGAGGTATTAAACAGAAAGGGGTCTACCACTATGGAAACATCACCACTAGGATTTCACTTGGTAAGAACAATTATTATTCTATATATAGATCTTCTGGCTGTATCTTTAGTATTATTCATATTGTATTAGTATTGGTGTGTCTGGGTTCGATTAAATGTTATTTTGAATGCATCATCAGAGGTTGATCTAAGGTCATGAAACATTGCCTCAAGATCATCTGTAAACATCCAATCAGCAGTAGATAATTGACAACTCACTCTAAGAGTTTAGTAGTTCTGTTTGTGTTTAATGTTTTGTCCAGACGTCAGTCCTCCTGAGTCCCCCTCCTCCTCTCCTGATGTAGACTGTGGACTGTGTTGGATGTTGCTGTTCAGTCTGTGTCCTGTGTCTGCTCTCCTCTCCTCCCTCCTCTCCTCTTCCTGTGTCTACTCCTTCTGCAGAACAACAGGGTACACTAACTTCATTACTAATAGCATTATGTGCTCTTTCACTATTTCATAGCATGCACTGACTCACTCACTCATTCCTTTTGTCGATTTGATATATTTAAATTCCATCTTACTAACTGTTGAAGTAAGGAACATCCTATATCCTAAACTTCCAGTTTTTGACAACATCAATAATATACAAAATTGATTATTTTACTTACAAAGTTAGTATACATTCACTCTCACTTAATCTGTTTTACTCTCCAACTCAATCAATCAATGAAATAATCAATCAATCAATAAACCAGCCATCAATCAATCAAACCTTCTTTCAAATTCTCTGGTAAACTAATGTAAACCATGTTAAATTGACAGCTCAATATCAGATGTGTTGTTAACCTGTTTTTTTAACGGTGATAACTCTTCCTCTGCAGCTGCAACTGAGACTCAGGTTCCTCTGAACAGGACGACCACCAGGGGAAGTGAGAGAAGAGAGAAGGTACTGTATCTGAACAGTCAGAATGGGTGTTGTAGTTCTTTGACTGGTGGCCATCTTTATTTGTAGTCCATGTTATTTGTAACCCAGTACTATTCAAAGCATTGGCGAGTATACTCATTAAAAACTAAAGTAATAAGCAGTAAAACTGATAGTGATATGTAGTGATATGATGCATTTCATGAAATAATAATAATGTATGATTATATATGAATAATATTAACAGATTAATTGTAAAATCTCTCTCTCTCTCTCTCTCTCTCTCTCTCTCTCTCTCTCTCTCTCTCTCTCTCTCTCTCTCTCTCTCTCTCTCCTCTCTCTCTCATCCTCTCTCGCTCTCTCTCTCCTCTCTCTCTCTCTCTCATCTCTCTCTCTCTCTCTCTCTCACATCGTCTCTCTCTCTCTCTCTCTTCTCTCTCTCTCTCTTCTCTCTCTCTCTCTCTCTCTCCTCGTCTCTCTCTTCTCATCGTCTCTCTCTCTCTCTCTCTCTTCTCTCTCTCTCTCTCTCCTCTCTCTCTCTCTCTCGGATCTCTCTCTCTCTCTATCTCTCTCTCTCTCTCTCTCTCTCTCTCTCTCCTCTCTTCTCTCTCTCTCTCTCTGGAGGAAGGAGATCTGTGTTATGCCTCGTTGGATATCCGTCAGGGACAGAGGAGACCAAAGAAGAAGAAGAGAGTCCAGAACTCTGACTTCAGTACTTACTCAGCCATCAATACCAGCAGAGTGTGAGACCTATACCATCCATCAATACCAGCATAGTGTGAGACCTATACCAGCAGAGTGAGACCTATACCAGCCATCAATACCAGCAGAGTGAGAGACCTATACCCTCCATCAGTACCAGCAGAGTGAGAGACCTATACCCTCCATCAGTACCAGCAGAGTGAGACCTATACCCTCCATCAGTACCAGCAGAGTGAGACCTATACCAGCCATCAATACCAGCAGTGAGACCTATACCATCCATCATACCAGCATAGTGTGAGACCTATACCACTATCAATACCAGCAGAAGTGAGTACCTATACCAGCCATCAATACCAGCAGAGTGAGATACCTATACCAGCCATCATACCAGCAGAGTGAGAGACCTATACCCTCCATCAGTACCAGCAGAGTGAGACCTATACCCTCCATCAATACCAGCAGAGTGAGACCTATACCAGCCATCAATACCAGCAGAGTGTGAGACCTATACCAGCCATCAATACCAGCAGAGTGGGACCTATACCATCCATCAATACCAGCAGAGTGGGACCTATACCAGCCATCAATACCAGCAGAGTGAGACCTATACCAGCCATCAATACCAGCAGAGTGAGAGACCTATACCAGCCATCAATACCAGCAGAGTGAGACCTATACCAGCCATCAATACCAGCAGAGTGAGACCTATACCAGCCATCAATACCAGCAGCTGGGAGGAAAAACAACAGTTTTTATATTTTTACGAGTTACTTAATATTTGGGGGGATATTTGTTTAAACCTTTTAAAATCATTTTCATACAACTTTTGTCTGTAGCCTTTTAATAATAATAACAATAGTGATTTAGAAAATGTTTTTAGGCTCAGGGAATATGGTTTATTAACTCTTGATATAGTTGCAGTTTGTAATTGTAGTTGTGAAAGTTCATTGTATTTCATTTTTTAAGTGTATTGATGTGTTAATGTAGCTGAATAAATATTGATTCAGTTTAATTAGATTGTATTTCATTATTTACTAAGCTAACATATGGAATTGTTTTAAGATGGTCATACCATGGATAATTTAGCTATTTGATTTAGAATTTTAGGACCCCTTTAGGTATAAAAATATATATATATAAAAAAATGTTTTGTTAAATATTTAATTTGGCCTTGACTGCTATAGCCCATAGAAATACATTGAATAACAAATTCATAAATGGAAAAAAAAGACTGTCACAAAATAAATCATAAGTTTGAAGTGTCTGAAAGCTCAGGGAATATTTTTAGTTTTGTGGGACATATTTAAGCTCTTATTTTTGTTGGCACCAAACTACCTCCATACTTCCATTCATTTGTATGGGTTACCTTCAGACGAGCCCTGTGGCACTTTAGGGGGTTGTACACCAAAACGGAGAACACCATCGTATTTGTGAGTCTCCCCTTTCCACAGTGGGGTCATATTAGTTTCTCGGACAACCCGTTCGGACGCTACAGACGTTTTTGTGAATAAGACCGACAAAAACCGCCGTAGCTCGGCCACATTCCCCGCGGAATGCGGAAGACAGGATATTGAGACGTAGGATATGCAAAAATCTCGGATTTTGATGGGGATTTTTTTATTATGTTACTCAGACGCTTAAGGATTAACCTAGTTCCTGGAAAGCTACCGTTCTGTAGGTTTTCAATCCAACTCTAATTTAGCACACCTGATTCTAATAATCAGCTGGTTGATAAACTGAATCAGGTTAGTTACAACTGGGGTTGGAGCGAAAACCTACAGGAGAGTAGATCTCCACGAACTGGGTTGGAGAGCCCTGACCTAGCCTATGGTTGAACATTTTAAGTGTCTTAAATGTACTGTAGCTCAGTAAAGCTTTCAGTGAAACCACATGCTCAATAGAGTTACATAGTGAAATAAGGTTAATTATAACACAGAACAGCAGTCTCTGAAAAACATCACTTTCATTTGAGGAAATTAGATCATGCTGATCTCATTGGACACGTAGAAGAGAAGTTAAATTCAGAATGACTGGCCTTTTGCTTCTTTTTCTGGACTTCCCTCTTCTCCTTCCCACCTCCTGGTTTAACACAACAACAACAACAACACAACATGTTAAACTGTTTGTCACATCACAGTACTGATGAAAGTTATGTTAACACAAATGTCACACCCTGATCTGTTCAATCAATCAAATTTAATTTAGAAGCCCTTTTTACATCAGCAGATGTCACAAAGTGCTATACAGAAACCCAGCCTAAACCCCAAGCAGTAAGCAATACAGATGTAGAAGCACGGTGGCTAGGAAAAACTCCCTAGAAAGGCAGAAACCTAGGAAAAACCTAGAGAGGAACCATGTTCTGAGGGGGGGGCCAGTCCCCTTCTGGCTGTGGAGATTATAACAGTACATGGTCATTAAGGCCTGATTTTTTCTCCAAGATGTTCAAACGTTCATAGATGACCAGCAGGGTCAAATAATAATCACAGCGTTTGTAGAGGTTGCAACAGGTCAGAACATCAGGAGTAAATGTCACTTGGCTTTTCATAGCCGGGCATTTAGAGGTTGAAATAGCAGGTGCGGTAGAGCGAGAGAGTTGAAAACAGCAGGTCTGGGACAAGGTAGCACGTCCGGTGAACAGGTCAGGGTTCCATAGCCGCAGGCAGAAGAGTTGAAACTGGAGCAGCAGCACGACCAGGTGGACTGGGGACAGCAAGGAGTCATCAGGCCAGGTAGTCCTGAGGCATGGTCGTAGGGCTCAGGTCCTCCGGGATGGGAGGGAGAGAGAGAGAATTAGAGGGAGCATACTTAAATTCACACAGGACACCGGATAAGACAGGAGAATAACACCAGATATAACAGACTGACAGACTAGCCCCCCGGCACATAGACTATTGCAGCATAGATACTGGAGGCTGAGACAGGGGGGGTCGGGAGACACTGTGGCCCCGTCCAACGATACCCCCAGACAGGGCCAACCAGGCAGGATATAACCCCACCCAAAGCACAGCCCCCACACCACCAGAGGGATATCAACAGACCACCAACCTACTACCTTGAGACAAGGCTGAGAATAGCCGACAAAGATCTCCTCCACTGCATGAGCCCGAGGGGGCGACAAACTGGACAGGAAGATCACGTCAGTGACTCAACCCACTCAAGTAACGTACCCGTCCTAGGGACGGCATGGAAAGCACCAGTATCTTTCCATTCACCTTCGCACCCCTGGTTACAGCACCCTGGATACAGCACCCTGGTTACAGCACCCTGGTTACAGCACCCTGGTTACAGCACCCTGGATACAGCACCCTGGTTACAGCACCCTGGATACAGCACCCTGGATACAGCACCCTGGTTACAGCACCCTGAATTCCCCCCTTTCAGCACTCACCTCTCCCATGGTCCCGTTCACGTAGTCCCCAGCTGCTGACCGGGCGAGTTCCTGGACCTTAAGCACCGCTTCACCACAGCTCCAATATGAATCCATCCGGACCCCGTCCCGTCAGTTCGTGGTGGAGGTAGACACTTTGGATGTCGGAGTTGGGGCCGTCCTGTCCCAGTGTTCTGCCCTGGACCTTAAGCTGCATCCCTGCTCCTTCTTCTCCCATCGTCTTAACGCCAAGGAGAGGAATTATGATGTGGGGAATCGAGAACTACTCGCGGTGAAGATGGCATTGGAGGAGTGGGGGCGCTGGTTAGAGGGGGCGGAACATCCATTCATTGTGTGGACGGATCACAAGAACCTGGAATATCTGCACACTGCCAAGCGGCTTCACTCCAGGCTAGCTCGATGGGCCCTGCTGTTCACCCGGTTCAACACCTGGAGCCAGCAACTTGTGTAGGTAGAATACGCACGCAACACCCTCCCCTGCTCAGCCACTGGTCTCTCGCCTTTCGAGTGTTCGATGGGTTATCAGCCCCACGCTCTTCCCTGAGCTGTGGCCGTACCTAGAAGAGAGCCCGGTCTGCTCTTCTCAAGACCCCCTCCAGGTATCGATGACAGGCGGACCGCCACCGGACCCCGGCTCCCCGTTATCGTCTCGGGCAGAGGGTATGGATGTCCACTCGGGATCTGCCCCTCCGGGTGGAGTCCAGCAAACTTTCCCCCCATTTTATCGGACCTTTCCCCATCTCTAAGATCCTTAGCCCCTCTGCTGTTCGTCTTCTGTTGCCCAGCACCCTCCGTATACATCCCACTTTTCATGTATCAAGGATTGTAAACCTCTGTCTCACAGCCCTCTGTCTCCTCTTGTCTCGTCAAGCCTACTCTGCCTGCCCTATCCTGACCCTGCCTGCCGTTCTGTATCGTACTGTCTCTGCCCTGGATTACCGACCTCTGCCTGCCGTTCTGTATTTTACTGACTCTGCCCTGGATTACCGACCTCTGCCTGCCGTTCTGTATTTTACTGTCTCTGCCCTGGATTTCCGACCTCTGCCTGCCGTTCTGTATTTTACTGTCTCTGCCCTGGATTACCGACCTCTGCCTGCCGTTCTGTATTTTACTGTCTCTGCCCTGGATTACCAACCTCTGCCTGCCCTTGACCTGTCGTCTGCTGCCCCCTGTTTTGTTAATAAACATCTGTGATTCGAACTGTCTGCATCTGGGTCTTATCCTGAGTTCTGATAACAAACAGATATGAGTATCCCCATGTCCTGACCCACCGTGTGTGTTCCCGACCCAGAAGGCAGCAGGAATGAGGAACAGAAACAGAGCTCTGGAGACCACCACCAGGACCCAGCTCAGACCATAAATAAATAATAATAATAAATAATCATAATCATATATGTTGAAATGAAATTGTGTTTTTCAGAGATTATAATGTTCTGTGGTATAATTCACCTGACTTCTCTATGTATCTCTATTGAGAATGTGTTTTAAAGCTTTACTGAGCTACTTTTAGTCAACTTCAACCATAGGCTAGGTGTTTGTATGAAACCATGGAAACTGCTGTGGTTCTGTTCAGCATCTGTCTTCCTCTAAAGACACACTCCATTAGCATATAGGCCACACCCTCTTATTATATTAATCACACCCTTGTCACTTCTAAGCCAACCCTCTTAATATGTTAGCCACACCTGCTAATTGTCTAAGCCACACCCTCAAACAAAAACCTCTGAAAGGTTGCTGGAGCCTTTCCAAACAGAATGGTATGACCTTAACATTGAGGAGACCATAGGGCAGAATTTCCCAAACTTGGTCCTGGGGACCCCAAGGGGTGCACATTTAAATATTTAAATTATCAGTTAATCATCAAGCGTTGATTATTTGATTCAGCTGTGTAGTGCTAGGGCAAAACCAAAACGTTCCATAGGGGTAAACTAAGTCAGTCTTGGATCATCTGTCTTGGAAGTAGCGCTGTCACTTTATCTCTTTTTGATACAAGCAGTGTCTTCACATTTCACCACACCTAATTTTATAATCAATTCTAAATGCTTACGGCAATGAAAGTAAAATCAGTAAATCAAATTAAACTAAATCAATATTTATTCAAGGTACATTTAAAACATATCAGTTCACTTTACAAAAAGATATATGACCATATTTCCTGAAGTTTTGAAAATATTATTTTACTCTGATAGATTCAATGCAGGTGCGTTCTACAGTTAAATTAATGCAAGCTTAAAAACATCAATTGTAATAATTATAAAAGGCAAAAAAAGATACAAAATAATACAAATAAATTCTAAACTCATTGTCATTGTCGTTGAGCGAGAGACAAATATATTGGAAGTTAAAATTATTCCATCAAAAATAAAACAACTGGTAAAAACATCAAAATCCTTGTCCTCCCAGTTAAGTCTATGATGCTTAAAGTCTCACACTCTGCTGGTATTGATGGATGGTATAGGTCTCACTCTGCTGGTATTGATGGATGGTATAGGTCTCACACTCTGCTGGTATTGATGGCTGGTATAGGTCTCACACTCTGCTGGTATTGATGGATGGTATAGGTCCACACTCTGCTGCTGGTATAGGTGCTGGTATGGATGGTATAGGTCTCACACTCTGCTGCTGGTATTGATGGATGGTATAGGTCTCACACTCTGGTATTGATGGATGGTATAGGTCTCACACTCTGCT
>CM072220.1:10662771-10687771 GCA_036851935.1 Coregonus suidteri
ATTGCTTTTCCCTTTTTTTTACCCCCAAAATTAAATGATTAATTGATTGTTTTTCACCCTCTACACGCATAAGAAAAATTGAACATTTATTAAAAATGAAATACAGAAATATCTCATTTACATAAGTTTTCCCACACCCCTGAATCAAATACTTGTAGAAGCACCTTTGGCAGCATTTAGCCCATTACAGCTGTGTAGTCTTTCTGGGTTAAGTCTCTAAGAACTTTTCCACACTTGGATTGTACAATATTAGCCCATTAGTTCTTTTCAAAATTCTTCAAGATCTGTTGTCAAATTGGTTGTTGATCATTATGCTATACAAACCATTTTCAATTCTTGTCATAGAATTTTCAAGGAGATTTTAAGTGAGAAAACTAGATCTCGACCACGATCAGGAACATTCACTGTTGTTCTTTCTTGGTAAGCAAACTCCAGCGTAGATTTTGATTTGCCTTGGTGTTTCGTTAATTTTGCTCCCTGCGTGAAAAGTGGATTAATATCCCAGTGTCTGTTTTTGGAAAGCAGACTGAACCCGGTTTTTCTCTACGATTTTGCCTGGTGCTTAGCTCCATCCCCTTCCTGTTTTATCCTGAAAAACTCCCAGTCCTCAAGTCCTTAACGATTTTACAAGCCATACCCATAACATGCCATAACATGATTGCTGCAGCCACCACTATGCTTGAAAATTAAAATATGGGAGGAGTGGTAGTACTTCAGTATTAGTGTTGATTGAAAAATTAAAATTTTAATTTTTTCCCCAAACATAACACTTTTTGTTTCAGGAAAAAAAAGTTTACAATTGCTTTGCCCCTAACTTCTTATGCAATATTACTTTAGTTGCAGTTTGTCCTCAAACTCTGTCCTCAGGGACATGTTTCAATTTTCTGCCCATAACAGCTAACACAGCTGATTCAAATTATTATCAAGCTGTGTTTGAATCAGCTCTGTGTAGTGGTAGCCCGGGCAAAAAAAAAAAAAAAAACACAAATGTGACAACGCCTTGGGGTCCGGAGGACCGAGTTTGGAAAACCTCTGCTGTAGTGCCTTGTTGAATATTTTTTATTCTTTACAGGCTTCCATTCTTTTAAAATCTTGACAATTAGGTTAGTAGTGCTGAAGTAACCTACAATGCAATAACAAAAGGGGTGGATACTTATTTACTCAAGACATTTCAGCTTTCGCTTTCATATTGTTTATTTAAGGGCGACAAACATTTCAAGAACACATAATCCCGCTTTGAAATTATGGGTATTGTGTGTTAGACCTTCCAGTGACCAAAAAAAAAAATCTAAATTTAAATCCATGTTTAAATTCCAGGCTTGTTATTGTAACACAACAAAATGAGGGACAGGTAAAGGGGTGTGAATACTCTCGTGAATACTTATCTGAAGGAGCTGTAGCTTAAGAGATAGTGACGGTAGGATTATGAAACTGACAAACAATTTCAATGTCCTGTCAACAAAAATTGGTTATAAGGCTCTGTTGTTTACTAATTATCTCAGACTAACCTCACGTGTGTCAGGTGACCATGACATCATTAATTCTCCTACTGCCGCCTTCCTCCCCTACCTCCTCCTTCCTCCTCCTCCTCTTCCGCCTCCTTCTCCTCCTCATTCTCCTCCTCATTCTCCTCATCCTCCTTTCTCCGCCTCTATCCCTCCTCCCTCCTCCTCTTCTTCTATTATTCTTCCTGGCTCCTTACTTTCGTTCTTACTTCTTCTGGGAATTTAGGCATTCACACATTTTGATTGTGGGGCACCTTCTGCAAGGGTCTACCACTCCCCCTTGTCCCATCATCCTCTACTCTAGGACACCTTGTGTTCTACCCTGGCAACTTCAATCTGTCTCTCACGCACCGGGGCACTTCTGCATCCCGTGCACACGCGCCACCCCCACAATTGACTAAACACAGTTTTCCCGACCGATACTAAACATTCCTTAGTCAGCCAAGTTAAAAACACAAAGAATGATACAGCTAACAGGTACAAAAACCACTATATAAACGCCATAGACACTGACACCAATATGCAATTAATACACACATCCCAAATTGTACCCCTATTCCCTATATAGTGTCACTACTTTTTGGACGAAGCAGGAGCCCTATGGGGGTCATTGTGGTAGTCACTATATAGTGCACTATATCAGGGGGATAGGTGCCCCTCTTGAGTAGTCAAACCAACGGATTCAAAAGACCCACTAACGTCACTGTGTGTATAGAAGACTGTTGAGCGATGGATACAATCATTATCGGTCCGTTTGTTTATCCAAGTAGGCACTATACATAGGATATACATAGGCTCATGGACAATACAATCATTCTAGCTTTACTGGGGGTCGAGATGTTGTAGATCGGCACAAATGGAAAAACCACCATAGACATAGATAGATCCATAGACACGCACGGAACGCCAAAAATCACAGGTTCGCACCAGAGAAACACCACACACCACCACGCAATGTGAAGGGAATTATTCATGGTTCACAAAACACACACACATCACACACACACCCAATGAAATGGACTTATTTCATGGGTTCCCAAAACGCGCTTGTCACCAACACACACACACACACACACACACACACCAAGGGCATTACACAGAAGAACCATAGATGGCTCCTCCATAATTGTCTAGGTCATACAAATGGCACTGCATCTACTGTATTGGCCCATCTGCACATTGACTAGCAGCTGTCACCAGCATCCAGTCTAGTACCTGTAATGTCTAATGTCTAATAAGATAAACTATTCTCTCATACAATGAAACTGCTTCTTAACATATTCAATAAGGATATCTTGTTTTTTTTCATATATAGGATAACGGACAATAATCAGCCAGTGGAGTTCACATATAACCAACGAAAGCGTCTTCTTCTAACATAACAGTACACTGAACAAAAGAATATACTGAACAAAAAATATGAACGCAACACTTTCAAAAGATTGGAACCGATTTAAATTATATAGCTAATTGAAACCCATCCACTTCTCTCTGTCTAATCGTCCATAAAGATGTGTCCCTAATGAAGGCCTATTCACTTTATGGTTCATTACTGTTGACCAGGGCCGCATAGGAATTCCCTTTTGGAACACGTGCATAAATTCGGTTGTAGAATCACTGAGGTTCATGAAATGCTATAGTAACTTAAATTCAATCCTGTTACTCACAATTACATGTACCACGAAAGCACACACACACACACCACACAAAACTCACACACAGCCACACACACACACACACGAAACACGACACACAAACACCACACCCACACACCACACAACACCCCACACACGACACACACACACACACAAACACAGGCACTAGAATCCAATCTGTTCTTCATAAATACAGAAGAAGAATGGACAGATTTAATATCTCTGTGTCATTTTTAAGACAAACCGTTAGACTGTGTGTGTGTGTGTGTTGGTCTGTGTGTGTGTGCTGTGTGAGGGTGGTGTTGTGTGGGGTACTTGGTGGTGTGTGTCTGTAGTGGTGTTGTGTGTGTGCGTGTGCTGTAGTGTGTGTTGTGTGTGTGTGTGTGTGTGTTTGTGTGGGGTGTGAATGTGTGTAGTGTGTGTGTGTGTGTGTGTGGTGGTGTGTGTATGCCATGTGTTGTGTGTGGTGTGTGTGTGTGTGTGTGGTGAGTGGTGTGGTGGTGTGGTGTGTGGTGTGTGTGTGGTGTGTGTGTGTTTTGTAGTGTGTGTGTGTGTGTGTGTGGTGTGTGTGTGTGTGTATGGTATGTGTGTGTTGTGTGGTGTGTGGTTTGTGATGAGGTAGTTGTGGTGTGTGTGTGTGTGTGTGTGTGTGTTGTGTGTGTGTGGGGTGTGTGGTGTGTGTGTGTGTGTGATGTGTGCGTGTGTGGTGTGTCTGAGTGCCGCGCTCAGACTATGGTGTCATACCATCCGTCTCTAGCTGGGGATTGTGGTGGTTGTCATGTTGGGCAAAACGGAAGGAATGGAGGACATGCTCAACACACTATGACCTCTGGAGGACAAGGGCACCTCACACACACACACAACACACACACACACACACCACATACACCCACACACACACACTCACACACACACCCTCACACCTCAAACAACAGACACACACACACACACACAACCACACACCTCCCACAAACACACACCACACACACACACACCACGCACCACACAGAGGGATGACACACACACAAACACACCACACACACCACGCACACACAGAGTGATGACACACACAAAAACACACAAACACACCACACCACACACAACAGAGTGATGACACAACACACGACAACTACCCAAAACCAACGACTAGGAATTTCCAGCATGGCAGTATAGATGATTACTCAAGGGTTGAAAACGTCAACCACACAATCCAATACCACAACCCACACACACCATTGCACAGAGCGTTGTGTCTTATGCTTGAATTTCAAAAAGAAAAACCCTCATCGAACTGAATAATAAGACATGCCTCATTGTGCAACTGGGCTTTCCACAACGTGTTGCTATGCCAAGGCTGGAGTGCCTGAAAAATACAACCCTCACCAGACACGGCTTCTCTCATTCTGACTGACAGTAGTACAGCAATCAGGGGAAGGTTCAAGTCAGTCCCGTTCACCACCCACAGAGGAGATTACAGGTCATTTATACACTCTTTTCTCTCTGTCTCTGTCCTCTGTCTCTGTCTCCTCTCTCTCTCTCTCTCTGCTCTCTCTCTCTCTCTCTCTCTCCCTTTTTTCTTTTTTCTTCTCTCTCTCTCTCTCTCTACATCTCCTTCTCTCTCTCTCCTCTCTCGCTCTCTCCTCTACTCTCTCTCTTCCTCCTCTCTTCTCATTCTCTTCAAACATCTCTGTTCTTATCATTTTACTCTCTTTCCAACATTTTATTTTCTTTATCCATTTTACACCCCTCTCTCCCTTCCCCTCTCCTCTCCCCCCTCTCTTTCACCATCTCTCCTATTCTCTCCTCTCTTTCTCTGTCCTCTCTCTCTCTCTGTCACATATCTTCCTCTGAGTCTCTCTCTCTCCACCTCTTCCCTTCCCCCGCTCTCTCTTCTCCTCCTTCTCTCTCTCTCTCTTCAACTTTATTTTCTTTATCTTTTAACAACCCCTCCCCGTCTCTTTTCCCATCTTGCACCTTCTCCTCTCTCTCGCTCTACTCGTCTCTCTCTCATCGCTTACTCTCTCATCTCTCTCTCTCGTCTCTGTCTCGCTCTCTCTCTCTCTCTCTCATCTCTCTCTCATCTCTCTCCTCTCTCTCTCTCTGTCAATTCCTCCTTCTCCCACTTCACCATCTATCTGTCCTCTCTCACATGCACCACTCTGAATTAGCATGTACCACTGCATCAATATCACAGGTCTATCTCACACCCAGGGCACACACACACAGCACACACACACACACACAGCAACACACACAACACACGACACACACACATCACAACTCGTTTGGTTCCAATATCCACCCCTGTCCTCTTGTTCTCAGCCATGAGTAGAAACTGCAAACACTGATGTGAAAATGAGTCCACACACCACACACCACATTTTGTTTTTGAGTGGATGGGTAAAGTAAACAGTGATTTTGTGAGGAGTACTGGTAAACAGCTGATCGTGAGAGTGAAAATTCGGGATAGTGTGCTAGTCAGGGTTAGGTGTCATCGCCACCACGCCAATTACTCGCACTCAAAGCAAAACACCGTTTAGCCCTGTGCGGGGGATACATTTCTGTTGTGGGGGTGTGCCTTCTTGTGTGTGTGTGTCCCTGAGAGGCGACTCAGCGTTTGAGAAGAAGGAAGAGGGTTAAATTGAAAATGAATTATTCGATCTCTGATTAAGACATGAAGTTAGACCAGTCAGACGTCAGAAATTATGTTGTGTAGTGTGTGGTAATGTGTGTGTGGGGTGTGTGGTGTGTGTGTGTTGGTGGTGGTGGTCTTGTGTCCTTTGTGTGTTGTGTGTGTTGCGTGGCGCTTGTGTGTCGCTTGTATCAGACAAAGAAAAGAGGATAGCAGGCCACTCTTTTAGACAGACACACACACACACCACACACAAAAGCATAATACACGCTCACCAATCCCGGCACTCCAACATTGTCCTTGCAGGAGGATGATAGATGATGAACAGCTCGTAAGGACTCAGTGACTAATAGACAGAGAGTGACAGAGGATGGCCAGTAATAGGAGAGTTACTCATAGCCAGAGATGACAGATGATGGGACAGTGATAAGGAGAGTGACTCATAGATAGGATGATATAGATGATGCCAGTGATCAAGGTTGAGTGATTTGAGTGACTCCATAAGACAGAGATGCCAGATTGATGAAAAGTAATAATGAGAAGGCGTGACTCATAGATAGATTGATAGATGAATGCCAGTAGAAAAGGAGAGTGACTCATAGACAGAGATGATAGATGATGCCAGTAGTATAAGGTAGTAAGGAGAGTGACTCATCGGCCAGAGATGATAGAATGGATGCCAGTAAATAAAAGGAAGAGTGACTCATAAGACAGAGACTGATAGATGATGCCAGTAGTATTAGTAAGGAGAGTTGACTCGTACGACAGAGGATGGATCAGATGATGCCCAGTGGGGAAAGGAGTGAGTGACTCATCAGACAGAGATGATAGATTGATTGCCAGAATTTAATAAGGAGATGACCTCATAGACAGAAATGATAGATTGATGCCATTGAGAAGGAGAGTGACATCATAAGACAGAGATGATAGATGATGCCAGTAAAAAAGGATGAGTGACTCATAGACAGAGATGACAGATGATGACAGTGATACGGAGAGTGTCGTAAGATAGATGATAAGGATGTATGCCAGATGATAAGGTGAGTGACTCATAGACAGATGAATGACAGATGATGACAGTTAATAAGGAGAGTGACTCATCGATAGATGATAGATGATGCCCGATAGAAAGGAGATGACCTCATAGGACAGAGATGATAGATGATGCCAGTAGTAAAGAGAGAGGTGACTCATAGACAGAGATGATAGATGATGCATAGTAAAAGGAGAGTGACTCATAGACAGAGATGATAGATGATGCCAGATAAAAGTAGAGTGACTCATAGAAGAGAGATAGATGACTCCAGTAGTAAGTAGAGTGAACTCGTAGATAGACAGAGATATGATAGGCAGATGATGCCAGTGAGAAGGAGAGTGGACTCATAGACAGAGATGATAGATGATGCCATAATAAGGAGAGTGACTCCTAGACAGAAATGATAGATGATTGCCAGTGAGAAGGAGAAAAGTGGAGAGTGAGGAGAGTGACTCATAGACAGAGATGATAGATGATGCCCAGTAACAAGGGAGAGTGACCTCATTAGACAGAGAATGATAGATGATGCCAGTAGAAGGAGAGTGACTCATAGACATAGATGATCGATGATTGCCAGTTAAAAGGAGCTAAAAGGAGATGACTCATAGACAGAGATGATGGGATGATGCCAGTAAATGGAGAGTGAATCATAGACATAGATGATGGATGATTGCCAGTAAAAGGAGAGTGACTCATAGACAGAGATTGATAGATGATGCCATTGAGAAGGAGGGTGACTCCTAGTAGACAGAGGATTATAGATGATGGCCAGTTAAGTAAGGGAGTAGACATAGGGACTCATAGACAGCCGGCTATGCTGTACTGGTTTTGACGACGAGTCAATGTCAAAAGGTCATGTAGGAGGTGAGGGAGCTGTGAAAAATGGCACAACAAAGATCTCACGGTTGACGTGGGGGGGGGGGGGGGGGTGGGGAGGGGACGACTTGGGGGGCGGGGGGGGGGGGACGGTGGACCGTTGGCACGTCTATCTGGGGGGACGTCTACTAAGGTGAAAAAATAGCAAAGACTTAAAGGTTGGGATAAGGGGTAAAACAGAGACACAATGTATTGTTATATGTTAAGTTTAGGCATTCATCTCATTCCGATTGGTCTAGGTAAGTGTTAAGGTTTGGGACTAGGTTAACCCTTCGACCCCCCCCACCCCCCCCTCTATACCCATCCATAACACCTTGCAAGCCACGACCCCCTCTCGTTGACCACTAGCGGACGTGTATTGCAGTCAATCCTCCCAACGTCCCTGGGGACCTGGACAAACATCTAAACACTGCAGTGGAATCTGGTGCGAAACATGGACAAACATCTAATACTGCAGTTGGAATCTGTGCGACATGGACAAAACATCTAATACTGCAGTGCTCTGGTTGCGCCTGGACAAACATCTAATACTGCAGTGATATCTGGTGCGACTGGGACAAAACATACTAAATACGGCAGTGGATCTGGTCGAACCTGGACAAACATCTAAATAATGCAGTGGATCTGGATCTCTTGTGTGACCTGGACACACATCTAATACTGCAGTGGATCTGGTGGGACCTGGAACAACCATATCAATACTGCAGTGGCTATCTCTGGTGGGTGGGACCTGGACAAACATCTACATACTGCAGTGGATCTCGGTGTGCACCTGGACAAACATCATAATACTGCAGTGTGGATCCTGGATGTGCCCTGGCATGGACAAACATCTAATACTGTCAGTGGATCTGTTGTGACCTGGTACTAAACATCTAATACCCGCAGTGGATCTGGTGGGGACATGGACAAACATCTAATACTGCAGTGGATCTAGTGTCGACCTGGTCACACTATTAAACCGTCACATTCACGTGCAAAGACACAATCGCCTGCAAATACACACACACAAGTACTTAAACAGTTTAAGTGTTGTTAGGTGCCAAAAGGTCATGGTTGAAAGGTGACAGGTTCACACAGAAGTCAGGTTGGTTGGACGGAAGAGCCAGGCATGAGAATATGAGAATGCACACACACAACGTACACATACAACGTACACACCACCCACACAACACACACACAACACACACACACACCACACCACAACCACACACAAACACACACACTACACACAACACATGCACACACACACTGCAGATAGCATAATCTTTCACTGTGAGATTTCAAACTGTAGGTTTAAAATAGTTTTTTATCAGGAGAGGGGCCAGAGACACAGAGCTCCTCTAACCTCTGTCTTACCCTATCATCACTCCTAGAGGTTAGAACATTGTGTGATCCTTTGTGTGTGTGTGTGTGGTGTGTGGTGTGTGTGTGCGTGTGGTGTGTGTGTCCCGTGTTTGGTGTGTGTGTCGGTGTCCTGTAGGAGTGGTGTTGTGTTGTGTGTTGTGGTGCCTCGCGCCCCATTTGTGGAACTGAAGTTCTCACATCCATCTATATCATTATCACTTTCAGAGGATGCTAGAGACTTAGAGACATTTGTTGTGTGTTGTGACGTGTTTGTGATGGACTTGTTTGTGTTTGTGTTGTGACTCTAAGAGTTCGCTCTGCTCTGTATTCATCTCTCACTCTGGATCGTTGTCCTTATTAAATAAGCTTCTAACCTGAGAAAGAGAGGGGGGGAAGAAGAAAGAGAGAGGAAGGAGCGAAGGAGAAAGAGATCGAGAGAGGAGAGAGAGAGATGTCGGAGGCTGAGAGATGAGACCCGAGAGAGACGAGGGAAACCGAGATGGAGAGATGAGTTGAGCGAGGAGAGGAGAGACGGAGAGAGAGATATGAAGAAACTTGAGAACGAGAGAGAGACAAAGAAACGAGAGAGAAGAGAAATTACTATAGAGAGAGGAGATATAGATCGAAATAGAGAGAGAAAGAAAGAACGAACGACGAGAGATGTGAGGAGAGATGTGGAGAGATAGAGAGATGATGAGGTGCAGATGCTGACCTTAAGCCACCCGAGGGGAGAGTGAGAGAGAGAGAGGGGAGAGGAGAGATTAGAGAAGACAGAGAAGGAGAGATAGAGAGGGAGAGGAAGAGGGAGTATGTGAGAGTGGAGAGAGAAGGGAGAGGAGGATGAGGGAGGAGAGAGATGATGAGGAGAAGGATGGAGAGACATGTTGACAGAGGTCAGAGAGCAGATGAGAGAGACATAGAGACGAGCATAGAGATGATGAGGGAGATAGAGAGATAGGAGTACGTGATGAGATGGGAGATTTGAGGGAGAGACGAGATCGAGACAGAGAGAGTGGAGGAGAGGTAAAGGATGAGAGAGAGAGGAGGGTGGAAAAAGGGAAGCGTGAAGAAAGAGGGGGGAGGAAGGACATGAGAAAAGAGGTGAGAAGGAGGGGAGGAGGATTATAGGGGTGCAGTATAGGATTGTAGAAGTGCTGAGGTTTCTTCTCCTCATTTTCAGGGGCACTGCAGATAGGCTGAGTAACATCTGCTGAATTAGTTCGTAGGTGTATGTGTGTGTGTGTTTTTGTAACTGTGTGTGCATGGTGTGGTGGTGCATGCGAGTGGTCGTGCAGTGGGTGTGGTGCGTGGTGTGCAAGTCTGTGTGCGCTGTGCGTGTGTGTGATGGTCTTGTAAATGTAACGTGCTGAATTGCTGAATTAGCGACCCATAAGTCTCTGTTGGGCTTTCGATGAGGTCACACAGCTGGAAAGCAGAAAGTGATGCCTAGAGGAACCCCCCAGAATATACGCCCACATGACAAACCCTCGTTGACCCCAAACCTCATCAGATTACTTCCATCCTTTTATCTGGGAGGAGGTTACAGGCCTTATTCCTGCGGTCTCTAAACCGGCACCCTCTTCCCTTTATAGTGCAATGCTTGTTATATAAGTTATTCTTCGTATTTGTTCAAAACTGAACATAGATACATCAACAACAGTAAAACATCCCCAGTCTTAATCCACCCTACACCACCAGCATATCAGTACATGCCCAGTCCTGTTTAGCCAGCTCCAATAGTTAGCTAGTGCCCATAGTTAGCCAGCTCCAGCTCAATGGTTTAGCAAGACTCCATAGTTAGCCATCTCAATAGTTAGCCAGCTCTCCATGGGTTAGCCAGCTCCATAGTTAGCAGCTCCATGGTTTGCCAGCTCCCATGGTTAGCTAGCTCCATACTTAGCTAGTGCCATAGGTTTGCCAGCTCCAAATTTAGCAAAGCTCCATAGTTTAGATAGCTCCATAAGTTAGCCAGCTCCATAGTTAGCTAGCTCCATACTTAGCTAGTGCCATAGTTTGCCAAGCTCCAAATTCTAGCAATCTCGCATAGGTAGCCAGACCTCCATGGTTAGCCATCTCCATAGTTAGCTAGCTCCATAGTTAGGCCAGCTCCATGGTTTTAGCCATGCTCCATGGTTATCTAGCTCCATTACTTAGCTAGTGCCTATAGTTTTGCCAGCTCCAAATGTAGCAAGCTCCATAGTTAGATAGCTCCATATTTATCAGCAGCTCCATAGTTAGATTAGTTAGCCGCTCCATAGTTAGAAGCTCCATGTTTAGACTTAGACAGGCTCCATAGTTAGCTAGCTCCATAGTTATAGTTAGCTAGCTCCATCAGTTAGCTAGCTTCCATACTTAGCTAGGCTCCTAGTTAGCTAGCTCCATACTTAGGCTATGTTGCCATAGTGGTGCCAGGCCTCCAAAGATAGCCAGCGCCATAGGTTAGCCAGCCCCAGGGCATCTAGCTCCATAGTTCAGCTCAATATATTTAGCTAGCTCCATAGTTCGTTTAGCTCCATAATCTAGCTAGCTCCATAGTTCGTTACTCCATATTTAGCTAGCTCCATAGTTCGTTTAGCTCCATAATTAGCTCTAGCTCCTCCATAGTTTCGTTTTAGCTTCACGATATTTTAGGCTAGCTCCATAGTGCGTATAGCTCCATATTTAGCTCAGCCTCCATAGTTTCGTTAGCTCCCTATTTATCTAGCTCCATAGTTCGTTAGCTCCATATTTAGCTAGCTCCATAGGTTCGTTAGCTCCATATTTAACTAGCTCCATAGTTAGCTAGCTCCATATTTAGTTTAGCTCCAATAGTTATGTAGCTCCATAGTTCGTTAGCTCCATAGTAGCTAGCATCCATAGTTCGTTAGCCTCCATATTTAGCTAGCTATCCATAGTTCGTTCGCTCCATATTGTCGCTAGCTCCATATAGTTCAGTTAGAGCGTCCATATGTAGCTAGCTCCATAGTTCGTTAGCTCCATATTTAGCTAGCTCCATAGTTCGTTAGCTCCATATTTAGCTAGCTCCATAGTTCGTTAGCTCCCTATTTAGCTAGCTCCATAGTTCGTTAGCTCCATATTTAGCTAGCTCCATAGTTCGTATAGCTCCATATTTAACTAGCTCCATAGTTAGCTAGCTCCATATTTAGCTAGCTCCATATTTAGTTACTCATAGTTAGCTAGCTCCATAGTTAGTCTAGCTCCATAGCTTAGCTAGCTCCATAAGTTAGCTAGCGCCATTGTCAGCTTTGGTTAGTGCCACACACTCTCTCCAATCACAACATCACGCTTCATCACTGTCCTCCCCACACCACACACAACATAACAAGGAAATTCCCAGCCACAACATAACAAGGAATTCCCAGCCACAACATAACAAGGAAAATCCCAGCCACACATAACAAGGAACCCCCCAGCCACAACATAACAAAGGAACCCCCAGCCACAACATAACAAGGAACCCCCAGCCACAACATAACAAGGAACCCCCAGCCACAACATAATAAGGAACCCCCACCCACCAACATAACAAGGAACCCCCAGCCACAACATAATAAGGAACCCCCAGCCACGCCAACATAACAAGGAACCCCCAGCCACAACTAACAAGGAAACCCCCACAGCACAACTACAAACATACACTATAGGAGACCTTGACAGTGGAACCAAGGTCAGTTTTGGCTTTTATAGTATATACAGTATGTAGCCCTGTGTGACTCCTTTGTCAGTTGAACCCAGGACCTTGGGGTTGCTAGGCCAAGCTCTTACTTCTTACCAACTGAAGCCCACAGGACCACAGTTTTGTCAGTCTAAGGTAAGACCTTACCTCTAACCCAACTGAAGCAGCTCACAGGACCACAGTTTGTTCAGTCTAAGGTAAGATCTTACCTATAACCCAACTGAAGCACAGAGGGGATACAGAGACCACAGTTTGTTCAGTCTAAGGTAAGATCTTTACCTATAACCCAAATGAAGCACCAGAGGACCACAGTTTTGTTCAGTCTAAGATGTAAGATCTTACCTATAACCCAACTGAAGCACAGAGGACCACAGTTTGTTTCAGTCTAAGGTAAGACCTTACCCTATAACCAATGTTCCATCTTCCATCTAAGCTGCGCGGAGCTCCCTCGGGACCGCAACGCAGTGGAAATATCATCCCGCTCAGAGCACAATAATTAGCTTTCTAGTTTTCAACTTTAATTAACACTATCAACATTTCCCTCTACTGTGAGAATTGTGATCGAATCACAACGCAATATCACGCCACTTTCAATGCAAACACACCGAAAACAAAACCAACTATGCAAGAGATTTTCTTGTAGGCAGAGCGCATTGAACTGACAGGCATGACTCATCATACTCTACCAGACCGTGTGCGCCATATAACCAAATCAGAGCTGCAGTATCCCTACATGCAAATAGACCGTTGCCATATGTGGATCTGTGCCTTTCACTTTGAACTGGACTGTGTTTACAGCATGAGCGGTGGTTTGCCAGTAGATGCGCTTGTTTTGAAATCAAAGCGAGAGCTGCATGTAGCCACGTGAGCACATGTTGTTCACATCCTTTGCTAGTACGTGAGTTGTTAGCCCAGCGGATACAGCCTCAGTGTTCACAGTAAACGCGAGCCAAAAGTTGCACAGAACTTTCACAAGGTTCAAGTTTGCGCTCAGCAGACCTGAAATTTGCTCAGCGCCGAAAAACATTAGAGGGAACATTGCCTGTAACCCAACTGAAGCATATAGGACCACAGTTTGATCCGTCTAAGGTATGATCTTACCTAAAACCCAAACTGAAGCACATAGGACCACAGTTTGATCCATCTAAGGTATGATCTTACCTAAAACCCAACTGAAGCACACAGGACCACAGTTTGTTCAGTCTAAGCTAAATGGACAGTATTGTAAAGCTGATCCAAGCCTCCTACTCTGACTCACCAAGTCTGGGCCACAGCGTTTCCATGGTTCTGATTGGACCATCTATCAGAAGTCTACTTCCCTGGTCCCTTGTCTCCCACTGGAACCAATCTGTTCATAACCCCATGCAGGACATAATGCCACCCCCGGAGTCGAGACAAATACTGTGCCCTCTAGTAATTAGTGTGCCTGCCCCACTTCAGTGTGACATACTCACGACAGACGATGGGATATCATCAGAGGGGGAGGGGTAGGGAGGGAGGGAGGGAGGGAGGGGAGGGAGGGAGTAGAATGAGTGAAAGCGGTGTAAAGGAAGAGAGAGAGAGGGAGGGACACACTTGAAGAGATGGGGAAAGAATAAGTGGAAGATTAAAAGTTAAAATGATTTGGGTGCTGCATGGAGAGAGAGGAAGAGGAGAAAGAGAGAGAGAGAGAGAGAGAGAGAGAGAGATAGATAGAGACAGAGAGAGAGAGAGAGAGACAGAGAGAGAGAGAGAGAGAGAGAGAGAGAGAGAGAGAGAGAGAGAGAGAGTAGAAGAGAGAGAGAGAGAGAGAGAGAGAGAGAGAGACAGAGAGAGAGAGAGAGAGAGAGGTGGGATGCTAAAATAACTCAGGCTGTGGTGTGAGATGAGTGTAGCTGCTCCTCTGACTGTCAGCTGTGCACACACACACGCACACACACACACTTCTCTCCCTAATGACAGTAATGACAGGGTGTCGGAGAGAGAGAGAAACCGTACCGCCTTATTAAATACCCACCCATCTGAACGCAGACTCACACACACACACACACACTAATGACGCACACATACACACACACACACACACTGACACACACAAACTAATGACGCACACACACACATACACAAACTAATGACGCACACACACACGAGACAGAAAGATACAAACACACACGTGGGCGAGATGCATCACATCTCACCATCTCATTATCTTCAGTAAATATCACAGAAATAAAGTCCCAAGTGGCACCCTATTCCCTATGTAGTGCACTACTTTAGACCAGGGCCCTAAAGTGGATAGGGAACCATTTGCGAGAAGCTTTAATAAGAGGAGTATAGAACGTTGGGTGGAAAAGGTTAATCACTATTCTCATTCATTTAAGATTAGAAACCGCGTGGTAATGAGAACCGTGCGCTATAAACTGTTAATTTTGGAGCTCTTCAGATGAAGTGGTTTGTTCAGTCGCTGCATGATCTTAGGTAAGGTACAGCTGTTTGTGTTTTGTTGGGGTGGAAGGAGAGAATGAGAGAGGGAGAGAGGGAGAGAGTGAAAGAGAGAGGGGGGAGAGAGCGAGTGAGACGGTGGCTGAATCCCAATCATCCTTTCCCCCCCGGCCCTCAATTTGCATGTTCACATGCACCTCCGCCATTTGCGCAAGTGTCCCAAAGCTGGGGGAGTGAAAATGATGGAGAATGGGCTAATTAGACCCTCCGATTGCCACTTCGGCCAAGGCAGCAAGCTCCAGGCTTCAGAGCCAAGTGTTATCCCGGCACCCACTGCAGCAAGCTCCAGGCTTCAGAGCCAAGTGTTATCCCGGCACCCACTGCAGCAAGCTCCAGGCTTCAGAGCCAAGTGTTATCCCGGCACCCACTGCAGCAAGCTCCAGGCTTCAGAGCCAAGTGTTATCCCGGCACCCACTGCAGCAAGCTCCAGGCTTCAGAGCCAAGTGTTATCCCGGCACCCACTGCAGCAAGCTCCAGGCTTCAGAGCCAAGTGTTATCCCGGCACCCACTGCAGCAAGCTCCAGGCTTCAGAGCCAAGTGTTATCCCGGCACCCACTGCAGCAAGCTCCAGGCTTCAGAGCCAAGTGTTATCCCGGCACCCACTGCAGCAAGCTCCAGGCTTCAGAGCCAAGTGTTATCCCGGCACCCACTGCAGCAAGCTCCAGGCTTCAGAGCCAAGTGTTATCCCGGCACCCACTGCAGCAAGCTCCAGGCTTCAGAGCCAAGTGTTATCACGGCACCCACTGCAGCAAGCTCCAGGCTTCAGAGCCAAGTGTTATCCCGGCACCCACTGCAGCAAGCTCCAGGCTTCAGAGCCAAGTGTTATCCCGGCACCCACTGCAGCAAGCTCCAGGCTTCAGAGCCAAGTGTTATCCCGGCACCCACTGCAGCAAGCTCCAGGCTTCAGAGCCAAGTGTTATCCCGGCACCCCACTGCAGCAAGCTCCAGGCTTCAGAGCCAAGTGTTATCCCGGCACCCACTGCAGCAAGCTCCAGGCTTCAGAGCCAAATGTTATCCCGGCACCCACTGCAGCAAGCTCCAGGCTTCAGAGCCAAGTGTTATCCCGGCACCCACTGCAGCAAGCTCCAGGCTTCAGAGCGAAGTGTTATCCCGGCACCCACTGCAGCAAGCTCCAGGCTTCAGAGCCAAGTGTTATCCCGGCACCCACTGCAGCAAGCTCCAGGCTTCAGAGCCAAGTGTTATCCCGGCACCCACTGCAGCAAGCTCCAGGCTTCAGAGCAAAGTGTTATCCCGGCACCCACTGCAGCAAGCTCCAGGCTTCAGAGCCAAGTGTTATCCCGGCACCCACTGCAGCAAGCTCCAGGCTTCAGAGCCAAGTGTTATCCCCGGCACCCACTGCAGCAAGCTCCAGGCTTCAGAGCCAAGTGTTATCCCGGCACCCACTGCAGCAAGCTCCAGGCTTCAGAGCCAAGTGTTATCCCCGCACCCACTGCAGCAAGCTGATTTGATTTTGATTTGTTTGAAGCTCCAGGCTTCAGAGCCAAGTGTTATCCCGGCACCCACTGCAGCAAGCTCCAGGCTTCAGAGCGAAGTGTTTATCCCGGCACCCACTGCGATATGTTTGGAGTTTGCCATTGTATTGTATAGAATAGAGAGGCGTTTCTAATTATACAGTGCCTTTGGATTTTAGAAATGTTTGCTAATTTATTAAAATGAAAAAACTGAAATAGTACATTTACATAAGTATTCAGACCCCTTACTCAGTACTTTGTTGAGGCACCTTTGGCAGCAGCGATTACAGCCTTGAGTCTTCTTGGGTTTGACGCTACAAGCTTGGCACACCTGTATTTGGGGAGTTTCTCCTATTCTTCTCTGCAGATCCTCTCCATCTCTGTCAGGTTGGATGGGGAGCGTCACTGCACAGCTATTTTCATGTCTCTCCAGAGATGTTCGATTGTGTTCAAGTCCAGGCTCTGGCTGGGCCACTCAAGGACTTTCAGAGACTTGTCCCGAAGCCACACCTGCGTTGTATTGGCTGTGTGCTTAGGGTCGTTGTCCTGTTGAAAGGTGAACCTTCGCCCCAGTCTGAAGTCCTGAGCGCTCTGGAGCAAGTTTTCATCAATGATCTCTCTGTACTTTGCTCCGTTCATCTTTGCCTTCGATTCTGACTAGTCTCCCAGTCCCTGCCGCTGAAACACATCCCCACAGCACGATGCTGCCACCACTATGCTTCACCGTAGGGATGGTGCCAGGTTTTCTCTAGAAGTGACGCTTGGCATTCAGGCCAAAGAGTTCAGTCTTGGTTTCATCAGACCAGAGAATCTTCTTTCTCATGGTCTAAGAGTCTTTAGGTGCCTTTTGGCAAACTCCAAGCTGGCTTTCATGTGCCTTTTACTGAGGAGTGGCTTCCGCCTGGCCACTCTACCATAAAGGCCTGATTGGTGGAGTGCTGCAGAAATGGTTATCCTTCTGGAAGGTTCTCCCATCTCCACACAGAGGAACTCTAGAGCTCTGTCAGACTGACCATCGGGTTCTTGGTCACCTCCCTGACCAAGGCCCTTCTCCCCCGATTACTCTGTTTGGCCAGGTGGCCAGCTCTAGGAAGAGTCTTGGTGGTTCCAAATGTATTCCATTTAAGAATGATGGAGGCCACTGTGTTCTTGGGTACCTTCAATGCTGCAGACATTTTTTTGTACCCTTCCCCAGATCTGTGCCTCAACACAATCCTGTCTCTGAGCTCTACAGACAATTCCTTCAACTCATGGCTTGGTTTTTGCTCTGACATACACTGTCAACTCTGGGACCTTATATAGACAGGTTTTGTGCCTTTCCAAATCATGTCCAATCAATTGAATTTACCACAGGTGGACTACAATCAAGTTGTAGAAATTGTAGATCAATGGAAACAGGGATGCACCTGAGCTCAATTAGGCGCTAAAGGTAGTTAACTCATTCATAGACTATCTCCTAACTTGCTTGACACACGAGCAGAGAAGCAATGCAATTGTCTCTCTCGCTGTGCGGGAAGCACAAGGATCAGAGCGCATGCCTTTTTTTTCCAAATCATCAGTATAGAGTTGCAGTGTGCAGCCCCCATTCCCTGTTTTGATTTCCAAGACATTCAGGTTTGTGTGCCCTATCACAACAGGTTTGTGTGCCCTATCACAACAGGTTTGTGTGCCCTATCACAACAGGTTTGTAGGCTCTATCACAACAGGTTGGTAGGCCCTATCACAACTAAAGTTACTTATTAACTAAATGAAGTGTAGCCTATAGGACCTGTTTCAAATTATCACTTTGACTTTTTATTGTGATGGTGAATGGATTTATTCAACTTTTTTAAATGTGGATGTTCCAAAGGCGCACATCAGCAGCTTGTATGCGTGGAAGTTCGGAGATGTAAAACGTTTATGTTAATTAACAGTCAATTACTGTGAGACCTGCAGTCACAGTTACCGGCTGAGAAAATGTCAGGACTACCACAGTCCTACACCAGAGATGGTTCTGGTTAGAGTAGGCGTGACCACCACAGTCCAACACCAGAGATGGTTCTGGTTAGAGTAGGCGTGACCACCACAGTCCAACACCAGAGATGGTTCTGGTTAGAGTAGGCGTGACCACCACAGTCCAACACCAGAGATGGTTCTGGTTAGAGTAGGCGTGACCACCACAGTCCTACGCCAGAGATGGTTCTGGTTAGAGTAGGCGTGACCACCACAGTCCAACAACCAGAGATGGTTCTGGTTAGAGTAGGCGTGACCACCACAGTCCTACACCAGAGATGGTTCTGGTTAGAGTAGGCGTGACCACCACAGTCCTACACCAGAGATGGTTCTGGTTAGAGTAGGCGTGACCACCATAGTCCTACGCCAGAGATGGTTCTGATTAGAGTAGGCGTGACCACCACAGTCCTACCCCAGAGATGGTTCTGGTTAGAGTAGGCGTGACCACCACAGTCCTACACCAGAGATGGTTCTGGTTAGAGTAGGCGTGACCACCACAGTCCTACGCCAGAGATGGTTCTGGTTAGAGTAGGCGTGACCACCACAGTCCTACACCAGAGATGGTTCTGGTTAGAGTAGGCGTGACCACCACAGTCCTACGCCAGAGATGGTTCTGGTTAGAGTAGGCGTGACCACCACAGTCCAACACCAGAGATGGTTCTGGTTAGAGTAGGCGTGACCACCACAGTCCTACGCCAGAGATGGTTCTGGTTAGAGTAGGCGTGACCACCACAGTCCAACACCAGAGATGGTTCTGGTTAGAGTAGGCGTGACCACCACAGTCCTACACCAGAGATGGTTCTGGTTAGAGTTGGAGTTCTTGATTAGGCTAATGGTTGTGGGGTAGGATAATCTGAAACGGATTGATGATTCACACAGGGTAGAAAAAATGATTTCTGTCTCGTTTGATAGTTTGTCAATAATGTTATATTGGCTGTTTTTCTACTTTGTACATCGAACCAGAGATGACACCTCATACTTTCCTTTCAGAACACACACACACTGACACACACACACACACACACCCACACACACTGACACACACACACACACACACACACACACACACACACACACACACACACACACACACACACACTGACACAACACACACACACACATGTTGGGGAAGCTACTCTGAAAACAGAGTTTCCTAAGCTACCAATTACTTCACACTGGAAGAAGTTAAGCTACAGTGAGGGAAAAAAGTATTTGATCCCCTGCTGATTTTGTACGTTTGCCCACTGACAAAGATATGATCAGTCTATAATTTTAATGGTAGGTTTATTTGAACAGTGAGAGACAGAATAACAACAAAGAAATCCAGAAAAACGCATGTCAAAAATGTTATAAATTGATTTGCATTTTAACGAGGGAAATAAGTATTTGACCCCTCTGCAAAACATGACTTAGTACTTGGTGGCAAAACCCTTGTTGGCAATCACAAAGGTCAGACGTTTCTTGTAGTTGGCCACCAAGTTTGCACACATCTCAGGAGGGATTTTGTCCCACTGCTCTTTGCAGATCTTCTCCAAGTCATCAAGGTTTCGAGCCTGACGTTTGGGAACTCGAACCTTCAGCTCCCTCCACAGATTTTCTATGGGATTAAGGTCTGGAGACTGGCTAGGCCACTCCAGGACCTTAATGTGCTTCTTCTTGAGCCACTCCTTTGTTGCCTTGGCCGTGTGTTTTGGGTCATTGTCATGCTGGAATACCCATCCACGACCCATTTTCAATGCCCTGGCTGGGGGAAGGAGGTTCTCACCCAAGATTTGATGGTACATGGCCCCGTCCATCGTCCCTTTGATGCGGTGAAGTTGTCCTGTCCACTTAGCAGAAAAACACCCCCAAAGCATAATGTTTCCACCTCCATGTTTGACGGTGGGGATGGTGTTTCTTGGGGTCATAGACAGCACTCCTCCTCCTCCAAACACGGCGAGTTGAGTTGATGCCATAGAGCTCGATTTTGGTCTCATCTGACCACAACACTTTCACCCAGTTCTCCTCTGAATCATTCAGATGTTCATTGGCAAACTTCAGACGGCCCTGTATATGTGCTTTCTTGAGCAGGGGGACCTTGCGGGCGCTGCAGGATTTCAGTCCTTCACGGCGTAGTGTGTTACCAATTGTTTTCTTGGTGACTATGGTCCCAGCTGCCTTGAGATAATTGACAAGATCCTCCCGTGTAGTTCTGGGCTGATTCCTCACTGTTCTCATGATCATTGCAACTCCACGAGGTGAGATCTCGCATGGAGCCCCAGGCCGAGGGAGATTGACAGTTCTTCTGTGTTTCTTCCATTTGCGAATAATCGCACCAACTGTTGTCACCTTCTCACCAAGCTGCTTGGCGATGGTCTTGTAGCCCATTCCAGCCTTGTGTAGGTCTACAATCTTGTCCCTGACATCCTTGGAGAGCTCTTTGGTCTTGGCCATGGTGGAGAGTTTGGAATCTGATTGATTGATTGCTTCTGTGGACAGATGTCTTTTATACAGGTAACAAGCTGAGATTAGGAGCACTCCCTTTAAGAGTGTGCTCCTAATCTCAGCTCGTTACCTGTATAAAAGACACCTGGGAGCCAGAAATCTTTCTGATTGAGAGGGGGTCAAATACTTATTTCCCTCATTAAAATGCAAATCAATTTCTAAACATTTTTGACATGCGTTTTTTCTGGATTCTTTTGTTGTTATTCTGTCTCTCACTGTTCAAATAAACCTACCATTAAAATGATAGACTGATACAAAATCAGCAGGGGATCAAATACTTTTTTCCCTCACTGTATACTAAAGCTTCACTTAAGAAAAATATAGTTTATTCAAATAAAGTTACTTAGAAAAAGCAGTTCACTACATCCAAACTCAAATCTGAAATCTGAAATGTCAGACTACAAATTGCAAGAACAAATCACTCTGGAGTCAGATGTTAACAGAATGTGTAATTTAGCCCATTAAACACAAAAACTATTATTCAAGTGAGAATTACGCAGAAAAAGAAAGGAAGTTATTACCTACTTCAACCATATTTTCTTTTCATTTGCAAAACAAAAGTAGTGTCTAGTTCCAGTAGTTAGCTACACCGCTACATGGTAAAACAGTAGTGTGTAGTTCCAGTAGTTAGCTACACCGCTACATGGTAAAACAGTAGTGTTTAGTTCCAGTAGTTAGCTACACCGCTACATGGTAAAAACAGTAGTGTGTAGTTCCAGTAGTTAGCTACACCCGCTACATGGTAACATTTACATTTACATTTTAGTCATTTAGCAGACGCTCTTAACCAGAGCGACTTACAGGAGCAATTAGGGTTAAGTGCCTTGCTCAAGGGCACATTAACGTCATTTTAGCAGACGCTCTTAGCCAGAGCGACTCACAAATTGGTGCGTTCACCCTATAGCCAGTGGGATAACCACTTTACAATTTGGGGGGGGGGGGGGGGTTAGAAGGGATATACTTTAGCCTATCCCAGGTATTCCTTAAAGAGGTGGGGTTTCAAATGTCTCCGGAAGGTGGTGAGTGACTCCGCTGTCCTGGCGTCGTGAGGGAGCTTGTTCCACCATTGGGGTGCCAGAGCAGCGAACAGTTTTTGACTGGGCTGAGGGGGAGCTGTGCTTCCGCAGAGGAAGGGGAGCCAGCAGGCCAGAGGTGGATGAACGCAATGTCCTCGTTTGGGTGTAGGGACTGATCAGAGCCTGAAGGTACAGGGGTGCCGTTCCCCTCACTGCTCCAAAGGCAAGCACCATGGTCTTGTAGCGGATGCGAGCTTCAATTGGAAGCCAGTGGAGTGTGCGGAGGAGGGGGGTGACGTGAGAGAACTTGGGAAGGTTGAACACCAGACGGGCTGCGGCATTCTGGATGAGTTGTAGGGGTTTAATGGCACAGGCAGGGAGCCCAGCCAACAGCGAGTTGCAGTAGTCCAGACGGGAGATGACAAGTGCCTGGACCAGGACCTGCGCCGCTTCCTGTGTAAGGCAGGGTCGCACTCTCCGAATGTTGTTAGAGCAATGAACCTGCAGGAGCGGGTCACCGCCTTGATGTTGGCGGAGAACGACAGGGTGTTGTCCAGGGTCACGCCTAAGGCTCTTCGCACTCTGGGAGGAGGACACAGCGGAGTTGTCTACCGTGATGGCGAGATCATGGAACGGGCAGTCCTTCCCGGGGAGGAAGAGCAGCTCCGTCTTGCCAGGGTTCAGCTTGAGGTGGTGATCCGTCATCCATACTGATATGTCTGCCAGACATGCAGAGATGCGATTCGCCACCTGGTGATCAGAAGGGGGAAAGGAGAAGATTAGTTGTGTATCGTCAGCGTAGCAATGATAGGAAAGGCCATGTGTGAGGATATGACAGAGCCAAGTGACTTGGTGTATAGGGAGAAAAGGAGAGGGCCCAAAACCGATCCCTGGGGGACACCAGTGGGTGAGAGCACGTGGTGCGGAGACAGCTTCCCGCCACGCCACTTGGTAGGAGCGACCGGTCAGGTAGGACGCAATCCAGGAGTGAGCCGCGCCGGAGATGCCCATTTCGGAGAGGGTGGAGAGGAGGATCTGATGGTTCACAGTATCAAAGGCAGCAGACAGATCTAGAAGGACAAGAGCAGAGGAGAGAGAGTTAGCTTTAGCAGTGCGGAGAGTCTCTGTGACACAGAGAAGAGCAGTCTCAGTTGAATGACCAGTCCTGAAACCTGATTGGTTTGGATCAAGAAGGTCATTCTGAGAGAGATAGCAAGAGAGTTGGCTAAAGACGGCACGCTCAATAGTTTTGGAAAGAAAAGAAAGAAGGGATACTGGTCTGTAGTTGTTGACATCAGTGGGGTCGAGTGTTGGTTTTTTGAGAAGGGGAGTAACTCTCGCTCTCTTGAAGACGGAAGGGACATGGCCAGCGGTCAAGGATGAGTTGATCAGCGAGGTGAGGTAGGGGAGAAGGTCACCGGAGATGGTCTGGAGAAGGGAGGAGGGGATGGGTTCAAGCGGGCAGGTTGTTGGGCGGCCTGCAGTCACAAGTCGCAGGATCTTATCTGGAGAGAGAGGGGAGAAAGAAGTCAAAGCATAGGGTAGGGCAGTGTGAGCAGGACCAGCAGTGTCATTAGGCTTAACAAACAAGGATCGGATGTCGTCAACCTTCTTTTCAAAGTGGTTGACGAAGGTCATCCACAGAGAGAGAGGAGGGGGGGAGGGGGGGGGGAGGATTCAGGAGGGAGGAAAATGTGGCAAAGAGCTTCCTAGGGTTAGAGGCAGATGCTTGGAATTTAGAGTGGTAGAAGGTGGCCTTAGCAGCAGAAACAGATGAAGAAAATGTAGAGAGGAGGGAGTGAAAAGATGCCAGGTCGGCAGGGAATTTAGTTTTCTTCCATTTCCGCTCCGCTGCCCGGAGCTCTGTTCTGTGAGCTCGCAATGAGTCATCAAGCCACGGAGCTGGAGGGGAGGACCGAGCCCGGCCGTGAGGATAGGGGACACAGAGAGTCAAAGGATGCAGAAAGGGAGGAGAGGAGGGTTTGAGGAGGCAGAATCAGGAGATTGGAGGGAGAAGGATTGAGCAGAGGGAAGAGATGATAGGATGGAAGAGGAGAGAGTAGTGGGAGAGAGAGAGCGAAGGTTGCGGCGGCGCATTACCATCTGTGTAGGGCAGAGTGAGTAGTGTGGGAGGAGAGTGAGAGAGAAAAGGAAACAAAGTAGTGGTCGGAGACTTGGAGGGGAGTTGCAGTGAGATTAGTAGAGGAGCAGCATCTAGTGAAGATGAGGTCAAGCGTATTGCCTGCCTTGTGAGTAGGGGGGGGACGGTGAGAGGGTGAGGTCAAAAGAGGAGAGGAGTGGAAAGAAGGAGGCAGAGAGAAATGAGTCAAATGTGGACATAGGGAGGTTGAAATCCCCCAAAAACTGTGAGGGGTGAGCCATCCTCAGGGAAGGAACTTATCAAGGCGTCAAGCTCATTGATGAACTCTCCAAGGGAACCTGGAGGGCGATAGATGACAAGGATATTAAGCTTAAATGGGCTAGTGACTGTGACAGCATGGAATTCAAATGAGGAGATAGACAGATGGGTTTAGGGGAAAAAATTGAGAATGTCCACTTGGGAGAGATGAGGATTCCTGTACCACCACCCCTCTGACCAGATGCTCTCGGGGTATGCGAGAACACATGGTCAGACGAGGAGAGAGCAGTAGGAGTAGCGGTGTTTTCAGTGGTGATCCATGTTTCCGTCAGCGCCAGGAAGTCGAGGGACTGGAGGTTGGCATAGGCTGGGATGAAGTCAGCTTTGTTGGCAGCAGAACGGCAGTTCCAGAGGCTGCCTGCGACCTGGAACTCCACGTGGGTGGTGCGTGCAATTGGTAAAACAGTAG
>CM072220.1:10692771-10695990 GCA_036851935.1 Coregonus suidteri
TAACAGCGCTCACCACCACAGGCCTGGCTGGATGGGAAATAGCGCTTTTTCAAAAAATCCACAGTGCCTATAGACCATGTTTCAGCTCTCACCAACCATAGGCAGACTGGGATGGGAATACAGCGCCTCACCTTTTCCTACTGGCCTGGGACAGCTGCACCAACCACAGGGTGGATGGCTTTTTTGCCAAACTACAGGCTATTGTTCATTAAACCACAGTACTGGATGGGAATATACGCCAAACCACAGGCCTAAGGAATTGGAATAGCGCCAAACCACAGGCCTACCAAGATGGGAACAGCGCCAAACCAGTGGATTTCATATTACAGTACCCAGTTTAATAAGCAGAGTGGATTTCATATTACAGTACCCAGTTTAATAAGCAGAGTGGATTTCATATTACAGTACCCAGTTTAATAAGACAGAGTGGATTTCATATTACAGTACCCAGTTTAATAAGCAGAGTGGATTTCATATTACAGTACCCAGTTTAATAAGCAGAGTGGATTTCATATTACAGTACCCAGTTTAATAAGACAGAGTGGATTTCATATTACAGTACCAGTTTAATAAGACAGAGTGGATTCATATTACAGTACCAGTTTTAATAAGACAGAGTGGATTTCATATTACAGTACCCAGTTTAATAAGACAGAGTGGATTTCATATTACAGTACCCAGTTTAATAAGACAGAGTGGATTTCATCTTACAGTATCCAGTTTAATAAGACAGAGAGATGGATTTCATATTACAGTACTCCAGTTTAATAAGCGGACAGAGTGGATCATTTACAGTTACAGTACGTCCAGGGTAAGACAGAGTGGATTTCATATTACAGTACCCAGTTTAATAAGACAGAGTGGATTTCATATTACAGTACCCAGTTTAATAAGACAGAGTGGATTTCATATTACAGTACCCAGTTTAATAAGACAGAGTGGATTTCATATTACAGTACCCAGTTTAATAAGACAGAGTGGATTTCATATTACAGTACCCAGTTTAATAAGCAGAGTGGATTTCATATTACAGTACCCAGTTTAATAAGACAGAGTGGATTTCATATTACAGTACCCAGTTTAATAAGCAGAGTGGATTTCATATTACAGTACCCAGTTTAATAAGCAGAATGGATTTCTATATAAAAATACAGGGACTACCCAGTTTTCTGAGAGTGAATTTGTTCTGGTATATAATTATGGATCTCGACAGACACACACATAAAGAGCGAGCAACCACCGACACACACGTTTTGTTATGTAATTATGAATCTCGACACACCGGCAGCTTCACATGTGGACTTAGTTGTGATTAGGTACACACTCACAGCGAGAAAATGTCGACACACTCAGTGATACACACACACACACACACTCAGTGACACACAAACAGCAAACACACACACACCTCAGGCATGCTTTAGTCTTGTTAGCGGCGGTCACTGGAGAATGTACTTAATTAAGACTACATGTGTTGTTTATTAGAACCATAACGACACACACACACACACACTCTCTCACACACACACACACACACACACACACACACACACACACACACACACACACACACACACACACACACACACTCTCACACACACACACACACACACACACACACACACACACACACACACACACACACTAATGAGAGAGAGATCTACCCACACTCTCTTAATCTCCTTCACTGTAACGTCATCAGGCCAACACGTACACCTCTCCACAGCTGTGTGTGTGTGTGTGTGTGTGTGTGTGTGTGTGTTGTGTGTGTGTGTGTGTGTGTGTGTGTGTGTGCGTGTGTGTGTGTGTGTCTTACCAATTTGACTTCAGATTCCGACGTTTGTCCACGATCCTCCAAAACGTCAACTTTACAAAGTTTCTCCAAACATCACGTTTACGGTTAAGTTTGGGATAGGGTTACAGTTACAACAGAAACAAGTTGACAGTTGGGTTTAGGAATTCATTATGAATGGTTAAGGGTTTGGGATAGGGTTAAAAATGTTTATAATGAATGAGTGCCTGTCACTGGCATTGAGCACGTGACCCTTGGAGCCGGAGCGTCCGGCTTACGCCCCTCCACCATCCCCATCCACAACGCCCGACCAAACCACAGGCCTACTGGATGGGAATAGCGCTCAACATTGCTCCTAGTGGGCCGGTTTTTAAGTCATCTCCTGACGTCCTGGCTACCTGGACGGATGTCTAATTTGGCCTTGGATCTTGATCAAACTAGGAGAGAAGAGACAGATGACAAACACTCATTACAGAGACAGAGATTAACACATCTGAAAAAACGGCCCTCTCAACAACACCCCCTGTCACCCTCTCCATCCCTCTCCATCCCTCACCATCTCTCACCAACCCTCTCTCTCTCAACAACACCCCCTGTCACCCTCTCCATCTCTCACCAACCCCCTCTCTTCTCAACAACACCCCCTGTCACCCTCTCCATCTCTCACCAACCCCCTCTCTCTCAACAACACCCCTCTGTCATCTTCACCATCCCTCTCTCTCTCAACAACACCCCTCTCTCTCAAACAACTCCCCCCTCTCCACCCTCTCCATCTCTCACCAACCCCCTCTCTCTCAACAACACCCCCTGTAACCCTCTCCATCCCTCACCATCCCTCACATCCCCCTCTCTCTCAACAACACCCTCTACTAACTGAGCTTCATCCCTGCCGGCCATTCCCTCCCCTACTCTGGATGACGCTGGGACAATTGTGCGCCGCCCCATGGGTCTCCCGGTCGCAGCCGGCTACGACAGAGCCTGGATTCGAACCAGGATCTCTAGTGGCACAGCTAGCACTGCGATTCAGTGCCTTAGACCACTGCGCCACTCGGGAGTTTACCATCTCTCACCAACCCTCTCTCTCAACAACACCCTCTGTCACCCTCTCCATCCCTCACCATCTCTCACCAACCCCCTCTCTCTCAACAACACCCCCTGTCACCCTCTACATCCCTCACCATCTCTTACCAACCCCCTCTCTCTCAACAACACCCCCTGTCACCCTCTCCATCCCTCACCATCTCTCACCAACCCCCTCTCTCAACAACACCCCCATCACCCTCTCCATCCCTCTCCATCCCTCACCATCTCTCACCAACCCCCTCTTTCAACAACACCCCCATCACCCTCTCCATCCCTCTCCATCCCTCACCATCTCTCACCAACCCCCTCTTTCAACAACACCCCCATCACCCTCTCCATCCCTC
>CM072220.1:10696490-10698990 GCA_036851935.1 Coregonus suidteri
TTGGAACTTAACTCAGGACCTTGGCGTTGTTAGGTAACACACTTAACTGACATGTCAGTTGGAACTTAACTCAGGACCTTGGCGTTGCTAGGGGTAACACACTTAACTGACATGTCAGTTGGGAACTTAACTCAGGACCTTGGCGTTGCTAGGGTAACACGCTTAACTGACATGTCAGTTGGAACTTAACTCAGGACCTTGGCGTTGTTAGGGTAACACACTTAACTGACATGTCAGTTGGAACTTAACTCAGGACCTTGGCGTTGCTAGGGTAACACATTTTTTAATTTATTTTTATATTTTATTATATATATTTTTTTATAATTTTTTATTAATTTTATTTTTTATATATTATTTTTTTTTGGGGGGGAATGGATCAGCTTAATATTGCAGATAGATTGTATCTTCTATCAATGTAATTGTCTGCATCACTTCCAATCCCCCATGTTTATTTTTATTTTTTATATATATATTCCCCTTTATTACTTTTCAACCCCACCATCCTTTCCCTACTTGGAGTAAATTAGTGAACAACAACGCCCAGGCCTCTACTTCCGGTCTATACTTACTATCTACACACTTATGGACAGAGTTAATTTTACACATAATTCTATATATATATATATATATATATATATATATATATATATATATATATATATATTATATATATATATTTATTAATTTTTTTGCTCCTGAACTTCTTCTACTCTCAACCTCTCCGATCATTTTCATGATGTCCATCCGGTTTTGCTTCTAAATGCCATATCTTTCTAACTGTGCTCTTTCCCAAAAGCTCCCAACATGCTCCTGTAAGTCGCTCTGGATAAGAGCGTCTGCTAAATGACTAAAATGTAAATGTAAATACAACCTATATACTTATTATGGACACAGTATGCTTACGTTATTAGCTATCTTTGTTATTATTTGTTGTTATTTGTTATTAGTCCCATCCTTCAACTCTATTCAATACCTCCCATCTATCTCTTTAACACCATCCATATAGGATTTCTATTTGCCATATATATTTCAACCGTACTGTGATGTTTTACAAAAGTTCTGAACCTTTCTATTCTCATTGCTTCTACAGATTGTGAATTAAAAATAAACATTTTTGCTAAAAGTATTATTATATTATTGATTGATTGACTATGACTTTTCAGATCACCCAGTAATGCTATCTGCAAGGTTAGTTCCAGGTAAATATTGCAATCCTTTAGCCATTCCTGGACCTGTGTCCAAAAACAAGCTACAAATGGACAGAACCAAAACAAATGATCTAATGATTCTATCTCTTCACAGCAAAATATGCAGAGCTGGGAAGATTGTATCCCCCATATAAATAACATTATATTGGTAGCAAGAATTTTATATAATAATTAAATTGAAAGATTCTAATTTTTGAATCCGGTGTCGCGTTTTGCGTGTCACACGTAGGGTAACACACTTGACTGACAAGTCAGTTGGAACTTAACTCAGGACCTTGGCGTTGTTAGGGTAACACACTTAACTGACATGTTCAGCTAGTGGGGACATTCCAGACCCATTTCAGAAATAACAAGTGTGCGCTGGCGGTAGTTTTTTACACAAAGACACAGTTTAAATATTGCTATGACAACTTTGAATGAAATTCCAGTCCAACTCTGTTGAACAGGCTCCAGATGTAGTGAACCACATCTAGCAATCTCTCCAATGCATGAACAGCTGGTGGAGTTTCTGAATAAAAAAGTTTATTCTGCTAGATAGCCTATCACAAATCTCTCTCTCTCTCTTTCTCTTTCTCTCTCTCTCTCTCTCTTTCTGTGTGCATGGATGTATGTGATGGCCTACAGTGATAAGATGACAGCGTTTTGCAGATTCAGAGACTCTTCCTTGAGGTTACAACAATCAGACACACGCACGCATAAACACACACACACACATACACTCCAAGAAAACCTGACATTGGGCGATGAGTTTAATTGAGAAAACAAGATAGTATTTCCGCCCACTCAGCCAATCGTTGTCACCGTCAGTTCCCTTGGCGACTGAAACAAAGCAGTGATCACCTTGGCGATAGCGGAGGGAGATGAGATAATGATAAGATAGAGATGTTGGAGATAAAGTGTTTTTCACATCTAAAGAAAGGTTTTAATTAGCAGGATTAAGTTTTCTTCAGTTTGATTGCGTCAGTGTGGGAGTCGTCAACTTGTGTGTGTGTGTGTTTGTGTGTGTGTGTGTGTGTGTGTAGGAAGAATGTTAGTAATTGAACTACATTTTGCAGTAGCTTGATGGTAGTTCAATTAAATTATAATCTAGGTACTGTTTTCAGTAGTTAATTACTGTTTTACCATGTAGCGGTGTAGCTAACTACTGGAACTACACACTACTGTTTTACCATGTAGCGGTGTAGCTAACTACTGGAACTACACACTACTGTTTTAGCGGTGTACCTATGTAGCGGTGTAGCTAACTACTGGAACTACACACTACTGTTTTACCATGTAGCGGTGTAGCTAAC
>CM072220.1:10703990-10711490 GCA_036851935.1 Coregonus suidteri
GAACACAATCGAACATCTCTGGAGAGACATGAAAATAGCTGTGCAGTGACGCTCCCCATCCAACCTGACAGAGATAGAGAGGATCTGCAGAGAAGAATAGGAGAAACTCCCCAAATACAGGTGTGCCAAGCTTGTAGCGTCAAACCCAAGAAGACTCAAGGCTGTAATCGCTGCCAAAGGTGCCTCAACAAAGTACTGAGTAAGGGGTCTGAATACTTATGTAAATGTACTATTTCAGTTTTTTCATTTTAATAAATTAGCAAACATTTCTAAAATCCAAAGGCACTGTATAATTAGAAACGCCTCTCTATTCTTTACAATACAATGGCAAACTCCAAACATATCGCAGTGGGTGCCGGGATAACACTTGGCTCTGAAGCCTGGAGCTTGCTGCAGTGGGTGCCGGGATAACACTTGGCTCTGAAGCCTGGAGCTTGCTGCAGTGGCAGTGGGTGCCGGGATAACACTTGGCTCTGAAGCCTGGAGCTTGCTGCAGTGGGTGCCGGGATAACACTTGGCTCTGAAGCCTGGAGCTTGCTGCAGTGGGTGCCGGGATAACACTTGGCTCTGAAGCCTGGAGCTTGCTGCAGTGGGTGCCGGGATAACACTTGGCTCTGAAGCCTGGAGCTTGCTGCAGTGGGTGCCGGGATAACACTTGGCTCTGAAGCCTGGAGCTTGCTGCAGTGGGTGCCGGGATAACACTTGGCTCTGAAGCCTGGAGCTTGCTGCAGTGGGTGCCGGGATAACACTTGGCTCTGAAGCCTGGAGCTTGCTGCAGTGGGTGCCGGGATAACACTTGGCTCTGAAGCCTGAGCTTGCTGCAGTGGGTGCCGGGATAAACACAATGGGAAGCCTTTGCTGCAGTGGGTGCCGGGATAACACTTGGCTCTGAAGCCTGGAGCTTGCTGCAGTGGGTGCCGGGATAACACTTGGCTCTGAAGCCTGGAGCTTGCTGCAGTGGGTGCCGGGATAACACTTGGCTCTGAAGCCTGGAGCTTGCTGCAGTGGGTGCCGGGATAACACTTGGCTCTGAAGCCTGGAGCTTGCTGCAGTGGGTGCCGGGATAACACTTGGCTCTGAAGCCTGGAGCTTGCTGCAGTGGGTGCCGGGATAACACTTGGCTCTGAAGCCTGGAGCTTGCTGCAGTGGGGATGCCGGGATAACACTGGCTCTGAAAGCCTGGAGCTTGCTGCAGTGGGTGCCGGGATAACACTTGCTCTGAAGCCTGGAGCTTGCTGCAGTGGGTGCCGGGATAACACTTGGCTCTGAAGCCTGGAGCTTGCTGCAGTGGGTGCCGGGATAACACTTGGCTCTGAAGCCTGGAGCTTGCTGCAGTGGGTGCCGGGATAACACTTGGCTCTGAAGCCTGGAGCTTGCTGCCTTGGCCGAAGTGGCAATCGGAGGGTCTTATTAGCCCATTCTCGATCATTTTCACTCCCCCAGCTTTGGGACACTTGCGCAAATGGCGGAGGTGCACGTGAACGTGCAAATTGAGGGCCGGGGGGAAAGGGATGATTTGGGATTCAGCCACCGTCTCTCTCGCTCTCTCCCCCCTCTCTCTTTCACTCTCTCCCTCTCTCCCTCTCTCATTCTCTCCTTCCACCCCCACAAAAAAACACAAACAGCTGTACCTTACCTAAGATCATGCAGCGACTGAACAAAGCCACTTCATCTGAAGAGCTCCAAATTAACAGTTTATAGCGCACGGTTCTCATTACCACGCGTTTCTAATCTTAAATGAATGAGAATAGTGATTAACCTTTTCCACCCAACGTTCTATACTCCTCTTATTAAAGCTTCTCACAAATGGTTCCCTATCCACTTTAGGGCCCTGGTCTAAAGTAGTGCACTACATAGGGAATAGGGTGCCACTTGGGACTTTATTTCTGTTATATTTACTGAAGATAATGAGATGGTGAGATGTGATGCATCTCGCCCACGTGTTGTGTTTGTACCTTTCTGTCTCGTGTGTGTGTGCGTCATTAGTTTGTGTATGTGTGTGTGTGCGTCATTAGTTTGTGTGTGTCAGTGTGTGTGTGTGTGTGTGTGTATGTGTGCGTCATTAGTGTGTGTGTGTGTGTGTGTGAGTCTGCGTTCAGATGGGTGGGTATTTTAATAAGGCGGTACGGTTTCTCTCTCTCCGACACCCTGTCATTACTGTCATTAGGGAGAGAAGTGTGTGTGTGTGCGTGTGTGTGTGCACAGCTGACAGTCAGAGGAGCAGCTACACTCATCTCACACCACAGCCTGAGTTATTTTAGCATCCCACCTCTCTCTCTCTCTCTCTGTGTCTCTCTCTCTGTCTCTCTCTGTCTCTCTCTGTCTCTCTCTCTCTCTCTCTCTCTCTCTCTCTCTCTCTCTCTCTCTCTCTCTCTCTCTCTCTCTCTCTCTCTCTCTCTCTCTGTCTCTCTCTCTCTGTCTCTCTGTCTCTCTCTCTCTCTCTCTCGCTCTCTCTCTCTCTCTCTCTCTCTCTCTCTCTCTCTCTCTCTCTCTCTCTCCTCTCTCTCTCTCTCTCTCTCTCTCTCTCTCTCTCTCTCTCTCTCTCTCTCTCCTCTCACTCTTTCTCTCTCCATGCAGCACCCAAATCATTTTAAAGTTTTAATCTTCCACTCATTCTTCCCACATCTCTTCAAGTGTGTCCCTCCCTCTCTCTCTCTTCCTTTACACTGCTTTCACTCATCTACTCCCTCCCTCCCTCCCTCCCTCCCTCCCTCCCCCTCTGATGATATCCCATCTCTGTCGTGAGTATGTCACACTGAAGTGGGCAGGCACACTAATTACTAGAGGGCACAGTATTTGTCTCGACTCCGGGGTGGCATTATGTCCTGTATGGGGTTATAAACAGATTGGTTCCAGTGGGAGACATGGGACCAGGAAGTAGACTTCTGATAGATGGTCCAATCAGAACCATGGAAACGCTGTGGCCCAGACTTGGTGAGTCAGAGTAGGAGGCTTGGATCAGCTTTACAATACTGTCCATTTAGCTTAGACTGAACAAACTGTGGTCCTGTGTGCTTCAGTTGGGTTTTAGGTAAGATCATACCTTAGATGGATCAAAACTGTGGTCCTATGTGCTTCAGTTGGGTTATAGGCAATGTTCCCTCTAATGTTTTTCGGCGCTGAGCAAATTTCAGGTCTGCTGAGCGCAAAACTTGAACCTTGTGAAAATTTCTGTGCAACTTTTGGCTCGCGTTTACTGTGAACACTGAGGCTGTATCCGCTTTAAGTTACAGTTTTAACAGTGGCCCAGTAGGCTACTGTGACTATTTGATCATAATGTAGGCCTACCAGAGTGACCTAACGTCAAAAAACAATGGAGAAAATGCATCCCATAACATTTTAACATGGAAATAGCTGTTCTATCATTCAGCCGACAAGTAGCAGCCAAATGTGTGGTGTTCAATGTAGGCCTACATTCCATGAGACTTTTGAAGAAAAACATGCAGGGCTTGACATTAACCTGTTTATCCACTTGTCCTTCAGACAAGGAGGTGATTGAAATTGTTGTGTTGTTTTGATGCAAGAAAACACTTTACAAAATAAAATTCATTATTATTCCCATACACTTATTACAGAGAATCAGACAAATTATGCTACCCTCTGCCTATTGGCTACTTAGCTTATTCAAACTTGTCTCAAAATACAACACCGCCCCCTTTAAGACATAAACAAGCTT
The DNA here is from genome assembly GCA_036851935.1 of Coregonus suidteri. Classification (NCBI taxonomy): domain Eukaryota; kingdom Metazoa; phylum Chordata; class Actinopteri; order Salmoniformes; family Salmonidae; genus Coregonus; species Coregonus suidteri. The sequence continues at coordinate 10,707,667 of CM072220.1, forward strand.
TTTACCTGACTGGTTTTTCAAAGATGGATAGAAAATGCACACGTTTTGTGCTTTTGTAGGAAGCAACCACTCCCCCATTGCTGACTAGAAATGAGCTACAACTGGGCTAATAACTCACGTACTAGCAAAGGATGTGAACAACATGTGCACACGTGGCTACATGCAGCTCTCGCTGGCAACCACCGCTCATCGCTGGCAACCACCGCTGGCAACCACCGCTCACGCTGTGAACACAGTTCAGTTCAAAGTGAAAGGCACAGATCCACATATGGCAACGGTCTATTTGCATATAGGGATACTGCAGCTCTGATTTGGTTATATGGCGCTACGGTCTGGTAGAGTATGAGTCATGCCTGTCAGTTCAATGCGCTCTGCCTACAAGAAAATCTCTTGCATAGTTGGTTTTGTTTTCGGTATGTTGCATTGAAAGTGGCGTTGATATTGCGTTGATTCGATCACAATTCTCACAGTAGAGGGAAATGTTGATAGTGTTAACTAAAGTTGAAAACTAGAAAGTTAATTATTGTGCTCTGAGCGGGCTGATATTTCCACTGCGCTGCGGTCCCGAGGGAGCTCTGCGCAGCTTAGATGGAACATTGGTTATAGGTAAGATCTTACCTTAGACTGAACAAACTGTGGTCCTGTGAGCTGCTTCAGTTGGGTTATAGGTAAGGTCTTACCTTAGACTGAACAAACTGTGGTCCTGTGTGTTTCAGTTGGGTAAGAAGTAAGAGCTTGGCCTAGCAACCCCAAGGTCCTGGGTTCAACTGACAAAGGAGTCACACAGGCCTACATACTGTATATACTACAGCCAAACTGACCTTGGTTCAACTGTCAAGGTCTCCTTTAGTGTTTTGTATAAGGCTGGGGGGTTCCTTGATTATGTTGTGGCTGGGGGTTCCTTGTTATGTTGTGGCTGGGGGTTCCTTGTTATGTTGTGGCTGGGGGGTTCCTTGTTATGTTGTGGCTGGGAATGTCCTTGTTATGTTGTGGCTGGGGGTTCCTTGTTATGTTGTGGCTGGGGGTTCCTTGTTATGTTGTGGCTGGGGGTTCCTTGTTATGTTGTGGCTGGGGGTTCCTTGTTATGTTGTGGCTGGGGGTTCCTTGTTATGTTGTGGCTGGGGGTTCCTTATTATGTTGTGGCTGGGGGTTTCCTTGTTATGTTGTGGCGGGGGGTTCCTTGTTATGTTGTGGCGGGGGGGGTCCTTGTTATGTTGTGGCTGGGGGTTTCCTTGTTATGTTGTGGCTGGGGGTTCCTTATTATGTTGTGGCTGGGGGTTCCTTATTATGTTGTGGCTGGGGGTTCCTTGTTATGTTGTGGCTGGGGGTTCCTTGTTATGTTGTGGCTGGGAATTTCCTTGTTATGTTGTGTGTGGTGTGGGAGACAGTGATGAAGCGTGATGTGTGATTGAGAGAGAGTGTGGGACTGACAATGGCGCTAGCTAACTATGGAGCTAGTTAACTATGGAGCTAGCTAACTATGGAGCTAGCTAAATATGGAGCTAACTATGGAGCTAGCCAAATGGGGCTAACGAACTATGGCTAACTATGGCGCTGGCTATCTATGGTGCTAACTAAACATGGAGCTGGCTAACCATGGAGCTGGAGCTAACTATGGAGCTATCTAACTATGGAGCTATCTAAATATGGAGCTTGCTAAATATGGAGCTGGCTATGGAGCTAGCTAAATATAGGAGCAACTAGCTAAGTATGGAGCTGGCTAACTATGGAGCTGGCTAACTATGGAGCTAACTAAACTATGGAGCTACTACTATGGAGCTGGCTAACTATGGAGCTAGCTAACTATGGAGCTATCTAACTATGGAGCTATCGAACTATGGAGCTAGCTAAATATGGAGCTAACGAACTATGGAGCTAGCTAAATATGGAGCTATCTAACTATGGAGCTAGCTAAATATGGAGCTAACGAACTATGGATGTTGTACTAAATATGGAGCTAAAGAACTATGGGGCTGGCTATTAATATGGACTAACGAACTATGGAGCTAGCTAAATATGGGGTAACGAACTATGGAGATTAAGGATGGAGCTAAAGAACTGTTAGTACTATGGAGCTTGGCTGGGGTGGGATAACTATGACTGGGATTTGGAGCTGGCTATGGCACTAGCTAAGTATGGAGTGGGATAGCTAACTATGGGTGCTAGCTAAGTATGAGCTAGCCTATGGAGCTAGTAACTATGGAGCTAAGGAACTATGGAGCTGTCTAAACATGGAGCCTTGGTGGGGTGGGTGGGATTATGGACTGGGGATGTATGTATGATGCCTTGGTGGGGTGGGTGGGATTAAGGACTGGGGAAGTATTGTACTAACCATGCCTTGGTGGGGTGGGCAATATGAACGGAAGCTGGATTAAGGACTGGGGGTGGCTTGTACTGATGCCTTGGTGGGGTGGGTGGGATTAAGGAGCTTGGTGTTTGTACTGATATGCCTTGGTGTATGGAGCTAGTGGGATTAAGGACTGGCTAACTGGAGCTTGTAACTGATGCTTGCTGGGGTGGGTGGGATTAAACTATGACACTAGCTAAGTATGGAGCTGTACCATGGAGCTGGCTGGTGCATGGGGGTGGGTGGGATTAAGACTGGGGATGTTGTAACTGATGGCTTGGTGGGGTGGGCTGGCTAACCATAAGCTGGCTGGGGATGTTGCACTAGCCTTGGTATGGAGGTGGGATTAAGGACTGGGGATGTTGTACTGATGCCTTGGTGGGGTGGGTGGGGATTAAGGACTGGGGATGTTGTACTGTTGTTGATGTCTCTATGTTCAATTTGAACAAATAAAGTATATAACAAGCATTGCACTATAAAGGGAAGAGGGTGCCGTTTGAGACGCAGGAATAGGCCTGTAACTCTCAGATAAACGGATGCATTATCTGATGAGGTGGGGTCAAGAGGGTTTGTCAGTGGGCGGTATTTTCTGTTCCTCTAGCATCACTTTCTGCTTTCAGCTGTGACCTCATCGAAAGCCCACAGAGACTTATGGGTAGCTAATTCAGCACTTTTCATTTAACACCATCACACACACGCACGCGCACAGACGTGCACACCACGCGCATGCACACACACACACATACACCTACGACTAATTCAGCAGATGTTACCAGCCTCTCTGCAGTGCCCCTGAAATGAGGGAGAAAAACACTCAGCACTTCTACAATCCTATACTGCACCCCTATAATCCTCCTCCCCTCCTTTCATCCCTCTTTTCTCTGTCCTTCCTCCTCTGTTCCCTGTCACCTCCCTCCTTCCACCCTCCTCTCTCTCTCTCATCCTTTACCTCTCTCTCTCTCTCTCTCTCTCTCTCTCTCTCTCTCTCTCTCTCTCTCTCTATTCTCTCTCTCTCTCTCTATCTCTCTCTCTCTCTCTCTCTCTCTCTCTCTCTCTCTCTCTCTCTCTCTCTCTCTCTCTCTCTCTCTTCTCTTCCTTCCCCCCCTCTCTTTCAGGTTCTCTTTCAGGTTTAGCTAGTTTAATTCAGGACACGATCAGAGTGAGAGATGAATACAGAGCAGAGCGACTCTGAGTCACACACACACAAACACGTCACACACACACGTCACACACACACAAAATGTCTCTAGCAGCCTCTAAAAGTGATAATGACTAGATGGAGTGAGAACTTCAGTCACACATGGGCGCGCGCACACACACACACACACACACACACACAGACACACACACACACACACACACACACACACACACACACACACACACACACACACACACACACTGTTTACCTCTAGGAGTGATGATGGGAAGACAGAGGTAGAGGAGCTCTGTGTCTCTGCCTCTCCTGATAAAACTA
>CM072220.1:10716490-10733990 GCA_036851935.1 Coregonus suidteri
TATAAATGTGACATGACATGTACTAGACTGATGCTGGTGACAGCTAGTCAATGTATGGACAATACAGTAGATGCATTGCCTTTGTATGAACCAGCCATTATGGATGAGCCATCTATGGTTCTTCTGTGTAAGGCCTTTGTGTGTGTGTGTGTGTGTGTGTGTGTGCCAGCGCGTGTGTGTGTGTGTGTGTGTGTGTGTGTGTGTGTTTGTGAACCCATGAATAAGTCATTTCATTGTGTGTGTGTGTGTGTGTGTGTGTGTGTTTGTGAACCATGAATAAGTCATTTCATTGTGTGTGTGTGTGTGTGTTCATGTGCGACCTGTGTATTTGTGGGCTTCCGTGCGTGTCTATGATCTATCTATGGGGGTTTTTCATTGCCTCTACAACATCTGACCCACAGTAAAGCTAGAATGATGGCATTGTCCATGATCCTATGTATATCCTATGTATATCCTACTTGATAAACAAACGGAGAGAATAATTGTATCCATCGCTCAAAGTCTTCTATACCACAGTGACGTTAGTGTGTCTTTTGAATCTGTGGTTGACTACCAAAGGGCACCCTATTCCCTATATAGTGCACTACCCCATAGGGCTCTGGTCAAAAGTAGTGCACTATATAGGGAATAGGGTACAATTTGGGATGTGTGTATTAAGTGCATATTGGTGTCAGTGTCTATGGGTTTTTCATAGTGGTTTTTGTAGCCTGTAGCTGTATCATCTTGTTGTTTACCTTGGCTGACTAAGGAATGTTTAGTATCGGTGGGAAAACTGTGTTTAGTCAATTGTGGGGGTGGCCGTGTTGCAGGGGATCAGAAGTGTCCGGTGCGTGAGAGACAGCTTGAGGTTGCCAGGGTAGAACAGAAGGTGTCCTAGAGTAGAGGATGATGGGACAAGGGTGAGTGGTAGACCGTACAGAAGGTGCGCCACAAAGCAGGAAAGAAGAAGTGAATGCCATAATACAAGAAGAAGAAGAAGAGAAGGAGCAGGAAGAAGAAGAAGGAGAAGAGGAGGAGGAGGAGGAGGAGGAGGAGGAGGAGGAGAAGGAGGAGGAGAGGATGAGGAGGAGAAGAAGAAGGAGGAGGAGGAGGAGGAGGAGGAGGAGGAGGAGGAGGAGGAGGAGGAGAATATGATGTCATGGTCACCTGACACAGGTGAGGTTAGTCTGAGATAATTAGTACACAACAGAGCCTTCTAACCAATTGTGTTGACATTGTTTGTCAGTTCATACCGTCACTATCTCTTAAGCTACAGTTCCTTCAGAAAGTATTCACACCCCTTTACTTTTCCTCATTTTGTTGTGTTACAGCCTGAATTTAACATGGATTAAATTTAGATTTTTTTGGGTCACTGGTCTACACACAATACCCCATAATGTCAAAGTGGGATTATGTTTCTTGAAATGTTTGGCGCCCTTAATAAAAAATGAAAAGCTGAAATGTCTTGAGTCAATAAGTATTCAACCCCTTTGTTATGGCATTGTAGTTACTTCACAATACTAACCTAATTGTCAGAGTTTAAAGAAGGAAGCCTGTACAGAATAAAAATATTCAACAAGGCACTAAAGCAGAGTTTCCCAAACTCGGTCCTCAGGACCCCAAGGGCATTTTGTTTTTTGCCCTACCACTACACAGCTGATTCAAACACAGCTGATAATTTGAATCAGCTGTGTAGTGTTAGGGCAAAAATTGAAACATGTCCTGAGGACAGAGTTTGGGAAACACTGCACTAAAGTAATATTGCAAAGAAATGTGGCAAAGCAATTAACTTTTTGTCCTGAATACAAAGTGTTATGTTTGGGGAAAATTCAATACAACACATTACTGAGTACCACTCTCCATATTTTCAAGCATAGTGGTGGCTGCATCATGTTATGGGTATGCTTGTAATCGTTGAGGACTGGGGAGTTTTTCAGGATAAAAAAGAAGTGGGATGGAGCTAAGCACAGGCAAAATCCTAGAGGAAAACCTGGTTCAGTCTGCTTTCCAACAGACACTGGGAGATTAATTCACCTTTCAGCAGGACAATAACCTAAAACACAAGGCCAAATCTACGCTGGAGTTGCTTACCAAGAAGACAGTGAATGTTCCTGAGTGGTCGAGATATAGTTTTCTCTTAAATCTCCTTGAAAATCTATGGCAAGAATTGAAAATGGTTGTCTAGCAATGATCAACAACCAATTTGACAGAGCTTGAAGAATTTTGAAAAGAATAATGGGCAAATATTGTACAATCCAGGTGTGGAAAGTTCTTAGAGACTTACCCAGAAAGACACACAGCTGTAATGGCTGCCAAAGGTGCTTCTACAAAGTATTGATTCAGGGGTGTGAATACTTATGTAAATGAGATATTTCTGTATTTCATTTTCAATAAATGTTCACTTTGTCATTATGCGTGTAGATGGGTGAGAGACAACAATCAATTTAATCCATTTTGAATTTGGGCTGTAACACAACAAAATGTGGAATAAGTCAAGGTGTACTAATACTTTCTGAAGGCACTGTATGTTAAATATCTGGTTGGAAAGTACATCTTTTAACCAGAAAAAGGTTAGGTGTCACACCCTGGCTCTGGGGACTCTAATTGTTGAGCCAGGGTGTGGATGTTCTATGTTTAGTTTTCTATGTTTGGTTCTAGATCGTTTAGTTTCTTTGTTGGCCAGGGTGGTTCCCAATCGGAGACAGCTGTAGCTCGTTGTCTCTGATTGGTGACCATACTTAGGCAGCCTGTTGGCATGTTAGTTTGTGGGATCTTGATCCGTAAAGGTTTGTTGTGTATAACCTAGGACTTCACGTATCGTTCGTTTGTTGTTTTGTTCGTGTAAGTACTAATAAAGTATGTATGCTTATCACGCTGCGCCTTGGTCCGCTTCCTCCATTAACGATCGTGACAGAAGATCCCACCACAAGAGGACCAAGCAGCGTGCCCAGGAGGAGAAGAGGGCGATGTCTCAGGTGGGCGAATGGTGGTCATGGGAGGAGATATTCGCGGGCAGAAGGCCATGGGCAAAGGTAAATGCCCAGGCAGGAGAGGAGAAATGGCGCCAACCGTGCCGGCGACGGACACGCGAGAGGCAACCCCAATACTTTTTTTTGGGGGGGCACACGGCGTGGACGACGGGGCTGCTGGAGGCAGCTACAGGGCGAATCTGCGGACTAGGAGAGGAGGCCACCAGGTTACGGGGGCCATTGGTCATGAGGGAGAAGGAGAGTGTGGAGGCACGGCGAGAGGTACTGGTTGGGCAGCAGAGGGAGCAGAGGTTTATAAGGAAACCCAGTCCCGCTCCTCGCACCAAGCAAGTGGTGTGTGTCGCCAGTCCGGTCCGGCCCGTTCCTGATCCCCGCACAAGGCCAGTGGTGTGTGTTCCCAGTACGGTCCGGCCTGTTCCTGTCCCTCGCACCAAGCCAGTGGTGCGCGTCACCAGCCCGGTCCGGCCTGTTCCTGTCCCTCGCACCAAGCCTGTGGTGCGTGTCGCCAGCCCGGTCCGGCCTGTTCCTGCTCCCCGCACCAAGCCTGTGGTGCGCGTCGCCAGCCCGGTCCGGCCTGTTCCTGCTCCCCGCACCAAGCCTGTGGTGCGCGTCGCCAGCCCGGTCCGGCCTGTTCCTGCTCCCCCGCACCAAGCCTGTGGTGCGCGTCGCCAGGCCGGTCCGGCCTGTTCCTGTCCCTCGCACCAAGCCAGTGTGTGCGCGTCGCCAGCCCGGTCCGGCCTGTTCCTGTCCCTCGCACCAAGGCTGTGGTGCGCGTCGCCAGCCCGGTCCGGCCTGTTCCTGCTCCCTGCACCAAGCCTGTGGTGCGCGTCACCAGCCCGGTCCGGCCTGTTCCTGCTCCCCGCACCAAGGCTGTGGTGCGCGTCGCCAGCCCGGTCCGGCCTGTTCCTGCTCCCCGCACCAAGCCTGTGGTGCGCGTCGCCAGCCTGGTCCGGCCTGTTCCTGCTCCCCGCACCAAGCCAGTGGTGCGCGTCGCCAGCCCGGTCCGGCCCGTTCCTGCTCCCCGCACCAAGCCAGTGGTGCGCGTCGTCAGTCCGGCACGGCCCGTGCCTGTTCCACCGGTGTTCAGTCCAGCTCCGGCCAGCGGGGCCAGACCAGACCAGGGGCGCAATGGGGGTTAGAGAGAGAGTGGTGGTCACGCCCGGAGCCGGATCCGCCTCCGAGGCGGAATGCCCACCCGGCCACTACCCTGTTGTGTTGGTGTGGGTGGGGGGGGTACTGTCACGCCCTGGCTCTGGGGACTCTTAACTGTTGAGCCAGGGTGTGGATGTTCTATGTTTAGTTTTCTATGTTTGGTTCTAGATCGTTTAGTTTCTTTGTTGGCCAGGGTGGTTCCCAATCGGAGACAGCTGTAGCTCGTTGTCTCTGATTGGTGACCATACTTAGGCAGCCTGTTGGCATGTTAGTTTGTGGGATCTTGATCCGTAAAGGTTTGTTGTGTATAACCTAGGACTTCACGTATCGTTCATTTGTTGTTTTGTTTGTGTAAGTACTAATAAAGTATGTACGCTTATCACGCTGCGCCTTGGTCCGCTTCCTCCATTAACGATTGTGACAGAAGATCCCACCACAAGAGGACCAAGCAGCGTGCCCAGGAGGAGAAGAGGGCGATGTCTCAGGTGGGCGAATGGTGGTCATGGGAGGAGATATTCGCGGGGCAGAGGGCCATGGGCAAAGGTAAATGCCCAGGCAGGAGAGGAGAAACGGCACCAACCGTGCCGACGACGGACACGCGAGAGGCAACCCCAATAAAAAATTTTTGGGGGGGGCACACGGCGTGGACGACGGGGCTGCTGGAGGCAGCCACAGGGCGAATCTGCGGACTAGGAGAGGAGGCCACCAGGTTACGGGGGCCATTGGTCATGAGGGAGAAGGAGAGTGTGGAGGCACGGCGAGAGGTACTGGTTGGGCAGCAGAGAGAGCAGAGGTTTATAAGGAAACCCAGTCCCGCTCCTCGCACCAAGCAAGTGGTGTGTGTCGCCAGTCCGGTCCGGCCCGTTCCTGATCCCCGCACAAGGCCAGTGGTGTGTGTTCCCAGTACAGTCCGGCCTTGGTCCGCTTCCTCCATTAACGATCGTGACATTAGGTTTAATGTTAGTGGGTTAAAGTCCATGGTTGGTGTCCATTTCAGCATGGCCACATCTCTTTCTGTTAAGCCAGTCTGCTTTCAGCTGCCAATGTTTTCTATCTGGTGGTCGGATATAAAACTACATCAGTTCTTTGATGGTTAGTGTAAGGGAGTTGGGGTAACGGCTAAGGTTAGAGGTAGTGGTTTTAAGTCCCATTTGTTGTCAGGGATAGTTTGCGTCCATTTTAGCTACTGTGTTTTTAGCTGCCAATGTTTTACAGCAAAGTTCATCAGCTTTTTTGTTCTTATATTGAGCTTTAGTGTAAGGGAATAACGCCAGTGTAACGGATAAGGTTAGAGTTTGTGGTTTGAAGTCCTTTTGTGGCCAGAAAGTACCATAGTTGGCGTTCATTTTTTGCATAGCAAGATAGTGACTTTATCCTTATTGTTTAAAAGGCTGGGATGAGTTTTTCGGAATGCTGAACAAATCTTTCCCCGGGGGCAATCGTGGTCTGACTGGCGATGTCTGCTCTCGTTTAATGTGAAGTGGCAGAAAGAAGAAGTCATTCCCTCTCTTCCAGGGGGATTGAGGGATCGAGGGAGGGAGGGAGGGAGGAGAAGAGGAGGGGGAGGGAGGGGATGTGGGGATGAAGGGAGGAGAGGAGGAGGGGGAGGGAGGGGATGTGGGGATGAAGGGAGGAGAGGAGGAGGGGGTAATATGTGACAAGTTATTAATAATCTCTCTATCCCTCCTTTCCTCTTCTTTGTTCTCTCTCCAATTCTCTCTCTCCATATTTGGCTCCCTTTCAAAATGGACTCATTATTTATTTACCCTGTACTTCTTTCTCCCTCTCTACCTCGCTCCCCCTCTACCCCTCTCCCTCTCTACCTTGCTCCCCCTCTCCCCCCTCCCCCCCTACCCCTCTCCCCCTCTACCCCTCTACCCCTCTCCCTCTCCTCCATCCCTCTCTCCTCTACCCTCTACCCCTCTACCTCCCCTCCTCCCCCTCTCCATCTCCTCCATCCCTCCATCTCCCTCTCCCCTCTCCCCCTCTCCCCTCCTCCCCATCCCCCTCCCCCTCTCCCTCTCTCTCTATCTCCCTCTCCCTTCTCCCCTCTCCTCCATCTCCCTCAAACTTCTCCCCTCTCCCCCCTCTCCCCATCTTCCTCCCTCCCTCCCTCCCTCCCTCCCTCCTCCTCTCTCTCCTCTCAATAGAAATGTGAATGACAAGGACTCTGGCATCCAGGAAGTGACCCAGAAATGGAAGCCAGGCTACTACTGTACAGTGAGGCCAGTGTGGTGTGTGTGTGTGTGTGTGTGTGTGTGTGTGTGTGTGTGTGTGTGTGTGTGTGTGTGTGTGTGTGTGTGTGTGTGTGTGTGTGTGTGTGTGTGTGTGTGTGTGTGTGTGTGTGTGTATGTGTTCTCCTTACTCTTCTGTACAGTAACAGTGACTGTCTGTATGCCCCTGAACAGCACGACAGCATGGAAGACCTGCCTGGCTGACTGATGATGCAGAGAAACATCACATACAGTGAGGGAAAAAAGTATTTGATCCCCTGCTGATTTTGTACGTTTGCCCACTGACAAAGAAATGATCCGTCTATAATTTTAATGGTAGGTTTATTTGAACAGTGAGAGACAGAATAACAACAAAAAAAATCCAGAAAAACGCATGTCAAAAATGTTATAAATTGATTTGCATTTTAATGAGGGAAATAAGTATTTGACCCCCTCTCAATCAGAAAGATTTCTGGCTCCCAGGTGTCTTTTATACAGGTAACGAGCTGAGATTAGGAGCACACTCTTAAAGGGAGTGCTCCTAATCTCAGTTTTTTACCTGTATAAAAGACACCTGTCCACAGAAGCAATCAATCAATCAGATTCCAAACTCTCCACCATGGCCAAGACCAAAAGAGCTCTCCAAGGATGTCAGTGACAAGATTGTAGACCTACACAAGGCTGGAATGGGCTACAAGACCATCGCCAAGCAGCTTGGTGAGAAGGTGACAACAGTTGGTGCGATTATTCGCAAATGGAAGAAAGACAAAAGAACTGTCAATCTCCCTCGGCCTGGGGCTCCATGTAAGATCTCACCTCGTGGAGTTGCAATGATCATGAGAACGGTGAGGAATCAGCCCAGAACCACACAGTCAGATCTTGTCAATGATCTCAAGGCAGCTGGGACCATAGTCACCAAGAAAACAATTGGTAAACACACTACGCCGTGGAGGACTAAATCCTGCAGCGCCCGCAAGGTCCCCCTGCTCAAGAAAGTACATATACAGGCCCGTCTGAAGTTTGCCAATGAACATCTGAATGATTCAGAGGAGAAACTGTGAAAGTGTTGTGGTTAGATGAGACCAAAAATGGGAGCTCTTTGGCATCAACTCAACTCGCCGCATTTGGAGGAGGAGGAATGCTGCCTATGACCCCAAGACACCATCCCCGTCAAACATGGAGGTCCAAACATTATGCTTTGGGGTGTGTTTTTCTGCTAAGGGGACAGGACAACTTCACCGCATCAAAGGGACGATGGACGGGGCCAGCACCGTCAATTCTTGGGTGAGAACCTCCTTCCCTCAGCCAGGGCATTGAAAATGGAGTCATGGATGGGTATTACAGCATGACAATGACCCAAAACACACAGGCCAAGGCAACAAAGGGAGTGGTACTCAAGAAGAAGCACATTAACGTCCTGGAGTGGCTAGCCAGTCTCCAGACCTTAAATCCCATAGAAAATCTGTGGAAGGAACTGAAGGTTTGAGTTACCAAACGTCAGCCTCGAAACCTTAATGACTGGAGAAGATCGAAACCTTAATGACTTGGAGAAGATCTGCAAAGAGGAGTGGGACAAAATCCCTCCTGAGATGTGTGCAAACCTGGTGACCAACTACAAGAAACGTCTGACCTCTGTGATTGCAAACAAGGGTTTTGACACCAAGTACTAAGTCATGTTTTGCAGAGGGGTCAAATACTTATTTCCCTCATTAAAATGCAAATCAATTTATAACATTTTTGACATGCGTTTTTCTGGATTTTTTTGTTGTTATGCTGTCTCTCACTGTTCAAATAAACCTACCATTAAAATGATAGACTGATCATGTCTTTGTCAGTGGGCAAACGTACAAAATCAGCAGGGGATCAAATACTTTTTTCCCTCACTGTATCCATGAGGAGTTATCCACACATCTGTTACCTTTTAACCCATAGGGATGAGACTGGATGAGGGGATGGGAGACAAATACTGTTACCTCCACAGGATGAGACTGGAGGAAGGGAGACAGGTACTGTTACCTCCATAGGATGAGACTGGAGGAAGGGAGACAGGTACTGTTACCTCCATAGGATGAGACTGGGATACTGTTACCTCCATAGGATGAGACTGGATGGGGGAGACAGGTACTGTTACCTCCATAGGGATGAGACTGGAGGAAGGGAGACAGGTACTGTTACCTCCATAGGATGAGGAGGGGAAGGGAGACAGGTACTGTTACCTCCATAGGATGAGACTGGAGGAAGGGAGGACAGGTACTGTTACCTCCATAGGATGAGACTGGATGAGGGGAGACAGGTACTGTTACCTCCATAGGATGAGACTGGAGGAAGGGAGGAGAGACAGGTACTGTTACCTCCATAGGATTAGACTGGATGAGGGGAGACAGGTACTGTTACCTCCATAGGATGAGACTGGAGGAAGGATGAGGGAGAGACAGGTACTGTTACCTCCATAGGATTAGACTGGAGGAGGGGAGGCAGAGGACTGTTGTGTGCAGGTTAGGAGGAGGAAGGGAGGAGAGACAGCAGATGTACAGTCAACTTTCCTTCCAGTTCTTGACCACGGTGACACCATTTACCAGAATGCAGCAGCCACTACTCTTAAACATTTGGATGCCGTCTACCATAGCGCCTTTCACTTTATCACAGGAGATAGTTTTAATACACATTACTGCATCCTGTATTAAAAGGTTGGCTGGTCCTCATTAAAGTCCCGTACATCACTTCGGTACTCCCTTTTTGTTGACAGATCTCTACTATACAAGCTTCTGACTTATAAAAACATGAAATACCAAACCCGTTCACAGGGTTGGTTAACGCTTGAGATTCCTCTGGTCTCCACCGAACTAGCTAAATCCACATTTAGTTTAAACGTTCCACATTTTTGGAATCACTTGGAAAGTTCATTACATTTGGATTCCCTGGTGCCACCAGGGCAGTTTAAAACCCTGATGATACATTAGTTCAACGAGGTGTGGAATTGTTTTGATTGACTTTATAATTAGTTTATAATGGCTGTGATGTTTATGATGTTCTAATGTAATTATGTCTGGTTATTTATGTCTGGTTATTCTGATTTTGGTTATTATATCTGGTTATTCTGACTGGTTATTCTGTCTGGTTATTCTGGTTATTCTGGTTATTCTATCTGGTTATTCTATCTGGTTATTCTATCTGGTTATTCTATCTGGTTATTCTATCTGGTTATTCTGTCTGGTTATTCTATCTGGTTATTCTATCTGGTTATTCTATCTGGTGTTATTCTATCTGGTTATTCTATCTGGTTATTCTATCTGGTTATTCTATCTGGATGTTGTTCTATCTGGTTATTCTATCTGGTTATTCTATACTTGTTATTCTATCTGGTTATTCTATCTGGTGTTATTCTATCAGGTTATTCTATCTAGGTTATTCTATCTGGTTATTCTATCTGGTTATTCTGTCTTGTTATTCTATCAGGTTATTCTCTATCTGGTTATTCTATCTGGTTATTCTATCTGGTTATTCTATCTTGTTATTCTATCTGGTCTTGGTTATTCTGTCTGGTTATTCTATCTGGTTATTCTATCTGGTTATTCTATCTGGTTATTCTAGTTTGTTATTCTGTCTTGTTATTCTGTCTTGTTATTCTATCTGGTTATTCTGTCTTGTTATTCTATCTTGTTATTCTATCTGGTTGTTCTATCTGGTTGTTCTATCTGGTTGTTCTATCAGGTTGTTCTATCTGGTTATTCTATCTGGTTATTCTATCTGGTTATTCTATCTGGTTATTCTATCTGGTTATTCTATCTGGTTATTCTATCTGGTTGTTCTATCAGGTTATTCTATCTTGTTATTTTAGGTTGTTATTCTATTTTGTTATTATAACTGGTTATTCTATCTTGTATCTTGTAGTTTTATATTTGATTTGATGTCCTAAGGGCACCATTGGAAATGAAACCCTGGTCTCAATTGGGTCCCCTGATTAAATAAAAGTTAATAAAATATTGGGTAGAGGGGGAGGAGGTATGTTGGTGAGGCAGAGGAGTGAGAGAGACAGGTACAGGGTACTTCTGTCACCTTCTAACCTCCTAGGGTAAAGGGGGTAGGAGGTGGATGGAGGAGGCGGAGGAGGAGGGAGACACGGTCGGAACAGCCAGGTACATAATACATATGTCACCCTTTGCCCTCTACAGACCAAGATAAGCTATGTGTAGTGGGAGAGAGAGGAGGGAGAGAGAAGATGGGAAAGGAGGAGAGAGACAGAAGATGGAAGAAGAGGAGAGAGAGGAGAGAGAGAGAGAGAGAGAGAGAGAGAGAGAGAAGAGAGAGAGAGAGAGGAGAGGGGGAGAGAGCAAAAGGAGAGAGAGGGAAGATGGGAGAGGGGGAGAAGGAGGGGGAATATATTACAGAGGCCAAAACTCCACAGGGGCATACAGTGTCCCAGAAACTGAGTGTGTTTGCGTCCGTCTGTGTGTGTGTGTGTGTGTGTGATGGCACTAGAATGGAGTGGTGTGTGTGTGTGTGTGGTAGCTGTATTGTCTAGTGTACCACATCATGTCTCTAAGGTCCACTGGGGTTTAGAGGAGAACACAAAACACAAGTGACCCAGAAATACAGGAAAACAAACTTCCCATACACACTTCACAGTACACACTACAAAACACACACTAGCGGCACGTTGACCGTTCAGTCCAGACTGCTAAACAGCGCCACAGCAAAGCATCCCCAAACCATCACAGTACCACCACCATGCTTGACCGTTGGTATGAGGTTCTTACTGTGGAGTGCAGTGTTTGGTTTTTCACCAGGCATAATGGGACCCATGTCGTTCAAAAAGTTATACTTTTGAATCATCTGTCCATAGAACATTCTTCCAAGAGTCTTGATGATCATCCAGGTGCTTTTTGGCAAACTTGAGTCAACTTTTTGGACGGCATGGGTCCCATTAGGCCTGGCGAAAACCAAACACTGCATTCCACGGTAAGAACCTTAAAGCATGGTGGTGGTGGTGTGATGGTTTGGGGATGCTTTGCTGCCTCAGGACCTGGACGACTTGCCTTAATAGAAGGAACCATGAATTCTGCTCCGTATCAGAGAATTCAACGGGAGAATGTCAGGTCATCCGTCTGTGAGCTGAAGTTGAAGCGCAACTGGGTCATGCAGCAAGACAATGATCCAAAACACACAATCAATTCTACATGAAAATGTCTAGAAAGCAACACATTTGAAGTTCTGGAATGGCCTAGTCAAAGTCCAGACCTAATCCCAATTGAGATGTTGTGGCAGGACTTGAAACGAGCAGTTCATGCTTGAAAACCCACAAATGTCGCTGAGTTAAAGCGGTTCTGCATGCAAAAAAAATCCTCCACAGCGATGTGAGAGACTGATCAACAACTGCAGGAAGCATTTGATTGCAGTCATTTCAGCTAAAGGTGGCACAACCAGTTATTGAGTGTAACGGGGCAATTACTTTTTCACACAGGGGAATTGGGTGTTGCATAACATTGTTAATTAAATAAATAATATAAATATCCATTTTTTAAATGTTATTTGTTCACTCAGGTTCCCTTTATCTAATATTAGGTTTTGGTTGAAGATCTGATAACATTCAGTATCAAAAATATGCAAAAGTGGAGAAAATCAGAAAGGGGGCAAATATTTTTTCACGGCTCTAAATATAGGGCAAACACTTCCCATACACACTTCACACAGTACACACTATAAAGTACACACTTCCCATACACACTTCACACAGTACACACTTCACAGTACACACTATAAAGTACACACTTCCCATACACACTTCACACAGTACACACTATAAAGTACACACTTCCCATACACACTTCACACAGTACACACTTCACAGTACACACTATAAAGTACACACTTCCCATACACACTTCACACAGTACACACTTCGCAGTACACACTACAGAGCACACACTTCCCACAGTACAAACTTCCCACAACACACACTTCACACAGTACACACATTGCAGTACACACAAAAGCAGTTTACACAAAAACACACTTTTCACACATTTCTAAGAACACACTTTACAGTGCACTTCATTGTAATACCGTGGGAATGATTCAAGTGCTGCCTTTCCCTATGATCTCAGGGTACTCTCTGGTAGAAAGCTATCTTTTAGATTTGAATTATTTTTATATTTAAGGTTAACCACATGATTTTCAGATACAAAGACCTTATTATAATATACAGTATATATATATATATTTTTTTGTTGTATATTTTTCTTCTACACAGGATTTTGTAAATACTCCCGCGACCCCATGTTTTGAAACCACTGCTCTCGTACAACCATAGAATTAGAATGATTACCAGAGGTTCCAAGTTCCATAGAATTAGAATGATTACCAGAGGTTCCAAGTTCCATAGAATTAGAATGATTACCAGAGGTTCCAAGTTCCATAGAATTAGAATGATTACCAGAGGTTCCAAGTTCCATAGAATTAGAATGATTACCAGAGGTTCCAAGTTCCATAGAATTAGAATGATTACCAGAGGTTCCAAGATCCATAGAATTAGAATGATTACCAGAGGTTCCAAGTTCCATAGAATTAGAATGATTACCAGAGGTTCCAAGTTCCATAGAATTAGAATGATTACCAGAAGTTCCAAGTTCCATAGAATTAGAATGATTACCAGAGGTTCCAAGTTCCATAGAATTAGAATGATTACCAGAGGTTCCAAGTTCCATAGAATTAGAATGACTACCAGAGGTTCCAAGTTCCATAGAATTAGAATGATTACCAGAGGTTCCAAGTTCCATAGAATTAGAATGATTACCAGAGGTTGTAAGTTCCATAGAATTAGAATGACTACCAGAGGTTCCAAGTTCCATAGAATTAGAATGATTACCAGAGGTTCCAAGTTCTATTCATTCTATTTCTATGGGCATAATGTAACACAGTACTAATACCCTCTGGCATAACCTTAATGTTTTGCAGTGCACTCCTGCTCAATGCAAACTGCTTGCATGGATCGTCTACACATTGACACTTGTCAGGGGAAGGAAGCAAATCAATGAGGTGCCTAATTTGTGTTTGTGCGTGAGTGCGTGTGCATGTGTGCGTGTGTGTGTGTGTGTTATTAGGGGGGTGGTCATTGTGTTTGTGTGATCAGGTTGAAGGCACTTAACCCTAATTGCTCCTGTAAGTCGCTCTGGATAAGAGCGTCTGCTAAATGACTAAAATGTAAAATGTAAATGTATAGATTCTTTGTCAGTGTGTCTCCGATACTAACTGGGGCTGTGTCACTGATAGAACACCTTACATACTCAATTGAGCTCCCCCTCGTGTGTGTGTGTGTGTGTGTGTGTCTGTGTGTCTGTGTGTCTGTGTGTCTGTGTGTCTGTGTGTGTGTGTGTGTGTGTGTGTGTGTGTGTGTGTGTGTGGTGTGTGTGTGTGTGTGTGTGTGTGTGTGTGTGTGTGTGTGTGTACACGTTTTACTATAGTTGTCAGAACCAGAAGTCCTCACTAGAATAGTAAACTAACTAACATTCAGGGAAGTGAGGACGTTTAGCCGGTTCTCACTTGTAAAAAGGCTATTTTAGGGGTTAGGTCAGGGTTTCCCAAACTCGGTCCTTGGGACCCCAAGGGGTGCACGTTTTGGTTTTTTAATAATCCATTTGTAGTGTTAGGGCAAAAACGTGCACCCCCTTGGGGTCCAGAGAAACCGAGTTTGGGAAATGCTGGGTTAGGTTTAAGTTAAGGGTTAGAGTTAGGGATAGCGTTAGAATAAGGGTTAGACTTAGGGGTTAGGAGTTGGGTTAGGGTTAAGGTTAAGGTTAGGTATAGGGTTAGGGGTTAGGGAAAATATCATTTTGAATGAGATCCAATTGTTGGTCATCAAAAAGTCCTCACAAGTATAGTAAGACATAGATGTGTGTTTGTGTGTGTGTGTGTGTGTGTCACACTTGATAAACCTCCTAATTGAACAATTTTATTGACTCAGTAATCGAGGGGTCGTTTGAAGTGCAAGCTGTGATTCTGATTGATGACATCACAGTAAGAGAATCCATTCATTTTTGTTCTAATCGATGACATCACAATGGGCTAACAATTTGTCTGGTTCTAAGTGGTGACATCACAATGGGCTTCCGTGCCAACCGCAGTCATTTGTAGTTCTGATTGATGACGACGCAACATTCCTGATTAGAACTCTGAAATAGCAATTCATTTAAATTCAAATCAAGCTTTATTGGCATGAAAATCTTACCAAAGCAGAGGGGTTTTAGATGAGTTAGACAGATGGAATATTTCAATCATGTACAGATATTGGATGCATCCCAAATGGCACCCTATTCCCTTTGCAGTGCACTACTGATTTTTTGTCTGATTATTAGATTTGTTCACATTAAATGTTATACAGACTTTCACAACAAAGGTTTCCCTATGGGCCCTGCTCAAAAGTAGTGCACTACGAAGGGAGTAGGGTGCCATTTGAGAAACACAATGAGACAGAAAAAAAGGGTATTACTGTCAGAGAGCTCAGTCATTCAGTACATTAATATGTGTGTGTGTCAAGTCGCAACGTTTATCTAACTAACAGACGGATGTCACACCGGGGCATCCTCTCTCTCTCTCTCTCTCAGGTTACTCTCTCTCTCTCTCTCTCTCTCTCTCTCTCTCTCTCTCTCTCTCTCTCCTCTCGCTCTCTCTCTCTCCTCTCTCTCTCTCTCTCTCTCTCTCTCTCTCTCTCTCTCTCTCTCCTCTCTCTCTCTCTCTCTCTCTCTCTCTCTCTCAGCGTCTCTCTCTCTCTCCCTCTCTCTCTCTCTCGGCTCTCTCTCTCTCTCTCTCTCTCTCTCTCTCTCTCTCTCACTCGCGATCCTCTCTCTGTCTCTCATCTCTCTCTCTCTGTCTCTCTCTCTCTCTCTCTCTCTCTCTCTCTCTCTCTCTCTCTCTCTCTCTCTCTTCGCCCACAGCGTTCACTCATTCCCCTGTTCTCTGTGGTGTGTGTACGTGCATTTGTGAGAGAGGAGTCTTCAGGGGAAAGCAGGAACAGAGGAGTGTTTACATCCATCACCTAGGGCTGTCTCGGTGTCAGGAGAGAGGGAGGAGAGGAGCAGGAGGAGGAGAGGGAAGACGGAGAGAGGAGACGGAAGAAGGGGGAGAGGAAGATAGGGAAGGAGCAAAACAGTGGGAGCGATGGGAAAAAGAGGAGGGAGGGGAGACAAGGGGGGAAGAGGAGAGGGAAGAGAGAGAGAGAGAGAGAGAGAGAGAGAGAGAGAGAGAGAGAGAGAGAGAGAGAGAGAGAGAGAGAGAGAGAGAGAGAGAGAGAGAGAGAGAGGAGAGAGAGGAGAGAGAGAGAGAGAGGAGAGGAGGAGAGGAGAGGAGAGGAGGAGAGGATAGGAGAGGAGAGGAGAGGAGAGGAGGAGACGAGAGGAGAGGAGAGGAGAGGAGAGGAGAGGAGAGGAGAGGAGAGGAGAGGAGAGATTGATAGTAGGTAAGGGCAGATAGGCAGAGGAGGGGGTGGACATAGAAGGATGGTAGGCTAGGATGGAGTGCAGATATAAACAGAGGAGAGGAATGGGTAGAATGAGAGAAGGACGTGTAGACTGTGTGGTGATTCATACGACTACAGGCTGAATTAGATTCCTGACACTTTGTGATTTAACTGATTTATTTTGAAGGGCTCTGAGGTGGAGGAGGAGAGGAGAGGAGAGGGGGAGGAGGAGGAGGACAGGGGGAGGAGAGGGGTGAGAGTGGGGACATTAGATCACCATGGCGATGCATCAGTCAATAATCCATTCCTCTTAAGTGTGTGTGGTGTGTGTGTGTGTGTGTGTGTGTGTGTGGTGTGTGTGTGTTGTGTCTGCCTTTGTCAAATTCCCCCACCCTCCCTCCCTCCCTCTCTCACTCATCCCAAGGACATGCTCTAAACCTGGTGACCAATCAGAATCCTTCAGAGACCTTTCCGTGACCAATCAGAACACAGAGGATTAGCACTGTAACAAATCAGCATAAACAGATTTAACTCTGCATCCCAGTGACAAATCGGAACACTGCTGTAACAGACCAATGGCTACATCCCAAAGTGGCACCCTATTCCCTATGTAGTGCACTACTTTTTGAACAGGGCCCAATGGGCTCCCCTATGGGCTCTGGTTAAAAGTAGTGCACTACGTAGGGAATAGGGTGCCACTTGGGAGGCACACTACGACAAACAGGAAATATCAATCTGCGTGACCAATGGAAACCCACAGCCCATGTAAACTGTCATACTGCTTTCATTTAGTAAATACTTTTATGCAAAGTGACTTTCAGTTTTTTTTTATGTTTTCTGTATACTGTATCTGATAGAGTTGGTATTAATTACATTTTTTTGAATACTGTCTGACAGGGTCAATTCAGCAAATAAACTGAAATTCCAATTCCACTTTTCCTCATGTATTTTTACTGATGACTCAAAGATTAGGTTAGGGCCCTAACTGGATGGTATTCAGGACTGTTTCAGACTAACAGATTAGGTTAGGGCCATAACTGGATGGTATTCAGGACTGTTTCAGACTAACAGATTAGGTTAGGGCCATAACCATAACCATTACTGTTTCATGGTAAGGCCTAACTGCCATAAGGGTCCATATCATTGTGACACACCATAAACCTGTTTCAGTTGACTGGGGTTAAGGTTCCATATCATTGTATTCAGGACCCTTTCAGACTTACAGATTAGGTTACCATAACTGGATGGTATTCAGGACCGTTTCAGATATCATTAGGTTATGGCCCTACCCTGGTATTCAGTTTCAGACTGGGGTTAAGGGCCATATCATTTGTGACCCACCCTGTTTCAGTTGACTTGGTTAGGTTAACTGGTTCCATGTCCGTGTCAGACTTACAGGGATTAGGTTAGGGCCATAACTGGGTAATGGTTATAGGTTCCATGTCATTGTGACCCCCCCTGTTCAGTTGACTGGAGTTAAGGTTCCATATCATTGTGACCCACTCTGTTCAGTTGACTGGGGTTAAGGTTCCATATCATTCCCCAGAGTCAAATGAACTCATGGTTACCATGTTTATGTCTCTGTGTCCAGTAAGAAGGAAGCTAGAGGTAGTTTCACGAGCCAATGCTAACTATCGTTAGCACAATGACTGGAAGTCTATGGGTATCTGCTAGTGTGCTATCTGCTAGTGTGCTAGCAGATACCTAAAGACTTC
>CM072220.1:10736490-10741490 GCA_036851935.1 Coregonus suidteri
TTAGGGGAGGGTATAGGAGAAGGAGAGGAGATGAGGGAGGGAGGGACGGTACCAGGTAGTTAGGACACTTTACTGTTGTTTATATTTTGTTCAGTGTATTTATATACAGCACCAGTCAAAAGTTTGGACACACCTACTCATTCAAAGGGTTTTTTCTTTATTTGTACTATTTTCTACATTGTAGAATAATAGTGAAGACATCAAAACTATGAAATAACACATATGTAATCATGTAGTAACCCAAAAAGCGTGTCAAACAAATCAAATATATTTTATATTTGAGATTCTTTCAATTAGCCACCCTTGCCTTGATGACAGCTTTGCACACTCTTGGTATTCTCTCAACAGCTTCACTGGAATGCTTTTCCAACAGTCTTGAAGGAGTTCAACATATGCTGACCACTTTGTTGGCTGCTTTTCCCTTCACTCTGTGGTCCAACTCATCCAGAAAACCATCCCCATTTCTGGAGGCCAGGTCATCTGGCGGCAGGTTTAGCTTAGTGGTTAATAGAGCGTTGTGCCAGTAACCCGAAAGGTCTCTGGTTCAAATCCCTGAGCCGACTCACGTGAAAATCTGTCGATGTGCCCTTGAGCAATGCACTTAACCCTAATTGCTCCTGTAAGTCGCTCTGGATAAGAGCGTCTGCTAAATGACAACAAAAAAAATAATTAAAAAATCTGATGCAGCACTCCATCACTTTCCTCTTCTTGGTAAAATAGCCCTTACACCAGCCTGGAGGTGGGTTTGGTCATTGTCCTGTTGAAAAACAAATGATAGTCCCACAAAGCGCAAACCAAATGGGATGGCGTATCTCTGCAAAATGCTGTGGTAGCCATGCTGGTTACATGCTGGTTAAATTCTAAATAAATCACAGACAATGTCACCAGAAAGCACCCCCACACCATAACACCTCCTCCTCCATGCTTTACGGTGGGAAATACCAACATGCAGAGATCATACATTCACCCACACCGCATCTCACAAAGACACGGCGGTTGGAACCAATAATCTCCAATTTGGACTCCAGACCAAAGGACAAAAATCCACCGGTCTAATGTCCATTGCTCATGTTTCTTGGCCCCAGCAAGTCTCTTCTTATTATTGGTGTCATTTAGTAGTGGTTTCTTTGCAGAAATTCAACCATGAAGACCTGATTCACACTGTCTCCTCTGAACAGTTGATGTTGAGATGTGTCTGTTACTTGAACTCTGTGAATCTTTATTTGGGCTGCAATCTGAGGTATAGTTAACTCTAACGAACTTCTCTTCTGCAGCAAAGAAAAACCCTGGAATGACTAGGTGTGTCCAAACTTTTGACTGGTACTGTATATATATATATATATATATATATATATATATATATATATATATATATATATATATATATATATAATATATATTATATAATCATATATATATATATAATATATATATATATATATATATATATATATATATATAATATATATATATATATATATATATATATATATATATGAAGAAATCATAAAAAAATGAGGAAGGGATATACAGGGTCAGTATTCAGTACCACATTTACAATGTGTAGGGATACTGGAGTGGTTAAGGTAGATATGGACATATAGTCAGGGATACTGGAGTGGTTAAGGTAGATATGGACATGTAGTCAGGGATACTGGAGTGGTTAAGGTAGATATGGACATATAGTCAGGGATACTGGAGTGGTTAAGGTAGATATGGACATATAGTCAGGGATACTGGAGTGGTTTAGGTAGATATGGACATATAGTCAGGGATACTGGAGTGGTTAAGGTAGATATGGACATATAGTCAGGGATACTGGAGTGGTTAAGGTAGATATAGACATGTAGAGAGGGATACTGGAGTGGTTAAGGTAGATATGGACATGTAGAGAGGGATACTGGAGTGGTTAAAATATACTGGAGTGGTTAAAATAGATATGGAGAAAGTCACTGGTAGCAGGATCAATAATGATAGTAAACATTATGTTAGAGGAGAGGGGTGAGCGGAGGGAAGAGAGGAGAGAGGGGTGAGGGGAGGGAAGAGAGGAGAGAGGGGTGAGGGGAGGGAAGAGAGGAGAGAGGGATGAGGGGAGGGAAGAGAGGAGAGAGGGGTGAGGGGAGGGAAGAGAGGAGAGAGGGGTGAGGGGAGGGAAGAGAGGAGAGGGGTGAGGGGAGGGAAGAGAGGGGAGAGGGGAGAGGGGAGGGAAGAGAGGAGAGAGGGTGAGGGGAGGGAAGAGAGGAGAGAGGGGTGAGGGGAGGGAAGAGAGGGGAGAGAGGTGAGGGGAGGGAAGAGAGGGGAGAGGGGAGAGGGGACAGAAGAGAGGGGAGAGGGGTGAGGGGAGGGGAGAGAAGGGAGAGGGGTGAGGTGAGGGAAGAGAGGGGAGAGGTGACTGAAGAGAGGGGAGAGAGGTGAGGGGACGGAAGAGAGGGGAGAGGGGGAGAGGGGACAGAAGAGAGGGGGAGAGGGGTGAGGGGAGGGGAGAGAAGGGAGAGGGGTGAGGTGAGGGAAGAGAGGGGAGAGGGACAGAAGAGAGGGGTGAGGGGTGGGAAGAGAGGGGAGAGGGGTGAGGAGAGGGAAGAGAGGGGAGAGGGGAGGGGAGGGGACAGAAGAGAGGGGAGAGGGGAGGGGAGAGAGGGGAGAGGGGTGAGGTGAGGGAAGAGAGGGGAGAGGGGACAGAAGAGAGGGGAGAGGGGTGGGAAGAGAGGGGAGAGGGGTGAGGGGAGGGAAGAGAGGGGAGAGAGGTGAGGGGAGGGTAGAGAGGGGTGAGAGTTGGGTGGGACAGAGGAGGAAAATGGGGACGTGGTAGAGGGGGATGTTGCATCAATATTTCAGTGCATCAATACTTCACTGCATCAATACTTCAGTGCATCAATACTTCACTGGAGAAGAGAAGAGAGGAGAGGCTGGAGGAGAGAGTTGAGGGAAGAGTTGGGGGGCAAGGGTAATTGAGAGGGGGATTGGAAGGATGAGTGTTGGGATGAAGGGAACAAGGGATCCAGCATGTGTGTTGTTATGGGTTGGGTGAGAGGGTAGAGAGAAAGGGTAGTAAGGAGAGAGGGGTGAGAGAGAACAAGGGAAGGAGGATCATCACTGCAGCACAGCTCCTCTCCCACAAAGGATCCCCACGCCGGCTCAGTCACTCAGCCAGAACCACTGCAGCTGCGGCAGGGCAATGGGTGTGTGTGTGTGTGTGTGTGTGTGTGTGTGTGTGTGTGTGTGTGTGTGTGTGTGTGTGTGTGTGTGTGTGTGTGTGTGTGTGTGTGTGTGTGTGTGTGTGCAGCTGTGGCTAGGACTGCAGAGGCTGTGAAACTCAAACCACACACCAGAGTCTGAGTCCCTTCCTCTGTCTCTGTAGACTGTAGACGGGTTAGAGAGAGAGACAGCTAGAGAGGAGACAGAGTGGGATGAGACGGAGAGAGGGAGTCAATTAGTTATGTTTTAGATAGTAGAGGAAATCCAGGGACAGAGAGAGAAGGAGAACATGGTGAGGGAGGGAGAGGGAAGAAAGAGTCAGAGTAAGGGAGAGAGATGACAGGGAGAGAGAGGAGAGAGAGGAGAGAGAGGAGGAGGGGAGGAGGTAGAGGAGGAGAGAGAGGAGGAGAGAGGAGGACAGAGAGGACAGAATAGAGGAGGAGAGAGAGAGAGGAGGACAGAGAGGACAGAATAGAGGAGGAGAGAGAGGAGGAGAGAGAGAGAGAGAGAGAGAGAGAGAGAGAGAGAGAGAGAGAGAGAGAGAGAGAGAGAGAGAGAGAGAGAGAGAGAGAGAGAGAGAGAGAGAGAGAGAGAGAGAGAGAGAGAGGAGAGAGAGAGAGAGAGAGAGAGAGAGAGAGAGAGAGAGAGAGAGAGAGAGAGAGAGAGAGAGAGAGAGAGAGAGAGGAGGACATGGTGTAATTGAAAGTAAGAGACAGGGGGGGAGAATGTGATAGGAAGGAAAGGAGAGAGGGGAAGAACATGAAAGGAAAGAGAGAGATGGAGAGAGAGAGAGGGAGTACTAAAGAAAGAGGGAAGGGATATGGGCAGAGAGAAGGAGGAGTGGAGTCAAAGAAAGGAGGGAAGGTGTAGGAGTGTGTTAGTAAAGTGGAAGGGTAGGAGTGTGTTAGTAAGGAGGAAGGGGTAGGAGTGTGTTAGTAAAGTGGAAGGGGTAGGATTGTGTTAGTAAGGAGGAAGGGGTAGGAGTGTGATAGTAAAGTGATGTAGAGATTAAAGGATGGGAGGAGAGAGGAAGAAAGGTTTGTAAAGATAAATGAAAGAGAAGTAAGAAAGCATCCTCTAGAGGGAGAGAGAGAGAGAGAGAGAGAGAGAGAGAGAGAGAGGGGTAGAGAGAGAGAGAGAGGAGAGATGAGAGGAGAGAGAGGAGAGAGAGAGAGAGAGAGAGGAGAGGGAGAGAGAGAGAGGAGAGAGAGGAGAGGAGAGAGAGAGAGAGAGAGGAGAGAGAGAGAGAGAGAGAGAGGAGGAGAGAGGAGAGAGGAGAGAGAGAGAGAGAGGAGAGAGAGAGAGAGAGAGAGAGGGAGAGAGAGGAGAGAGAGAGAGGGAGGAGAGAGAGAGGAGAGAGAGAGAGAGAGAGAGAGAGAGGAGAGAGAGAGAGAGAGAGGAGGAGAGAGGGAGAGAGAGAGAGAGAGGAGAGAGAGGGAGAGAGAGAGAGAGAGAGAGAGAGAGAGAGAGAGAGAGAGAGAGAGAGAGAGGAGAGAGAGAGAGAGAGAGAAGAGAGAGAGAGAGAGAGAGAGAGAGAGAGAGAGAGAGAGAGAGAGAGAGAGAGAGAGAGAGAGAGAGGCGAGGGAGAGAGAGAGAGGCAGAGACAGAGACACAGAGAGAGGTAGATGAATAGTTTTGTACATCTCCTCCTTTGTTGGTCTCTAGAGTAATGTCTTTATCTTCCCCTCCCTTCATTTAGAACGTCTATTTTAAACACACACACTCAAACACAGCTACACACTCACACACACACACACACACACACACACACACACACACACACACACACAACTACACAACTACAC
>CM072220.1:10748990-10791490 GCA_036851935.1 Coregonus suidteri
GTATTTACAATGGTGTTTGTTCTTCACTGGTTGCCCTTTTCTTGTTGCAACAGGTCACAAATCTTGCTTCTGTGATGTCACACTGTGGTTTTTCACCCAGTAGATAAGTGAGTTTATCAAATTTGGGTTGGTTTTCAAATTCTTTGTGGATCTCTGTAATCTGAGGGAAATATGTGTCTCTAATATGGTCATACATTTGGCAGGAGGTTAGGAAGTGCAGCTCAGTTTCCACCTCATTTTGTCGGCAGTGTGCACATAGCCTGTCTTCTCTTGAGAGCCAGGTCTGCCTACGGCGGCCTTTCTCAATAGCAAGGCTATGCTCACTGAGTCTGTACATAGTCAAAGCTTTCCTTAAGTTTGGGTCAGTCACAGTGGTCACGTATTCTGCCACTGTGCACTCTCTGTTTAGGGCCAAATAGCATTCTAGTTTGCTCTGTTTTTTGTTTAATCTTTCCAATGTGTCAAGTAATTTTCTTTTTGTTTTCTCCTGATTTGTTTGGGTCTAATTGTGTTGCTGTTGTTGTTGTCCTTGGGCTCTGTGGGGTCTGTTTGTGTTTGTGAACAGAGCCCCAGGACCAGCTTACTTAGGGGACTCTTCTCCAAGTTCATATCTCTGTAGGTGATGGCTTTGTTATGGAAGGTTTAGGAATCGCTTCCTTTTAAGTGGTTATAGAATTTAACATCTATTTTCTGGATTTTGATAATTATCAGGTATCTGCCTAATTCTGCTCTGCATGCATTGTTTTTCGTTGTACACGGAGGATATTTTTGCAGAATTCTGCATGCAGAGTCTCAATTTGGTGTTTGTCCCATTTTGTGAATTATTGGTTGGTGAGCGGACCCCAGACCTCACAACCATAAAGGGCAATGGGTTCTATAACTGATTCAAGTATTTTTTGCCAGGTCCTAATTGGTATGTCAAATGTTATGTTCCTTTTGATGGCATAGAAGGCTCGTCTTGCCTTGTCTCTCGGATCGTTCACAGCTTTGTGGAAATTACCTGTGGCGCTGATGTTTAGGCCGAGGTATGTATAGTTTTATGTGTGCTCTAGGGCAACGGTGTCTAGATGGAATTTGTATTTGTGGTCCTGGCAACTGGACCTTTTTTGAAACACCATTATTTTTGTCTTACTGAGATTTACTGTCAGGGCCCAGGTCTGACAGAATCTGTGCAGAAGATCTAGGTGCTGCTGTAGGCCGTCCTTGGTTGGTGACAGAAGCACCAGATCATCAGCAAACAGTAGACATTTGACTTCAGATTCTAGTAGGGTGAGGCTGGGTGCTGCAGACTGTTCTAGTGCCCTCGCCAATTCGTTGATATATATGTTGAAGAGGGTGGGGCTTAAGCTGCATCCCTGTCTCACCCCACGGCCCTGTGGAAAGAAATGTGTGTGTTTTTTGCCAATTTTAACCGCACACTTGTTGTTTGTGTACATGGATTTTATAATGTCGTATGTTTTTCCCCCAACCCCACTTTCCATCAATTTGTATAGCAGACCCTCATGCCAAATTGAGTCAAAAGCTTTTTTGAAATCAACAAAGCATGAGAAGACTTTGCCTTTGTTTTGGTTTGTTTGTTTGTCAATTAGGGTGTGCAGGGTGAATACGTGGTCTGTCGTACTGTAATTTGGTAGGGGTAGGAGGGGGAAGGGGTGGGAGTGGGGGGGGAGGATGTAGTGCATCATATAAGAGTCAAATACATTAATCACAAGGTTTACACTTCAAACTGTTTTCTAATTGGCAGATATTCAAGTATGGACTACAGGATTCAAACTTTCATGTGTACATTTGCAGAGTCCACGAACATGCGTACAGTGTCCCAGTGACCATGTAGCCCTAGATGGAAGTCCTTGAGCAGGTCCATGAATAAAAGGTCTAAGGAATCCTTCAGCCAGCGGTCCACAGTAAAGCAAGTTGGCAGTGATTCTCTTCACTGAAAGACAACCCAATAATAACAAATGATTCTCAACATTATACAGTACATTTCTGGGCTTCGACCAAGTAAACATGAGATGGGACACATTGGAAATTCGACATTAGAAATGTCAGACAAAACTGAAATAACTTCAGACCAAAATGTTTTCACTGCAGGGCATTCCCACATGTGAAGTAAAGCTCCGTTGCTACCACAGTTGTGCCGCATAAGTCCGATTTTTATTCATCTTTGAGATACGTACAGGGGTGATATAGGCTCTGCACAATATCTTGTCCTGAATTATCTTATACCGAACACATTTTGAAGTGGTCAGACCCCTTCTCCAAATAGTGTCCCATTGCGATGGGGTGAGAGAAGTGTTCAGGTCACGCTCCACTTTTGAACCTTCAACATTTGAATATAAAAATTGATTTGATCAAACAAAACTATGCTACATTTTATCTCTGGGACCCTCAGAATGACAAATCAGAGCAAGATTACTGAATGTAAGTTCATTATTTGTATATATAAATATATATTTATATAAAGTTTACTGTTACTTACAACAGTCATGCTAATCACATTAGCGCACGTTAGCTCAACCGTCCTGTATACGGGACACCGATCCCATAGAGGTTAATCAGCTTGTTGATATGCTACACCTGTCAGGTGGATGGATTATCTTGGCTAAGGAGAAATGCTCAGTAACAGGGATATAAACACATTTGTGCATTTCTTATTTTATTAATTTTTTTAAATAAGCTTTTGGTGCGTCTGAATGAGGATGGAAAAAAAACATGTCTATAAATAAAAAATCCTCATCAAAATCCTTCAGTTTAAACTAGAGATAACTGTTTGTTTTGCATTGGATGCGTCTCAATCCACCTCATCCGCCTATGTCACACTTCCACATCTGTGGTGAAAGGTGAACGAGCTAGAGTGGTGTTTGTAAGAACCATGAGACATCCCGAAAATCAGTCTTCTCACAAAGTCGTCTGTAGTGTCCGAACGATATTATGACCCCTCTATGGAAAGATGATACTCCCACGAACACCAGGGTGTTCTCCGTTTTGCTCTACAACACCCACAAGTGTCAGGAGACTCATCTGAAGTCGATCTGCCAACGTCTGTCTGTAGCGTCCTTTTGGGCTACAGACTAATGTGAGCCCTCTGTGTCAAGGTGAGACTCTCACCAACACGTACATGTCAATTGTTTTGCTCTAGGTCGCCCACAGGCCTCACAAGACTGGTCAGTTGAAAGAATTGAATGGAAGTATATATGGAGACTGTTTAACGCCAAAAATATGGGGTTAAATACATGTACAAAACAAAAAAGGTTTCCTGATCTTTCTTACATCTCTCAAATATAGGAGAGACACGTCAGAACAAACTTCCTTTTGATATTTGTTTGGGACTATCTGTTGTTCCATGTAGATAATCTGTTATTCAATGTGCTTGTATGGGTTAATAGCAGTAACGACAAAAATACTTTTTCATCAAATAATTGTTTTATATATTTTTGTTGATACTTCTAGGGGTCTTAAAATTCAAAATCAAATAGCTAAATGATTCCTGTTATGATCTTCTTAAAACAATTCCATGTAGCTTAGTAGAACCCCCTCCCCCCTCCCCCGGCTTAGACAGGGCTTAGACTCTGATTGGTTAACAATCTGACCAATAGATGAACTACCGTGGCTATGCCAGAGTCTATTACCCCAGCTTAAACAGGGGGTTATGTCAGATGGGACAGGAAGGAACTGACAGACCGTTTACACCCAACCTTCTGTGCAGCATCTTAACAGTGCTACATGATAACCTGATAATTACACTGTCAAGGGCAGTAGGGGGTTTGGGGCAGTATCACATTGATGCCATGGAAACAGACCTGTGTTGTGACATTATCCTCTCCTCTAACCACTCCCAGCTGCCAATCTTATATTCTGATTACACGTAAGGGGCTTGAATCATATGACAAGTAGTAGAAGAATAAATCTGGGACACCCAGCCCACCTTTGAATCTAGGTACAGTCAGTTTTCTACACCCTATCCTGGGTTTCTGATTGTTCCATAAGAACTGCGAGGAGAGAGTTTTGTACCTCCTTAAACACTGACTGTGAGAATTGGAGAGGGATGGAAGAGATGACATAGCCTGTGCTCCCGAGTGGCGCAGCGGTCTAAGGCACTGCATCTCAGTGCTTGAGGCGTCACTACAGACCCCCTGGTTCAATTCCAGGCTGTATCACAACCGGCCGTGATTGGGAGTCCCATAGGGCGGCGCACAATTGGCCCAGCGTAGTAGTCGGGTTTGGCCAGTGTAGGCCGTCATTGTAAATAAGAATTTGTTCTTAACTGACTTGCCTAGTTAAATAAAGATAAAATAATACATTAATCTTCAAAATTGCAGCTCTGCCCCATCTCTTAATATCATCCCTTATGACCTGGACAACTCTAGGTCCATTTAGGCTGAATATCTGTAGTCAGGGTGTGTATGTTCTATGTTGTATAGTTCTATGTTGATGTTCCAGTATGTCTATTTCTATGTTGGCCGGTGTGGTTCCCAATCAGAGGCAGCTGTCGCTCGTTGTCTCTGATTGGGGACCATACTTAGGTAGCCTATTGGCACTAGTGGGTTGTGGGATCTTGTTCCGTGTGAGGTATGTTGTTTGTCTACCTTGGACTTCACGTTTCATTTGTTGTTTTGTCGTGGTGTTTATTCAATATGAACAAACATGTATGCATATCACGCTGTGCCTTGGTCCGTCCCGTCGATGAACGATCGTGACACTACTAGTCTTCCAAACAAATGGGGAACCCACTAAGTCAGCCTGAAATGTGTGTGGATTGAGAGGCATATCCTCACTCTTACTCCAGTTGTATCCTGAGAGGGAGCCAAAGGAGTCAATCATTTTTAAGACTGCTGGTAGGGATATTTCTAGGGTTATTAAGGGTGAGTAGGATCTCATCAGCGTATAGACACTATTCAATTTGTTTTTTGACGGGCGAGACAGGGACATGTATAAGGCCCGGACCCAGCTAATGGGACCAAAAGCCAAACTTGGTGAGTGTATGAAACAGGTATGGTCATTCTATCCTGTCAAAGGCCTTCTCGGCATCCAAGGATGCTGCTATAGCTGTAGTTGTACGAGAGTGAGCCTTGGACATGACAATGAAAACAGCCCTATGCATGTTATTCACGGGGGAGGCGACCTGGGATGAACCCAACCTGGTCTAGATTAATTATTGATGGGATTACCGTCTCTAAGCGTAGGTCTTGGCTAACATCTTATAGTTGCTGTTCAACAGACTTATGGGTTCGGAAACTTCCTAACTCTAAAGGTTCCTTACCAGGCTTGGGCAGCAGAGAGAGAGTGGCTCGGCGCATGGACGGGGGCATAGATTCGGACTCTAGTGCTTCATCAAAATTCAATACCCAAGCCGTCATCGCCAGGCGTTTTCCCAGAGGACATTTCCATAATTGCATTGTCAATTTCTAACTGGCTGA
Source organism: Coregonus suidteri (assembly GCA_036851935.1). NCBI lineage: Eukaryota > Metazoa > Chordata > Actinopteri > Salmoniformes > Salmonidae > Coregonus > Coregonus suidteri. Next base: position 10,754,408 of record CM072220.1, read on the forward strand.
TCGGGAGGTAAAAATCAACTTTATCCACTATATTGACAGTGGGAAGATCAAAGCTCTTAAAGAACAGTCGTTGTCCCCTGATAATACTCTCTGACAAATACAATGTGTCATAGAATTGTATGAAAAATTTTAATGATGTTAGCATCACATTGAAGTTCTCTCTCACTATCCCTAATGGCTGGAATCGACTGTCGGTTCTCTATCTGCTTCAATCTAGGCGCTAACAACCTCCCTGTCTTTTCCCCAAAAATAAAATCTCTGCAGTGGGAAAAGAGAAAAAGCTGTGTCCTCGTGTACCAGGTTCTGTAACTCCGCCCTAGTGGACTAGAGGGAGGTTCCAGGTACAACTGGTTCTTCCTCACCACAGCTGATGGTCGTTGATGTTTTTGTTAGCCGCCATGCTAACCTTAACCCTTCGTATAACGAGTTAGTCTTTTCTGTTGCCATTTCGGTTTTGTTACGTTCTCGGTCATCTCCGTATACTTAAGGGGTTGTTTTGCTGTGTTTTTCAGATAATTATGACTGTATTTTAACCAAAATTCTGGTCTGGGTTTCGCAGCTAGCGCTTAGTCACCGGTCAACGTGACTTCCAATTATTGTCAGTTAAAACCAACGGGTAGATTATTCCCAATAAATGCACAATCAGATCACAGATCTATATGTGAGTGACAGATGTTAGTCCCGCCCCCTCTTATTACTACTATTACCCCTGTCCTTCATGTCATAACTCGTGCCTCTCTACCAAACTATGAATAAAATCAAATAAACCCAACTGCCAAAATCGGAATAGTTGTAACACCCAATCTTACCTGAGCTCTGTAAATGATTGGCAGTTGTAAGTCCTATTACCCCTGTCCTTCCTGTCAGAACTCCTGTCTCTCTACCAAACTATGAATAAAACCAACTGCCAAATACAGATTTTTGTTTTTTTACACCCAATCTGATCACGGTTCTGTAAAAGACTGGCAGTTAAGTCCCACCACATTTTATTATCATTGCCACTGCTGTCAGAACTCCCATCTCTCAACCAAACTATGAAAACTAACTGCCAAAATCTGAAGTTGTAACACCCAATCGGATTACAGTTCTGTAAGTGACTGACAGTTAAAAGTCCTGCCCCCTCCAACTACCACTGTCACTGCTGTCAGAACTCCTACAGTACATCAACCAAACTATGATGATTAAGTCCAACTGCCAGCTGCTAAAAGACTGTCAGTTATCACAGCCAAGTCTCCTCATTGTAACAAGGTTCTGTCCAATCAGATTACAGTTCAGAACTCCCACCTTTCAACCAAATTATGAATCAAGCCAACTGCTAAGACTGTCAGTTTTCCCAGCCAAGTGTCCTCACTGTAACAACGTTCTGTCTCACTCTGTTATGACTCCTTCATATCACAAGATGGTGGAGGGTGAGAGTGTTACTGGCTGCATGCACACATATGCACACATACACGCGGACGCACACAATGTGTGTCGGCAGCTGACACTCTTTAACACCCTGTCTCTCTCTCACACACTGCTCAGCCAGGACTCACTCCCTCTCCCTCCCTCTCTCCCCCCCCCCCCCCCCCCCCCTCTCTCTCTCTCTCTCTCTCTCTCTCTCTCACACACATGGCTGTGCCAGGACATCCCTAGGCATCTGGGATAGAGCCAGGTGGAGAGAAAGATGGATGGAGAAAGAGCGAGAGAAAGAGAGAGCAGAAGGGAGAAAGAGAGAGTGAGGAAGGGAGGAGGGGAGAGAGAAAAGAGAGGAGAAGAGAGGAGGAGAGAGAAGAAGGGAGGAGGAGAGAGAGAGAAGGGAGGAGGAGAGAGAGAAGAGAGGAGGAGAGAGAGAGAAGGGAGGAGAGGGAGGAGGAGAGAGAGAAGGGAGGAGGAGAGAGAGAAGAGAGGAGGAGAGAGAGAGAAGGAAGGAGGAGGAGAGAGAAGAGAGGAGGAGAGAGAGAGGGAAGGGAGGAGAGGGAGGAGGAGAGAGAGAAGGGAGGAGGAGAGAGAGAAGAGAGGAGGAGAGAGAGAGAAGGAAGGAGGAGAGAGAGAAGAGAGGAGGAGAGAGAGGAAGGGAGGAGAGGGAGGAGGAGAGAGAGGAAGGGAGGAGGAGGAGAGAGAAGGGAGGAGGAGAGAGAGAAGAGAGGAGGAGAGAGAGAGAAGGGAGGAGGAGAGAGAGAGAGAAGGAGGATGAGAGAGAGAGAAGGGAGGAGGAGAGAGAGGAAGGGAGGAGGAGAGAGAGAGAAGGGAGGAGGAGAGAGAGAAGAGAGGAGGAGAGAGAGAAGGGAGGAGGAAGGGAGGAGGTGAGAAAGAAGAGAGGAGGAGAGAGAGAGAAGGGAGGAGGAGAGAGAGAAGGGAGGAGGAGAGAGAGGAAGGGAGGAGGAGAGAGAGAAGGGAGGAGGAGAGTGAAAAGGGAGGAGGAGAGTGAGAAGGGAGGAGGAGAGAGAGAAGGGAGGATGAGAGAGAGAGAAGGGAGGAGGAGAGAGAGAAAGGGAGGAGGAGAGAGAGAGAAAGGGAGGAGGAGAGAGAGAGAAGGGAGGAGGAGAGAGAGAAAGGGAGGAGGAGAGAGAGAGAAGGGAGGAGGAGGAGAGAGAGAAGAGAGGAGGAGAGAGAGAAGGGAGGAGGAAGGGAGGAAGTGAGAAAGAAGAGAGGAGGAGAGAGAGAGGAGGAGGAGAGAGAGAAGGGAGGAGGAGAGAGAGAGAAAGGGAGGAGGAGAGAGAGAAGGGAGGAGGAGAGTGAGAAGGGAGGAGGAGAATGAGAAGGGAGGAGGAGAGAGATGCTTTAAAACAGTCAGTGAGGTCAGAGCAAGAGTAGATGAGTGTGAATGATCACAAGTCAGATAAAGGTGCTGTCACTGTCAGCAGAGTTTAAATACAGCCTGTTAAACACAGGCTTAGAGGACAGGAGAGAGGGGAGAGGAGGGGAAAGAAACAGGGGATGGAAGAGAGATTATAGGGAGAGGTGAGGAGAGACAAAGAGATGGTAAGGGTGAGAGGAGAGGAGTGAATAGGGGTGTGTGATTTGGATGGAGTCAGGCGCAGGAGGGTAAATCACAGAATTTATTTGGCAAATACAGCAGTTCGCAGCCATGCGTAAAACACTACAGTGCTGTAAAACGGCACACTGGAGAAAACAAGGCACATATATCCCGGCGATACAATACATAGAAGCTCCACCGAGCTATCGTCACCTCCACATGAAAACAATCACACACAAAGACCAGGGGGCAGAGTTAATAGTTCTACGGGTACTGATGAGGGGATATGAACCAGGTGTGTGTAAAAAAACAAGACAAAACCAATGGAATGAGGAAAAGAGGAGCGGCAGTGGATAGAAGGCCGGTGACGACGAACGCCGAAGCCTGCCGGAACAAGGAGAGGAGGCAGAGGAGGAGGAAGTGTGGAGAGAAAGGGGGAGTGTGGAGAGAAAGGGGGAGTGGAGGAGAGAAAGGGGGAGTGTGTGATTCATGCTGCATATTTAACCTTCACACGTACGGTACAGCATGTCCTTCCAGAAACACACTGATTAGACAACGAGACGTTGCTCCAAAATACACTTTTCACTGATCTGTCTGTGTGTGTGTGTGTGTGTGTGTGTGTGTGTGTGTGTGTGAAATTTGGTAGTGTTGTTATTGGTAGTGTACACAGATTTGCAATTATTATCTCAGGCTTGTGTTTCTAGCTCCAACGGTAATAACACCTAGCAATATGCTTGTGTTTCTAGCTCCAACGGTAATAACACCTAGCAATATGCTTGTGTTTCTAGCTCCAACGGTAATAACACCTAGCAATATGGTTGTGTTTCTAGCTCCAACGGTAATAACACCTAGCAATATGCTTGTGTTTCTAGCTCCAACGGTAATAACACCTAGCAATATGGTTGTGTTTCTAGCTCCAACGGTAATAACACCTAGCAATATGCTTGTGTTTCTAGCTCCAACGGTAATAACACCTAGCAATATGGTTGTGTTTCTAGCTCCTACGGTAATAACACCTAGCAATATGCTTGTGTTTCTTGCTCCAACGGTAATAACACCTAGCAATATGCTTGTGTTTCTTGCTCCAACGGTAATAACACCTAGCAATATGGTTGTGTTTCTAGCTCCAACGGTAATAACACCTAGCAATATGGTTGTGTTTCTAGCTCCAACGGTAATAACACCTAGCAATATGGTTGTGTTTCTAGCTCCAACGGTAATAACACCTAGCAATATGGTTGTGTTTCTAGCTCCTACGGTAATAACACCTAGCAATATGCTTGTGTTTCTAGCTCCAACGGTAATAACACCTAGCAATATGCTTGTGTTTCTAGCTCCAACGGTAATAACACCTAGCAATATGGTTGTGTTTCTTGCTCCAACGGTAATAACACCTAGCAATATGCTTGTGTTTCTAGCTCCAACGGTAATAACACCTAGCAATATGGTTGTGTTTCTTGCTCCAACGGTAATAACACCTAGCAATATGCTTGTGTTTCTAGCTCCAACGGTAATAACACCTAGCAATATGCTTGTGTTTCTAGCTCCAACGGTAATAACACCTAGCAATATGGTTGTGTTTCTAGCTTCAACGGTAATAACACCTAGCAATATGGTTGTGTTTCTTGCTCCAACGGTAATAACACCTAGCAATATGCTTGTGTTTCTAGCTCCAACGGTAATAACACCTAGCAATATGCTTGTGTTTCTAGCTCCAACGGTAATAACACCTAGCAATATGCTTGTGTTTCTAGCTCCAACGGTAATAACACCTAGCAATATGCTTGTGTTTTCTAGCTCCAACGGTAATAACACCTAGCAATATGCTTGTGTTTCTTGCTCCAACGGTAATAACACCTAGCAATATGCTTGTGTTTCTAGCTCCAACGGTAATAACACCTAGCAATATGCTTGTGTTTCTAGCTCCAACGGTAATAACACCTAGCAATATGGTTGTGTTTCTAGCTCCAACGGTAATAACACCTAGCAATATGCTTGTGTTTCTAGCTCCAACGGTAATAACACCTAGCAATATGGTTGTGTTTCTAGCTCCTACGGTAATAACACCTAGCAATATGCTTGTGTTTCTAGCTCCAACGGTAATAACACCTAGCAATATGGTTGTGTTTCTAGCTCCAACGGTAATAACACCTAGCAATATGGTTGTGTTTCTAGCTCCAACACTGCAGTAATAATACTTAGCAATACAAAACAATACCCAAATAATCCAAAAGCTAAAAGAAAGAAATTAAGAAATATCAAAACGAGCAATGTCAAAGTCCGGAATATAAATATATACACTGTATATATACACTGAGTGTACAAAACATTAAGAACACCTTCCTAGTATTGAGTTGCACCCGCCTGGCACCTACTACCATACCCCGTTCAAAGGCACTTAAATATTTTGTCTTGCCCATTCACCCTCTGAATGGCACACATACACAATCCATGTCTCAATTGTCTCAAGGCTTAAAAATCCTTCTTTAACCTGTCTCCTCCCCTTCATCTACACTGATTTAAGTGGATTTAACAAGTGACATCAATAAGGGATCATAGCTTTCACCTGGATTCACCTGGTCAGTCTATGTCATGGAAAGAGCGGGTGTTCATAATGTTTTGTACACTCAGTATATATAATGGTGTGTAAAGACAGTATAGACAGTATATAAATAGAAAAGATGTGTACAGCAGTAGTTATAGGCCGTGTTGTAGCCAGCTAGTAATAGTGACAAGGTACTGGGCGGAGGACGTCTAGTGGTTACTATCTAACAGTCTGATGCCCTGGAGATAGAAGCTGTTTTTCAGTCTCTCTGTCCCAGTTTTAATGCACCTGTACTGTCTCCTCCTTCTAGATGGTAGTGGGGTGAACAGGCTGTGGCTCAGGTGGCTGAGGTCCTTGATGATCTTCCTGGCTTTCCTGTGACACCGGGTGCTGTAGATGTCCTGGAGGGCAGGCAGTGTGCCCCCGGTGATGTTTTTGGCCTGACCGCACCACCCTCTGTAGAGCCCTGAGGTTGCATTCTGTGCAGTTGCATACCAGGCGGTGATACAGCCCGACAGGATGCTCTCAGTGGTGCATCTGTAGAAGTTCATGAGGATCTTAGGGGCCAAGCCGGATTTCGTGTGTGTGCGTATGTGTGCTCACGCGCCCCACGTTTACTGAGACATTGTTCCCAAATACCCTATTCACTCATATTACTATCTGTTCCTAGCGTCTGAGGTAGACAACTCCTATGTAGGCATCAGTCTGGTTATTCCTAGTGCCTAGGAAAGATGAGATGATTTTATAGATGTCTGTCTGATAGACTGAGGAAAGATGATTTTATAGATGTCTGTCTGACAGACTGAGAAAGATGATTTTATAGATGTCTGTCTGATAGACTGAGGAAAGATGAGATGATTTTATAGATGTCTGTCTGACAGACTGAGGAAAGATGAGATTATTTTATAGATGTCTGTCTGCTACAGTCCCTTGTAAAACGCACACACCACACTCACAAACACACACACACACATACACTCGAGGCTGACATTTCAAACTGTCAGAGGGGATGCTGTCAAATTGTCCACTGCCCCGGGACATGTGTGTGTGTGTGTGTGTGTGTGTGTGTGTGTGTGTGTGTGTGTGTGTGTGTGTGTGTGTGTGTGTGTGTGTGTGTGTGTGTGTGTGTGCAGTGCAGTGCAGTAGTTTGGTTGTCTGGTTGTATTTTGGTTGTTTGGTTGTCTCAGGTCTAAATGTAACATTGTTGTACAAGTCTGTCTTTTTATGTAATACACTTTATACCTTCTACTGTCCGACACCACACAGACACACACACACACACACACACACACACACACACACACACACACACACACACACACACACACACACACACACACACACACACACACACACACACACACACACACAGTCTTGTACAACTAACCTTGTTGGGAACACACAATTCAATCCCATTTAAAATCCTATATTCCCTAACCCCTAACCCTACACCTAACCCTTACCCTAACCTTAACCCTAACCTTTACCCAAAAACCTAACCTTAACCCTAACCCTAAACCTAACCCTAGCTCCTAAACCTAACCCTAAAACTAGCCATAGCTCCTAACCCTAACCCTAACCCTAACCCTAACACTAATTCTAACCTTAACCCTAAACCCCCTAGAAATAACATTTTACCTTGTGGGGACCAACAAAATGTCCCCCGTTGGTCCAATTTTTGCTTGTTTACTATTCTTGTGGGGACTTCTGTTCCCCACAAGTATAGTTAAACACGTCCACACACACACACACACACACACACACACACACACACACACACACACACACACAAACACTCTTTATCGAATTAAACGGTCTCAGCGGTTTGTGGCCGTGCGGGGCTGGGAAATAATACACCATTTCCGCGTCCCAGACTGCCAAATGGTCCCTGGTCAAAAGTAGTGCACTAAATAGGGGACAGGGTACCATTTCAGACACAGACTATTTAATTTAGTGCTGATGTGATGCGGTGGATCTATTCCTTATGTAACGTACCACTAGGACCCATAGGACCCCGGTACACTTCTAAATAGGGAATAGTGTGCCGTTTGGGCCTACATTTACTGCTGACATGCTGAAGTCCGTGTAGTGTATAAATAGTGTTAGTTGCTGTAGCTGGCTGCAGTTTCCTGCTTGTCTTAATTCACTGGTGCCTATATACAGTCTTCTGTCACATGGTGTAATTATGAAGAGGAGGGGGTGAGGGGTTTGTGGGAGGGGGGAATGGGGGGGGGGGGGGGGGGGGGTAGAGGCTGTGTGTGTGTGTTATACTGTAATCTGTCACAAAGGTATAATCGACCAGACCCATTACAGTATCAACTCTGTTTCACTTTCATTCTGTTCCCTTTATCACTCTGTTTTTCTCTATCTATCTATCTATCTATCTATCTATCTATCTATCTATCTATCTATCTATCTATCTATCTATCTATCTATCTATCTATCTATCTATCTATCTCTATCTATCTATCTATCTATCTATCTATCTATCTATCTATCTATCTATCTGTCTGTCTGTCTGTCTGTCTGTTTTCTGTCTGTCTGTCTGTCTGTCTGTCTGTCTGTCTGTCTGTCTGTCTGTCTGTCTGTCTGTCTGTCTGTCTGTCTGTCTGTCTGTCTGTCTGTCTGTCTGTCTGTCTGTCTGTCTGTCTGTCTGTCTGTCTGTCTGTCTGTCTGTCTGTCTGTCTGTCTGTCTGTCTGTCTGCCTGCCTGCCTGCCTGCCTGCCTGCCTGCCTGCCTGCCTGCCTGCCTGCCTGCCTGCCTGCCTGCCTGCCTGCCTGCCTGCCTGCCTGCCTGCCTGCCTGCCTGCCTGCCTGCCTGCCCTCTCTCTCTCTATTTCTCTCTGCCCTCTGTTTCTGTGTTTCTCTCGCTTCATGGCTTACACACCCTCCTCCTGTGTGTGTGTGTGTGTGTGTGTGTGTGTGTGTGTGTGTGTGTGTGTGTGTGTGTGTGTGTGTGTGTGTGTGTGTGTGGACATAACGGTAGCTTTTAAATCCTTCAGATGCTATGGTGGACTAGCAAAGAAGTCAAGTGAGCCGGCTGCAGGCCACTATCTCCATCCCTCTCTTTTCTCTTCTCTTCTCGTCCCTCACTCTCTCTCTTCTGGAACAGGGTTTTCCTCTGCTGCAGAAAGTTACGGATGGATGGAGAAGAGGAGGAGGACGATAGAGAGAGAGAGAGAGAGAGAGAGAGAGAGAGAGAGAGAGAGAGAGAGAGAGAGAGAGAGAGAGAGAGAGAGAGAGAGAGAGAGAGAGAGAGAGAGAGAGAGAGAGAGAGGAGAGAGAGAGACAGGGGGAAGGACACTGGAAGGACAGTGCAGAGAAAAGAGACTAGAGGAGGAAGAGAGCATACACTCAGGGGAATACAAAGGTATACACATACACACATACACATATGTACTGAATATGCAGTGTCTCCAAGACATCGATAGTCAATCATTCACACTGTATCTGGCCTGCAACAAAGTCTCATAGTTTCACTTCCAAATTAGACGTATTACGGATGAACGTCTTTTTTTGACTTATTAATTCTGCATGGTTACAGGGTTAATTCTGCATGGTTACAGGGTTAATTCTGCATTGTTACAGGGTTAATTCAGCATGGTTACAGGGTTGGCTCTGCATGGTTACAGGGTTAATTCTGCGTGGTTACAGGGTTAATTCTGCATGGTTACAGGGTTAATTCAGCATGGTTACAGGGTTAATTCTGGTTACAGGGTTGTTACAGGGTTAATTCTGCATGGTTACAGGGTTAATTCTGCATGGTTACAGGGTTAATTCAGCATGGTTACAGGGTTAATTCAGCATGGTTACAGGGTTAATTCTGCATGGTTACAGGGTTAATTCAGCATGGTTACAGGGTTAATTCTGCATGGTTACAGGGTTAATTCCGCATGGTTACAGGGTTGGCTCTGCATTGTTACAGGGTTAATTCTGCGTGGTTACAGGGTTAATTCTGCGTGGTTACAGGGTTAATTCTGCATGGTTACAGGGTTGAAATAGAAGCGACTCAAAGGTTAACAGTTTAGGTATTCACTAACTGTAAGTCGCTCTGGATAAGAGCGTCTGCAAATTTTTAAAAAATAAATTAGGTTCAGAGTGGTGAAGGTCAGGTTCAGAGTGGTGAAGGTCAGGTTCAGAGTGGTGAAGGTTAGGTTCAGAGTGGTGAAGGTCAGGTTCAGAGTGGTTAAGGTCAGGTTCAGAGTGGTGAAGGTTAGGTTCAGAGTGGTTAAGGTCAGGTTCAGAGTGGTGAAGGTTAGCTTCAGAGTGGTGAAGGTCAGGTTCAGAGTGGTTAAGGTCAGGTTCAGAGTGGTTAAGGTCAGGTTCAGAGTGGTTAAGGTCAGGTTCAGAGTGGTGAAGGTTAGGTTCAGAGTGGTGAAGGTTAGGTTCAGAGTGGTTAAGGTCAGGTTCAGAGTGGTGAAGGTTAGGTTCAGAGTGGTGAAGGTTAGGTTCAGAGTGGTTAAGGTTAGGTTCAGAGTGGTGAAGGTCAGGTTCAGAGTGGTGAAGGTTAGGTTCAGAGTGGTGAAGGTTAGGTTCAGAGTGGTTAAGGTCAGGTTCAGAGTGGTGAAGGTTAGGTTCAGAGTGGTGAAGGTTAGGTTCAGAGTGGTGAAGGTTATGTTCAGAGTGGTGAAGGTCAGGTTCAGAGTGGTGAAGGTCAGGTTCAGAGTGGTGAAGGTCAGGTTCAGAGTGGTTAAGGTCAGGTTCAGAGTGGTGAAGGTTAGGTTCAGAGTGGTTAAGGTCAGGTTCAGAGTGGTGAAGGTTAGGTTCAGAGTGGTTAAGGTCAGGTTCAGAGTGGTGAAGGTTAGGTTCAGAGTGGTGAAGGTTAGGTTCAGAGTGGTGAAGGTTAGGTTCAGAGTGGTTAAGGTTAGGTTCAGAGTGGTGAAGGTTAGGTTCAGAGTGGTTAAGGTCAGGTTCAGAGTGGTGAAGGTTAGGTTCAGAGTGGTGAAGGTTAGGTTCAGAGTGGTTAAGGTTAGGTTCAGAGTGGTGAAGGTTAGGTTCAGAGTGGTGAAGGTTAGGTTCAGAGTGGTGAAGGTTAGGTTCAGAGTGGTGAAGGTCAGGTTCAGAGTGGTTAAGGTTAGGTTCAGAGTGGTTAAGGTCAGGTTCAGAGTGGTTAAGGTCAGGTTCAGAGTGGTTAAGGTCAGGTTCAGAGTGGTGAAGGTCAGGTTCAGAGTGGTGAAGGTCAGGTTCAGAGTGGTTACGGTTAGCTTCAGAGTGGTGAAGGTCAGCTTCAGAGTGATGAAGGTCAGCTTCAGAGTGGTGAAGGTCAGGTTCAGAGTGGTTAAGGTCAGGTTCAGAGTGATGAAGGTTAGGTTCAGAGTGGTGAAGGTCAGGTTCAGAGTGGTGAAGGTTAGGTTCAGAGTGGTTAAGGTCAGGTTCAGAGTGGTGAAGGTCAGGTTCAGAGTGGTGAAGGTTAGGTTCAGAGTGGTGAAGGTCAGGTTCAGAGTGGTGAAGGTCAGGTTCAGAGTGGTGAAGATCAGAGTGGTGAAGGTTAGGTTCAGAGTGGGTAAGGTTAGGGCTATGGTTTGGGGAAGGCTTAAAATAAAATAATTGTAATTTAATTTAAAACAACACACTGTTTCAAGTAACAAGGATTCTCCCGGCTTGCTGGAGCATAGTGAACTGTCGTGGTGCGGTGGTCAGAGTTGAAGATTTTGCCTCCAAGCATCATGAGTTCGTGCTGGGCAATAGTTTAAAAACATTTAGTGAGTGCTGAGGAAAGCATATATCGACGTTCTCAGGCTCTTTAAAAAAAAATCTATTTCTAGTGATCAGCCTGATATCACGTATGTTCCCCCAAACACACACAGTGTCTCATTTCCGCTGACACACGAACAACAACAACACACTATCAATCTCCCTCCCCTCACACACACACACACACACACACACAAGCACGCACACACATGCACATACACACACACACGCATACACAAACAACAAATAATTTGACGTACTTACCCAGGCACACACACACACACACACACACAGGGGAGTGGTATGGGAAGTGAACATGGTTTGTCATATCTCTCACCACTGTGGATTTATCGTACTGGAGCAGCCATAGCCCAGAGAGAGGGCAACACACCCTCACACAGAGACAACCTCCTCTCTCTCTCTCTCTCTCTCTCTCTCTCTCTCTCTCTCTCTCTCTCTCTCTCTCTCTCTCTCTCTCTCTCTCTCTCTCTCTCAGTATTGAAATGCAGTCCAGAGCTTCTCATTAGCTTTGGGTAATTACTGAGCTTCTCATTAACACTTCCCTTAACAAGCTTTAACTTCACACACCGCATAAACTTTTCATTAACACACATACACACGCCACAGAAGTGCGAGGGTTAACGTATGCAAACACACACACATGCATTAACTGTCACGATCGTTAACGGAAGATACGGACCAAGGCGCAGCGTGATAAGCGTACATTTTATTAAGTACTTAACACGACACAAAACAACAAACAAACGATACGTGAAGTCCTAGGTTACACAAAACAAACCTTAACGGAACAAGATCCCACACCGACTAGTGCCAAACGGCTGCCTAAGTATTGTACCCAATCAGAGACAACGAGATACAGCTGCCTCTGATTGGGAACCACCCCGGCCAACATAGATCTAAACGATCTAGAACATCAACATAGAAAATATAACACAGAAACTACACACCCTTGCTCAACATTTCAGAGTCCCCAGAGCCAGGGCGAGACAGTACCCCCCCCCCCCCCCCCCAAAGGCGCGGACTGCGACCGCGCCACACAAACACAACAGGGTAGGGGCCGGGTGGGCATTCCGCCTCGGAGGCGGATCTGGCTCTGGGCGTGACCACCACCTTCTCTCCACCTCCCCGTTGCGCCCCTGATCTGGTCTGGCACCGCTGACTGGAGCTGGACCCGACGACGGTGGATCAAACCGTACAGGCTCCGGACTGGAGCCGCTGGCCGGAGCTGGACTGGACACCGGTGGAGCGGATTGCTCTGGCTCCGGAGTGGATCCGCTGACTGGAGTTGGACCGGACCCCGGTGGAGCGGATTGCTCTGGCTCCGGAGTGGAGCAGCTGACCGGTGCCAGACCAGGCACCGGTGGAACAGGCACGGGCTGTGCCGGACTGGACACACGCACCACTGGCTTGGTGCGGGGAGCAGGAACGGGCCGGACCAGGCTGACGACGCGCACCACTGGCTTGGTGCGGGGAGCAGGAAAGGGCCGGACCGGGCTGACGACGCGCACCACTGGCTTGGTGCGAGGGGCAGGAACAGGCCGGACCGGGCTGGCAACACGCACCACTGGCTTGGTGCGAGGGGCAGGAACTGTCCGTGCTGGACTGGGAATACGCACCACTGGCTTGGTGCGGGGAGCAGGGACGGGCCGGGCCGGACTGGGAACACGCACCACCAGCTTGGTGCGGGGAGTAGGAACGGGCCGGGCCGGACTGGGAACACGCACCACTGGCTTAGTGCAAGGAGCAGGAACGGGTCGGGCTGTACTGGGAAACTGAACATGCACCACTAACTTAGTGCGTGGAGCAGGAACGGGCCGGACCGGGCTGGCGACGCGCACCACTGGCTTGGTGCGAGGGGCAGGAACAGGCCGGACCGGGCTGGCGATGCGCACCACTGGCTTGGTGCGAGGGACAGGAACGGGCCGGGCTGGACTGGGAATACGCACCACTGGCTTGGTGCGGGGAGCAGGAACGGGCCGGGCCGGACTGGGAACACGCACCACCGGCTTGGTGCGGGGAGCAGGAACGGGCCGGGCCGGACTGAGAACACGCACCACTGGCTTAGTGCGAGGAGCAGGAACGGGCCGGACCGAGCTGGCGACGCGCACGACTGGCTTGGTGCGAGGGGCAGGAACAGGCCGGACCGGGCTGGCGACACACACCACTGGCTTGGTGCGAGGGGCAGGAACAGGCCGGACCGGGCTGGCGACGCGCACTACTGGCTTGGTGCGGGGATCAGGAACGGGCCGGACCGGGCTGGCGACACACACCACTTGCTTGGTGCGAGGAGCGGGACTGGGTTTCCTTATAAACCTCCGCTCCTTCTGCTGCCTAACCAGTTCCTCTCGCCGAGCCTCTACACTCTCCCTCTCCCTTAACGCCTCTTGTAGCTCCTCCCTCCGACCAATTAACTCCTGCTCCCTCTGGACCAATAGCCCCCGTAACCTGGTGGCCTCCTCTCCTAGTCTGCAGATTCGCCCTGTAGCTGCCTCCTGCTGCCCCGTCGTCCACGCCGTGTGCCCCCCCCCCAAAATGTTCTTGGGGTTGCCTCTCGCCTGTCCGCCGTCGGCACGGTTGGCGCCGTTTCTCCTCTCCTGCCTGGGCATTTACCTTTGCCCATGGCCCTTTCCCCGTGAATATCTCCTCCCATGACCACCATTTGCCCACCTGAGACATCGCTATCTTCTCCTCCTGGGCACGCTGCTTGGTCACTTTTGGTGGGATCTTCTGTCACGATCGTTAACGGAAGATACGGACCAAGGCGCAGCGTGATAAGCGTACATTTTATTAAGTACTTAACACGACACAAAACAGCAAACAAACGATACGTGAAGTCCTAGGTTACACAAAACAAACCTTAACGGAACAAGATCCCACACCGACTAGTGCCAAACAGGCTGCCTAAGTATGGTCCCCAATCAGAGACAACGAGATACAGCTGCCTCTGATTGGGAACCACCCTGGCCAACATAGATCTAAACGATCTAGAACATCAACATAGAAAATATAACACAGAAACTACACACCCTGGCTCAACATTTCAGAGTCCCCAGAGCCAGGGCGTGACATTAACATACATATGTACGCACACACATCAACGGACACACACACCGGAACAGTGGCGTCCCTCCCCCCTCTTTCCCTCCCTCCCTCTCACCCTCTCCATCTCTCCCTCCCTCCCTTTCTCCCTCCCACCACCCCTCTCTCCCTCTCTCCCCCTCTCCCTCTCTCCCTCTCTCCCTCTCTCCCGCTCTCCCTCTCTCCCTCTCACCCTCTCCATCTCTCCATCTCTCCCTCCCTCCCTCTCTCTCCCTCCCACCATCCCTCTCTCCCTCTCTCCCCCTCTCCCTCTGTCCCTCCCTCCTCCCACCCTCTCACCCTCTCCATCTCTCCCTCCCTCCCTCCCTTCCTCCATCCCACCATCCCTCTCTCCCTCTCTTCCCCTCTCCCTCTCTCCCTCCCTCCCTCTCTCCCTCTCTCCCTCTCCCTCCCTCCCTCTGTCCCTCCCTCCTCCCATCCTCTCACCCTCTCCATCTCTCCCTCTCTCTCCCCCTCTCTCCCTCTCTCTCTTTCTCTCTCTCTCTCTCTCGCTCTCTCTCTCTCTCTCTCTCTCTCTCCCTTCCTCTTTCCCTCTCTCTCTCTCTTTCTCTCACTCCTTCTTATTCTCCTCCTCCTCATCATCATCTTTACTCCACTCGTTCTTCATCATCTGTTTTTGCTTCTCCTTATGTCTTCTTTCTGGTTCCTTCCCAAATGACACCCTGTCCCCTTTATAGTGCACTACTTTTGATCCCTCCTCTATATTTTCATCAAGGATTATGGTTAACGTTATGGAAATACCTGGGATTATTATTCATTATGAGGTTCTCTGAGTGTTTGAAGGGTTGTGTGTGTGTCTGCGTTTGTGTTTGTTGGTGTCTCTCTCTTTGTGTCTCTCTGTCTGTCTCTCTGTGTCTCTCTCTGTCTCTCTGTGTCTCTCTGTGTCTCTCTGTGTCTCTCTGTGTGTCTCTGTGTGTCTCTCTGTATCTCTGTGTGTCTCTCTGTGTCTGTGTCTGTGTCTGTCTCTCTGTGTCTCTCTGTGTCTCTCTGTGTCTCTCTGTGTCTCTCTGTGTCTCTGTGTGTCTCTGTGTCTCTCTGTGTCTCTGTATGTCTCTGTGTCTCTTTGTGTCTCTGTGTCTATGTGTGTCTCTCTGTCTCTGTGTCTGTGTCTGTCTCTCTGTGTCTCTGTCTCTCTCTGTCTCTCTGTCTCTCTGTGTGTCTCTGTCTCTCTGTGTTTCTGTGTCTCTGTGTCTCTCTGTGTCTCTCTCTGTGTGTCTGTGTCTGTCTTTCCATCATGTGTTTCTGTCTTTCCAATGTGTGTGTGTGTGTGTGTGTGTGTGTGTGTGTGTGTGTGTGTGTGTGTGTGTGTGTGTGTGTGTGTGTGTGTGTGTGTATGTGTGTGATTGTCATAATTTAGTGTTTAAATGGACCATTGGTCTGTGTTTGCATATCTCTTGTGTGAGTTGTGATTGCGAGAGGAGAGAGGAGAGAGCAGACACAGCTTTCTGAGCCTACGTCCCAAATGGCACCCTATTCCCTACATAGTGCACTACTTTTGACCAGAGCCCATAGAGGAAATAGGGTGCCATTTGGGATATAACCTGAGAGCTGCTGAGTCATCTGTTTAATTCATATTTTAAATCCTTTTAATATTCTGTTATTACCATCATGTAATGGAGTTTTCATACACGCATTCTGCATAATGATACAAAATAGTCTGAACTTGCAATATATTTGCTACAAACTTGAAATGGAATATATCAACTAATTCAGGATTTGACCCCTCCCTCCCTCCCTCCCTCCCTCCCCCTCCCTCCCTTCATTCGTCCATCCATCCATGCATCTATCCATCCATCCATGCATCTAATTATCTGTCCATTCATCCATCTGTCCACCATCAGTCCATCCATTCATCCATCCATCCTTTCATCCATCAATCCCTACATCCATCATCCATCCTTTCATCCATTCATCCATGCATCTATACATCTGTCCATCCATCTATTCATCCATCCATCCATCCATCCATCTATCCATCCATCTATACATCCATCAGTCCAGCCATTCATCCATCCATGCATCTATCCATCCATCCACTCATTCATCCATCCAGCCTTTCATTCATCCCCACACCAAATACTACTCTACCTTCTACTGGCTAAATACACTATTTTAATATCTTAGGAAAGGCTTTCTACCAGGCAGACTGAGAGTGCCAATAACACACATACACACATACACACATACACACACACACACTCTCACACACACACACGCACGCACATTAGCGATTGGCACTTAGCAACGCAAGGGGAATCACCTGACCTGAGTTTAATAATGCAATAATTCACCCTTCTGCCTCGACCATCCCTCCTTCTCTCCCTCCCTCCATCCCTCCCTCTCTCCCTCCCTCCATCCCTCCCTCTCTCCCTCCCTCCATCCCTCCCTCTCTCTCTCCCTCCCTCCATCCCTCCCTCTCTCCATCCCTCCATCCCTCCCTCTCTCCATCCCTCCTTCCCTCCCTCTCTCCATCCCTCCTTCCCTCCTTCTCTCCCTCCATCCTTCCCTCCCTCCTTCCCTCTCAATCGCTCAAACACTCATCTCATGTTCAACCACTCTCTTTATCTTTGACATTTAATATTTCTTCTCTCTTTCTCTCTCTCCTTTCCTTCTCATTTCATGTATCTCCCTCTACCTCTCAAATGTTTTATCCTCTCTCTCTCTCTCTCTCTCTCTCTCTCTCTCTCTCTCTCTCTCTCTCTCTCTCTCTCTCTCTCTCTCTCTCTCTCTCTCTCTCTCTCTCTCTCTCTCTCTCTCTCTCTCTCTCTCTCTCTCTCTCTCTCTCTCTCTCTCTCTCTCTCTCTCTCTCTCTCTCTCTCTCTCTCTCTCTCTCTCTCTTTCTCTCCCTCTCCACTCCACTCCAAAATGTAAACCATTAACTTATGAATGTTGATCAGTCATTTATAGTATGGAGATCAACTTAATATTAACAGCCATCTAATAAACCTTTCATAAAGCTGTTGAAGATTGCACCTTAATGTAAAGTGCTACGTTTACCTACACTACGTCATGATAGGATGTTTAACTATACTACATCATGATAGGATGTTTAACTACACTACATCATGATAGGATGTTTACCTACACTACATCATGATAGGATGTTTAACTACACTACATCATGATAGGATGTTTAACTACACTACGTCATGATAGGATGTTTAACTACACTACATCATGATAGGATGTTTAACTACACTACATCATGATAGGATGTTTAACTACACTACGTCATGATAGGATGTTTAACTACACTACATCATGATAGGATGTTTAACTACACTACATCATGATAGGATGTTTAACTACACTACATCATGATAGGATGTTTAACTACACTACATCACGACAGGATGTTTAACTACACTACATCATGATAGGATGTTTAACTACACTACATCATGATAGGATGTTTAACTACACTACATCATGATAGGATGTTTAACTACACTACATCATGATAGGATGTTTAACTACACTACATCATGATAGGATGTTTTAACTACACTACATCATGATAGGATGTTTAACTATACTACATCATGATAGGATGTTTACCTACACTACATCATGATAGGATGTTTAACTACACTACATCATGATAGGATGTTTAACTACACTACATCATGATAGGATGTTTACCTACACTACATCATGATAGGATGTTTAACTACACTACATCATGATAGGATGTTTAACTACACTACATCATGATAGGATGTTTAACTACACTACATCACGACAGGATGTTTAACTACACTACATCATGATAGGATGTTTAACTACACTACATCATGATAGGATGTTTAACTACACTACATCATGATAGGATGTTTAACTACACTACATCATGATAGGATGTTTAACTACACTACGTCATGATAGGATGTTTAACTACACTACATCATGATAGGATGTTTAACTACACTACATCACGACAGGATGTTTAACTACACTACGTCATGATAGGATGTTTAACTACACTACATAGAGAGGAGAGAGAGAGAGAGAGAGAGAGAGAGAGAGAGAGAGAGAGAGAGAGAGAGAGAGAGAGAGAGAGAGAGAGAGAGAGAGAGAGAGAGAGAGAGAGAGAGAGAGAGAGAGAGAGAGATAGAACCCATATTTATGTTTATTTATTTTCCCATTTGTACTATGACCATATTAGAGACACATATTTCCCTCAGATTACAGCGATCCACAAAGAATTCGAAAACAAATCCAATTTTGATAAACTCCCTTATCTACTGGGTGAAAAACCACAGTGTGCCATCACAGCTGCAAGATTTGTGACCTGTTGCCACAAGAAAAGGGCAACCAGTGAAGAACAAACACCATTGTAAATACAACCCATATTTATGTTCATTTATTTTCCCATTTGTACTTAAAACTATTTGCACATTGTTACAACACTGTATATATACATAATATGACATTTGAAATGTCTTTATTCTTTTGGAACTTCTGAGTGTAATGTTTACTGTTAATATTTATTGTTTATTTCACTTTTGTTTACTATCTACTTCACTTGCTTTGGCAATGTTAACATACGTTTCCCATGCCAATAAAGCCCTTAAATTGAAATTGAAATTGAATTGAGAGAGAGAGAGAGAGAGAGAGAGAGAGAGAGAGAGAGAGAGAGAGAGAGAGAGAGAGAGAGAGAGAGAGAGAGAGAGAGAGAGAGAGAGAGAGAGAGAGAGAGAGAGAGAGAGAGAGAGAGAGAGAGAGAGAGAGAGAGAGAGAGAGAGAGAGAGAGAGAGAGAGAGAGAGAGAGAGAGAGAGAGAGAGAGAGAGAGAGAGAGAGAGAGAGAGAGAGAGAGAGAGAGAGAGAAGAGAGAGAGAGAGAGAGAGAGAGAGAGAGAGAGAGAGAGAGAGAGAGAGAGAGAGAGAGAGAGAGAGAGAGAGAGAGAGAGAGAGAGAGAGAGAGAGGCCCACATTGAGACAGCAGGACAGACAGTAACACACACAGAGTAATCCTTTGTGATGGCTGGTTGGCTGTAATGTCTAAAGTCCTCAGCAGAGGGACAGAGCGACAGCTAATTGAATATGCATGAAATAAGGCCCAGGGGGAGAGATGATAGGGGACCATGTTATTAGGCTGAATGAACTGTTATTCCCAGTAGGACGCTGCTGTTAGCCAATGAGCAAGGGACCGGGGGGGGGGATGTTTCATCCTCATGTGGTTGTCTGCAAGCAATAGTGGATATAGGATTAGGAGAGGAATGGAGTGTAGGCCTTAAATGCTCACGACACAATAGATAAGTAAAACTACACTCAACACCACATAGACCAGAATACTGAAAATATATGCTAGAAAAACCTTCTTCAACAACAATACAACTCTGAACTTTCACACTTTACTTTTTTTTTTAAATCTCGCTAGCACTGCATCTGCTACTAGCAACTATCTCTGAAGATCTTTGAAGGATCGTGATGTGAGGTTGTCTCACCTACTTTAAGTGAATGCTCTGAATGCTCTTATTGGGAGCCACTCTGGATAAGACTGGATAAGGCTGGATAAGGCTGGATAAGACTGGGTAAGACTAGATAAGACTGGATAAGGCTGGATAAGGCTGGATAAGACTGGGTAAGACTAGATAAGACTGGATAAGACTGGGTAAGACTGGGTAAGACTGGGTAAGACTAGGTAAGGGTGGGTAAGACTGGATAAGACTGGATAAGACTGGGTAAGACTGGGTAAGACTGGGTAAGACTGGTTAAGACTAGGTAAAACTGGATAAAACTGGGAGTCCCCTGTAGCTCAGTTGGTAGAGCATGGCGCTTGCAACGCCAGGGTTGTGGATTCGTTTCCCACGGGGGGCCAGTATGAAAATGTATGCACTCACTAACTGTAAGTCGCTCTGGATAAGAGCGTCTGCTAAATGACTAAAATGTAATGTAATGTAGAGATCCTTCATTACTAGAAGGTTTTAGTTGTTATGATGGAGTTATAGCTACTACATTTACATTATTTAGCAGACGCTCTTATCCAGAGCGACTAACAGGAGCAATTAGGGTTAAGTGCCTTGCTCAAGGGCACATCGACAGATTTTTCACCTAGTTGGCTCGGGGATTAGAACCAGCAACCTTTCGGTTACTGGCACAACTCTCTTAACCACTAAGCTACCTGCTAGAGATCCTTCATTACTAGAAGGTTTTCACAGGGCTCTAGTAGAAAGTAGTGTGATAGGATGCCCATAGGGCTCTAGTAGAAAGTCGTGCACTATATACGGTATAGGACACCATTTGGGATTCAAACAGTGTCTTCTGCATGCCTAGTGTTAGATTCTAAAATAAACTCACGGACGACTAGTAAAGCTCAAACCAAGTTTATTCACCCACTGGGTCACACAGCTGGTTGTGGGTTCGTTTCCCACGGGGGGGTATGAAAAATGTATGCAGTCACTAACTGTAAGTCGCTCTGGATAAGAGCGTCTGCTAAATGACTAAAATGTAAAATGTAAAAAATATATATATTTATACCCTCTACTGGGCGGAGTCAACTCCTTGCAAATCTAGACAGCCAATAGATCTCTGTGGCTAGGCAGGAAATAAAGTGATGTGGGCAATAAACTATTCCTTCTGCCTTCATGTGACATGATCTGACCTCGGCCCACGTTCCACAGCTATCCACCCTTATCAGTGACCTCAACCACGTGATTGCCTTTTCCCTTAGTATCTTTCCAGACCCATTCTACTTATCCAGCCTCCATTGACCCCCACCATATACATTCCTCATACATGTAACCATTAACTTCTAGTATGGCAAGTATTTCAAACTAGAACCCAACACTAGATATATATCTATCTATATACTAGTATGTGTACTAGATATGTAAATGTAATGTTGAGAAGAGAGAGAGGGAGAGATATAGAGATGGAGAGAGAGAGATAAATAATAATAATAATATGCCATTTAGCAGATGCTTTTATCCAATGCGACTTACAGTCTTGTGTGCATACACATGGGTAGTTCCGGGGATCGAACCCACTACCTTGGTGTTACAAGCACTGTGCTCTACCAGCTGAGCTACAGAGGACCATGAAAGAGGGCGAGATGGAGAGGGACTTACCAGCTCTAACCTTTTAGCACTATTATACTCATCTACACACACACACGATCCAAGATGGCGTTGCAGTGCGGTCGTGTTCTCTGTTGTGTATCTGTGTAAATAGCCAGTTTTTTGTATATTTTTTTTGTATTTTACGTATATATTTCCCTATCACACTTTTCATCCTTCTACTAAATATACTTTCCTGCAACCCGCCTCACTCAATGTGGAACAGATTTGATTATTTACTCACCTTTATCTAGAATCTCCAGTTGAAACTAGCCAGCCAGCTAACTAGCTATTAGCCACCGTTAGCGGTTTTACATTTACATTTTAGTCATTTAGCAGACGCTCTTATCCAGAGCGACTTACAGTTAGTGCATACATTATTATTTTAAATTTGTAGTATTTTTTTAGTGTTTTTTATTTTTTTTCATACTGGCCCCCCATGGCAATCGAACCCACAACCCTGCCGTTGCAAACACCATGCTCTACCAACTGAGCTACATCCCTGCCTGCCATTCCCTCCCCTAGACGACGCTGGGCCAATTGCGCACCGCCCCATGGGTCTCCCGGTCGCGACCGGCTATGACAGAGCCTGGATTCGAATCAGGATCTCTAGTGGCACAGCTGGCACTGTGATGCAGTGCCTTAGACCACTGCACCACTCGGGAGACTAGATTTTCACCCCTAACATCGGATTTTCTGCCGGAATAACTGAATCACTGGACCTTAACACCGGATTGCAACTAGCTAGCTGCAACCGAATGGATGTTGCTGTAGGCTAATCACCACTGCCCCCGAAGCAAGCACCAGTTAGCCTCGAGCAAGGCCCATATCCTGGCTATCTACCTCTTTGTCTACCGGATGGGAGTAGCCAGCTAACTAGCTACTTGCTATTAGCCACCGTTAGCGTTTTTTCACCATTGTCCGTGACCTGCACTACCTACCAGCCAGCTCTAGCCTGGACTATTATCGGCCAGTCTGCACTGTCTGCACAGTGCGTTATCGACCCAGAACATATTCTGCCGGAATCACTAAATCACTGGACCTTTAACACCGGTTCATCGCAACTAGCTAGCTGCAACCAAATGGATGTTGTTGTTGGCTAATCAGTCCGCCTCTGTTCCTCTGGTGATGTAGAGGCTAACCCAGGCCCTGCAGCCCCCAGTATCACCTACTCCCCAGGAGCTGTCATTTGTTGACTTCTGTAACCGTAAAAGCCTTGGTTTTCTGCACGTTAACATCAGAAGCCTCCTTCCTAAGTTTGAGTTATTCGCTGCGTTAGCGCACTACGCCAACCCTGATATTCTAGCAGTGTCTGAATCCTGGCTTAGGAAGGCCACCAAAAATTCAGAAATGTCCATCCCCAACTACAACATTTTCCGTTTAGATAGAACTGCCAAATGGGGTGGAGTTGCAATCTACTGTAGAGATAGCCTGCAGAGCTCTATCATACTACCCAGGTCTGTGCCCAAACAGTTTGAGCTCCTACTTCTAAAAATCCACCTTTCCAGAAATAAGTATCTCACTGTTGCCACTTGCTACAGACCCCCCTCAGCCCCCAGCTGTGCCCTGGACACCATATGTGAATTGATTGCCCCCCATTTATCCTCAGAGTTCATACTGCTTGGTGACCTAAATTGGGATATGCTTAACACCCCGGCCATCCTACAATCCAAACTAGATGCCCTCAATCTCACACAAATTATCAACGAACCTACCAGGTACAACCCTAAATCCGTAAACATGGGCACCCTCATAGATATCATCCTGACTAACTTACCCTCTAAATACACCTCCGCTGTCTTCAACCAGGATCTCAGCAATCACTGCCTTATTGCCTGCGTCCGTAACGGGTCCGCGGTCAAACGACCACCCCTCATCACTGTCAAACGCTCCCTAAAACACTTTAGCGAGCAGGCCTTCCTAATTGACCTGGCCCAGGTATCCTGGATGGATATCGATCTCATTCCATCAGTAGAGGATGCCTGGTTGTTCTTTAAAAGTGCTTTCCTCTCAATCTTAAATAAGCATGCCCCATTCAAAAAATTCAGAACTAAGAACAGATATAGCCCCTGGTTCTCCTCAGACTTGACTGCCCTTGACCAGCACAAAAACATCCTGTGGCGTACAGCATTAGCATTGAATAGCCCCCGCGATATGCAACTTTTCAGGGAAGTTAGGAAAGCAGTTAGGAAAGCAAAGGCTTGCTTTTTCATACAGAAATGTGCATCCTGTAGCACTAACTCCAAAAAGTTTTGGGACACTGTAAAGTCCATGGAGATTAAGAGCACCTCCTCCCAGCTGCCCACTGCACTGAGGCTAGGAAACACTATCACCACCGATAAATCTACAATAATTGAGAATTTCAACAAGCACTTTGCTACGGGTGGCCATGCTTTCCACCTGGCTACCACTACCAGCTCTGCACCCTCCGCTCCAACTTGCCCATGCCCCCCCCCCCCCCCCCACCCCTACAGCTGCAAAATCTGGACCCCTACAAATCATCTGGGCTTGACAATCTGGACCCTTTCTTTCTAAAAATAGCCGCCGAAATTGTCGCAAAACCCTATTACTAGCCTGTTCAACCTCTCATTCATAATGTCTGAGATCCCCAGAGATTGGAAAGCTGCCGCGGTCATCCCCCTCTTCAAAGGGGGTGACACTCTAGATCCAAACTGTTACAGACCTATATCAATTCTGCCCTGCCTTTCGAAAGTATTTGAATGCCAAGTTAACAAACAGATCACCGACCATTTCGAATCCCACGTACCTTCTCCGCTATGCAATCCGGTTTCCGAGCTGGTCATGGGTGCACCTCAGCCACGCTCAAGATCCTAAACAATATTATAACCGCGATCGATAATAGACAGTACTGTGCAGCCGTCTTCATCGACCTGGCCAAGGCTTTCGACTCTGTCAACCACTGCATTCTTATTGGCAGACTAAATAGCCTTGGTTTCTCAAATGACTGCCTCGCCTGGTTCACCAACTACTTCTCAGATAGAGTTCAATGTGTCAAATTGGAGGGCCTGTTGTCTGGACCTATGGCAGTTTCTATGGGGGTGCCACAGGGTTCAATTCTTGGGCCGACTCTTTTCTCTGTGTACATCAATGATTTCACTCTTGCTGCTGGTGACTCTCAGATCCACCTCTATGCAGACGACAGCATTTTGTATACATCTGGCCCTTCATTGGACACTCTCAAGTAGGGTCAGGAAGTGACCCTCAGTGTTGTTAAGTCTGCGTTAACAAACCTCCAAACGAGCTTCAATGCCATACAACACTCCTTCCGTAGCCTCCAACTACTCTTAAACACTAGTAAAACTAAATGCATGCTCTTCAATCGAACGCTGCTGGCACCCGCCCATCCGACTAGAATCACTACTCTCGACGGGTCTGACCTAGAGTATGTGGACAACTACAAATACCTAGGTGTTTGGTTAGACTGTAAACTCTCCTTCCAGACTCACATTAACATCTCCAATCCAAAGTTAAATCTAGAATCAGCTTCCTATTTCGCAACAAAGCCTCCTTCACTCATGCTGCCAAACATGCCCTCGTAAAACTGACAATCCTACCGATCCTTGATTTCAGCGATGTCATTTACAAAATAGCCTCCAACACTCTACTCAGCAAATTGGATGTAGTCTATCACAGTGCCATCCGTTTTGTCACCAAAGCCCCATATACTACCCACCACTGTGACCTGTACACTCTTGTTAGCTGGTCCTCACTACATATTCGTCGCCAAACCCACTGGCTCCAGGCCATCTATAAATCACTGCTAGGCAAATCCCCACCTTATCTTAGCTCATTGGTCACCATAGCAACACCCACCCGTAGTATGCGCTCCAGCAGGTATATCTCACTGGTCATCCCCAAAGCCAACACCTCCTTTGGCCGCCTTTCCTTCCAGTTCTCTGCTGCCAATGACTGGAGCGAACTGAAAAAATCTCTGAAGCTGGAGACTCTTATCTCCCTCACTAACTTTAAGCATCAGTTGTCAGAGCACCTTACCGATCACTGCACCTGTACACAGCCCATCTGAAATTAGCCCACCCAACTATCTCATCCCCATAGTGTTATTTATTTTGCTCATTTGCACCCCAGTATCTCTATTTGCACATCATCTCTTGCACATCTATCATTCCAGTGTTAATACTAATTGTAATTATTTTGCACTATAGCCTATTTATTGCCTTACCTCCATAACTTGCTACATTTGCACACACTGTATATATATTTTCTGTTTATTTTTGACTTGATGTTTTGTTTTACCCCATATGTAACTCTGTGTGTTTAGTTGTTTTTATCACACTGCTTTGCTTTATCTTGGCCAGGTCACAGTTGTAAATGAGAATTTGTTCTCAACTGGCCTACCTGGTTAAATAAAGGTGAAATAAAATAAAACACACACACACACACACACACACACACACACTGGCTCTCTCTCTCTCTCTCTCCCTCCTCTCCTTTCTCTCTCTCCCTTCATCTCTCTCTCTCTCTCTCTCTCTCTCTCTCTCTCTCTCTCTCTCTCTCTCTCTCTCTCTCTCTCTCTCTCTCTCTCTCTCTCTCTCTCTCTCTCTCTCTCTCTCTCTCTCTCTCTCTCTCTCTCTCTCTCTCTCTCTCTCTCTCTCTCTCTCTCTCTCTCTCTCTCTCTCTCTCTCTCTCTCTCTCTCTCTCTCTCTCTCTCTCTCTCTCTCTCTCTCTCTCTCTCTCTACTGTATTCTCTAGTTCCCTCTACAGTTGACTCTCTAGAAGATATTCAAGGAAGACTTATTGTCCTCGTAATGGAGTTCACCTCCTAACTCCTCCACTTCTGAGTGCACTTCATAGTACATACTCCTTCACAGAGTTCTGAGGCAAAGCGCCTTTTGAAGTAGTGCATCTAATTTCCCAAGTTGTTTGCGTCCCAAATGACACCCTATTTCCTATTTAGCGCACTACTTTAGATCAGGGATCATACAGGGAATAGGGTGCCATTTGATAGACAGCACTCTAGTTATCTGTTTTAGTTTCCACAACTTCCTTCTAAGTCTGTGTTCCAAATGGCACCCTATCACCCATTGACCCTGGTTAAAACTAGTGCACTATATAGGGGATAGGGTGCCATTTGGGATGCATGACAAGCACTACTCCGTAAAGAGTGTCTGTCTGCGTCTTCATTTATTTTCAGTTGGTAACACCTTAAAGGTGTTGTGCTTGTCAATGTCTGAGAAGAGAAGGAGAGAGTGACTGGGGGGAGGAGAGACAGAAGGATAGAGGGAGAGAGGGAGAGAGAGAAGGAAGGAGAGACAGAAAGGAGAGAGGGAGAGAGGGAGAGAGAGAGAAGGAAGGAGAGAGACAGAAGGATAGAGGGAGAGAGGAGAGAGAGAGAGAGAGAAGGAGAGAGTGGCTGGGGGAGGAGAGACAGAAGGATAGAGGGAGAGAGGGAGAGAGAGAAGGAAGGAGAGAGTGACTGGGGGAGAGAGGGAGAGAGAGAAGGAAGGAGAGAGTGACTGGGAGAGGAGAGACAGAAGGATAGAGCGAGAGAGAGAGGGAGAGAGGGAGAGAGGGAAGGAAGGAGAGAGTGACTGGAGGAGGAGAGACAGAAGGACAGAGGGAGAGAGGGAGAGAGAAGGAAGGAGAGAGTGACTGGAGGAGGAGAGACAGAAGGATAGAGGGAGAGAGGGAGAGAGAGAAGGAAGGAGAGAGTGACTGGGGGAGGAGAGACAGAAGGATAGAGGGAGAGAGGGAGAGAGAGAGAAGGAAGGAGAGGGAAGGACACAAAAAGGAGAGAGGGAGGGTTGAAGGAGAGATGGAAAGAGGTGGGGAGGGAGAGAGGGATGATTGAAGCTTCAGATTGAGTGTATCCCACTCCAGGGCGCACAGGTGCTTCTCTTCTCTCCTGTAGAGCACTAATTACAAACACAAAGGCAATTAACCCACACACACACAGTTACACACACACACACACACACACAATACTTGGTATGTTTCTCCAAACCAAAGTCACTGTTAGGTCATTCAGATAGATGTGTTCTTGTCTAAGGGTTAGAGGCATGACCTGAGAGTGTGTGTGCGTGTGTGTGTGTGTGTGTGTGTGTGTGTGTGTGTGTGTGTGTGTGTGTGTGTGTGTGCATGTGTGAGTGTGTGTGTGCGTGTGTGTGTGTTCGCATGAATGTGTGCGTCTCTCTAGAGACTAGGGCTGTTCTGAGAGTCCTTGAAGAGAGAGAGAGAGAGAGAGAGAGAGAGAGAGAGAGAGAGAGAGAGAGAGAGAGAGAGAGAGAGAGAGAGAGAGAGAGAGAGAGAGAGAGAGAGAGAGAGAGAGAGAGAGAGAGAGAGAGAGGAGGGAATGCACAGTGTGTGTGTTTCATACCAGGATGTGTTTTCTATGAAGTTATTACTGGAGGAGGAGGAGGAGGAGGAGGAGGAGGTGTATTTCCGGGGGAGAGTGTGTGTGTTCTGATGAAGCTCTGTACTCTAAGGGGGAGTGTGTGTGTTCGGATGAAGCTCTGTACTCTAAGGGGGAGTGTGTGTGTTCGGATGAAGCTCTGTACTCTAAGGGGGAGTGTGTGTGTTCGGATGAAGCTCTGTACTCTAAGGGGGAGTGTGTGTGTTCGGATGAAGCTCTGTACAGTAAGGGGGAGTGTGTGTGTTCGGATGAAGCTCTGTACTCTAAGGGGGAGTGTGTGTGTTCGGATGAAGCTCTGTACTCTAAGGGGGAGTGTGTGTGTTCTGATGAAGCTCTGTACTCTAAGGGGGAGTGTGTGTGTTCGGATGAAGCTCTGTACTCTAAGGGGGAGTGTGTGTGTTCGGATG
Source organism: Coregonus suidteri (assembly GCA_036851935.1). Classification (NCBI taxonomy): domain Eukaryota; kingdom Metazoa; phylum Chordata; class Actinopteri; order Salmoniformes; family Salmonidae; genus Coregonus; species Coregonus suidteri. The sequence goes on from CM072220.1 coordinate 10,782,581, forward strand.
AAGCTCTGTACTCTAAGGGGGAGTGTGTGTGTTCGGATGAAGCTCTGTACTCTAAGGGGGAGTGTGTGTGTTCTGATGAAGCTCTGTACTCTAAGGGGGAGTGTGTGTGTTCGGATGAAGCTCTGTACTCTAAGGGGGAGTGTGTGTGTTTCGGATGAAGCTCTGTACTCTAAGGGGGAGTGTGTGTGTTCTGATGAAGCTCTGTACTCTAAGGGGGGAGTGTGTGTGTTCGGATGAAGCTCTGTACTCTAAGGGGGAGTGTGTGTGTTCGGATGAAGCTCTGTACAGAAAGGGGGAGTATGTTTGTAGCTGTAGGAGTGTGTGTATTTTAAGGAGTTCACGGTATTGTAGACTGAGAAAATTACTCTGGAAGAGTGTGTGTGTGTGTGTGTGTCAGATAATTCAGTCTGCTCTAATCAAATGAGAACATTTCCTACATTTTAGTCATTTAGACGCTCTTATCCAGAGCCACTTACAGAAAGCAGTGAGCACATACGTTTTCATACTGATCCCCCCGTGGGAATTGAACCCACAACCCTGGCGTTGCAAGCGCCATGCTCTACCAACTGAGCTACACGGGGGAAAGTTAGAGTCACAACAACCAATTAAAACACTCCAGGTCTAGATTAGAGTCCAGGGCTCAGTTACACTCCATTACTAGAGGTCTAGATTAGAGTCCAGGGCTCAATTACACTCCATTACTAGAGGCCTAGATTAGAGTCCATGGCTCAATTGCACTCCATTACTAGAGGTCTACACTAGAGTCCAGGGCTCCATTACTAGAGGTCTAGATTAGAGTCCAGGGCTCAATTACACTCCATTACTAGAGGTCTAGACTAGAGTCCAGGGCTCAATTACTCTCCATTACTAGAGGTCTAGATTAGAGTCCAGGGCTCAATTACACTCCATTACTACAGGTCTAGATTAGAGTCCAGGGCTCAATTACACTCCATTACTAGAGGTCTAGACTAGAGTCCAGGGCTCAATTACTCTCCATTACTAGAGGCCTAGATTAGAGTCCATGGCTCAATTGCACTCCATTACTAGAGGTCTAGACTAGAGTCCAGGGCTCAATTACTCTCCATTACTAGAGGTCTAGATTAGAGTCCAGGGCTCAATTACACTCCATTACTAGAGGTCTAGATTAGAGTCCAGGGCTCAGTTACACTCCATTACTAGAGGTCTAGATTAGAGTCCAGGGCTCAATTACACTCCATTACTAGAGGTCTAGACTAGAGTCCAGGGCTCAATTACTCTCCATTACTAGAGGCCTAGATTAGAGTCCAGGGCTCAATTACTCTCCATTACTAGAGGCCTAGATTAGAGTCCAGGGCTAAATTACTCTCCATTACTAGAGGCCTAGATTAGAGTCCAGGGCTCAATTGCACTCCATTACTAGAGGTCTACACTCCATTAGAGTCTAGAGGGGCTCCATTACTACTAGAGGTCTAGATTAGAGTCCAGGGCTCAATTACACTCCATTACTAGAGGTCTAGATTAGAGTCCAGGGCTCAATTACACTCCATTACTAGAGGCCTAGATTAGAGTCCAGGGCTCAATTACACTCCATTACTAGAGGCCTAGATTAGAGTCCAGGGCTCAATTACTCTCCATTACTAGAGGCCTAGATTAGAGTCCAGGGCTCAATTACACTCCATTACTAGAGGTCTAGACTAGAGTCCAGGGCTCAATTGCACTCCATTACTAGAGGTCTAGATTAGAGTCCAGGGCTCAATTACACTCCATTACTAGAGGTCTAGATTAGAGTCCAGGGCTCATTACTATTACCAGGGCTCAATTACTCTCCATTACTAGAGGTCTAGATTAGAGTCCAGGGCTCAATTACTCTCCATTACTAGAGGCCTAGATTAGAGTCCAGGGCTCAATTACTCTCCATTACTAGAGGCCTAGATTAGAGTCCAGGGCTCAATTGCACTCCATTACTAGAGGCCTAGATTAGAGTCCAGGGCTCAATTACACTCCATTACTAGAGGTCTAGATTAGAGTCCAGGGCTCAATTGCACTCCATTACTAGAGGTCTAGACTAGAGTCCAGGGCTCCATTTACTAGAGGTCTACACTAGAGTCCAGGGCTCCATTACTAGAGGTCTAGATTAGAGTCCAGGGCTCCATTACTAGAGGTCTATACTAGGGCTCAATTACTAAAGATCTAGACTAGAGTCCAGGGCTCCATTACTAGAGGTCTAGATTAGAGTCCAGGGCTCCATTACTAGAGGTCTAGTATAGAGTCCAGGGCTCCATTACTAGAGGTCTACACTAGAGTCCAGGGCTCCGTTACTAAACAATGTCAAAAATATGTAAATGATTACACTGCAGAAGAATACAGTACTTTATAATACAATACAATCTTTCATATACTGCTTTCACATAGGTATTTAGGCTGTACATTGTTTTGCCAGGTTTATATATTTTTTGGCCCATTACTAGTCTACACTATCTCCGTTATGTCAAAAATAGTAAATGATTACACTGCAGAAGAATGTTTATATGATACATACAATCTTACATTTCTACCACATTTTTGTCTGCATACACCTTTTATACTTCCTGTGCGCACGCCGGCGTGCCGGGGATGAGTGGTAGTAGCTGTGTTCAGATGTGGGTAGACGTCTATTTTCATAAATCCATTGAATATACACCATCAAAAATAAGTCCATTATTCATTAGTTTTAGGCAGGTCCTAAGAAACATGATAAGAGCAATAAAATGGATTTTCAAAAGAATAGAATAGCATATTTTGAATTGAATTAGGTCATGGATTCCAAATGAAATCAATAGTTAGTTATTTTGTTCATTTATCCTTAAGAGTCTATTGACACACCCTGTGCATCAATCTAAGTAAGATAATAAACAAATCCCCATCAAAATCCGTCAGTTAGAGATGTCCGTTTTTTTTTTTGCATGGGCTGCATCTCAATCCACCACAACCTTTTTGCATGGGCTGCATCTCAATCCACCGCATCCGCCTATGTCGGCCTTCAGCATCTGCAATGGAAGGTGGCTGAGATATATCGATGTTTGTCAGACCATGAGACATCCTGAAAATCGGTCTTCTCACGAAAACGTCTGTAGCGTCCAAACTATTGTGACCACTCCATGGAAAGGGGAGACTCTCACGAACACGACGGTGTTCTCCGTTTTGCTCTACGACCCCCACAAGTGTCACAGGGCTCGTCTGAAGGTAACCCATACAAACAAATGGAAGTATGGAGGTAGTTTTGTGCCAACAAAAATAAGGGGTTAAATATGTGTCCAAAAAAAAACACAAATATTTCCTGTGCTTTGTTATATCTCCTAGATATAGGACAGACACTTCAAAACGTTATTCCTTATGATTTATGTTTTGACTGTCCTTTTTGCCATTTATGAATGTGTTATCCACTGCGTTTCTCTGGGCTTTAGCAGTAAAAACTTAGACTTTTAGTGGTTAATCAGACCTACCTGGCCACAGTCAACACACATATATTTTATAGTAAGGATATAATGCAATAAACAGCATAACATACAACAAATATTTTCCCACAGAACTCGTCACAGGAACCTGTGGAACCGCTGTCAACTTGTGGAACCGCTGACCACATTTCATCTCTTTCCCACCCTCCCTCTGCTTTGTTAGGGAGCAGGCGTAGGGTCTTACATTGAGAGTATCTTCATCATGATACTGATAGAAAATGATAGCAATCCTATTTTCTCCCTATGTGAAACTACTTGTCAAGTACCTGGAAGTATATTAGATTTCGTTTTTTTACAAATCCATTCTGTGATTTCATTGTGGGAAAAAACACTACTACATGATGAAATACCACAATGTTTTTGAACTACATTTCTAAGTCAATGAGATTTAAATTGGTACGACAACCAAATACACCTTCCTCGATAAGAAATAGATGTAGGTACAACAGGAAGAGTAAGTGCAGGAACGGTAATAATGACATGATATCATTAGGCTATACATCGTCGCTATACATTATCTCATGTGAAACAGCCCTGCTAAAACCAACTGCGGCAGATAACCACGTCTGTTCCTACACTCAGAACCATAAATCTTCATGAACGTGGACCTTGGAGTCTACCTAATGTAACAATCCCCCCCCCCCCCACACACACACACACACAACAACACACACACCGATAAATTATCCAATGATGATAATCAGATTTATTTACTAATCTAGAATGTCCTTGTTCTAATCCAGAATGTCCTTGTTCTAAACCAGAATGTCCTTGTTCCAATCCAGAATGTCCTTGTTCTAAACCAGAATGTCCTTGTTTCCTAAACCAGAATGTCCTTGTTCTAAACCAGAATGTCCTTGTTCTAATCCAGAATGTCCTTGTTCTAAACCAGAATGTCCTTGTTCTAATCCAGAATGTCCTTGTTCTAAACCAGAATGTCCTTGTTCTAATCCAGAATGTCCTTGTTCTAAACCAGAATGTCCTTGTTCCCTTGTTTCTAAACCAGAATGTTCTAATCCAGAATGTCCTTGTTCTAATCCAGAATGTCCTTGTTCTAATCCAGAATGTCCTTGTTCTAATCCAGAATGTCCTTGTTCTAATCCAGAATGTCCTTGTTCTAATCCAGAATGTCCTTGTTCTAATCCAGAATGTCCTTGTTCTAATCCAGAATGTCCTTGTTCTAAACCAGAATGTCCTTGTTCTAATCCAGAATGTCCTTGTTCTAGCTGGCAGTCGTATTCTCTTCTCTATTGTCCTACCATGCTAAATGACTTCACTAAGCAGGGTTGGTTATTTACTCATTACAGACCAAGATAAGTGTTGAATCTATTACAGATAGAATTGGTTGGATCTGCTGTGTGTGTGTGTGTGTGTGTGTGTGTGTGTGTGTCTCTTTCTCTCTGTCGAAGGGAGTGTGTGTGTGTGTTTCAAGTTTTAATGTCACGTGCACAGTACAGTCGTGGTCAAAAGTTTTGAGAATGACACAAATGACACTAATTTTCACAAAGTCTGCTGCCTCAGTTTTAATGAATTGCAATTAATTGCAAAGTTCCTCTTTGCCATGAAAATGAACTTAATCCCCCAAAAACATTTCCACTGCATTTCAGCCCTGCCACAAAAGGACCAGCTGACATCATGTCAGTGATTCTCTCGTTAACACAGGTGAGAGTGTTGACGAGTACAAGGCTGGAGATCACTCCGTCATGCTGATTGAGTTAGAATAACAGACTGGAAGCTTTAAAAGGAGGGTGGTGCTTAAAATCATTGTTCTTCCTCTGTTAACCATGGTTACCTGCAAGGAAACACGTGCTGTCACCATTGCTATGCACAAAAAGGGCTTCACAGGCAAGGATATTGCTGCTAGTAAGATTGCACCTAAATCAACCATTTTTCGGATCATCAAGAACTTCAAGGAGAGAGGTTCAATTGTTGTGAAGAAGGCATCAGGGCGCCCAAGAAAGTCCAGCAAGCGCCAGGACCGTCTCCTAAAGTTGATTCAGCTGCGGGATTGGTGCACCACCAGTGCAGAGCTTGCTCAGGAATGGCAGCAGGCAGGTGTGAGTGCATCTGCATGCACAGTGAGGCGAAGACTTTTGGAGGATGGCCTGGTGTCAAGAAGGGCAGCAAAGAAGCCACTTCTCTCCAGGAAAAACATCAGGGACAGACTGATATTCTGCAGAAGGTACAGGGATTGGACTGCTGAGGACTGGGGTAAAGTCATTTTCTCTGATGAATCCCCTTTCCGATTGTTTGGGGCATCCGGAAAACACCTTGTCCGGAGAAGACAAGGTGAGCGCTACCATCAGTCCTGTGTCATGCCAACAGTAAAGCATCCTGAGACCATTCATGTGTGGGGTTAGTTCTCAGCCAAGGGAGTGGGCTCACTCACAATTTTGCCTAAGAACACAGCCATGAATAAAGAATGGTACCAACACATCCTCCGAGAGCAACATCTCCCAACCATCCAAGAACAGTTTGGTGAAGACCAATGCCTTTTCGAGCATGATGGAGCACCTTGCCATAAGGCAAAAGTGATAACTAAGTGGCTCGGGGAACAAAACATCAACATTTTGGGTCCATGTCCAGGAAACTCCCCAGACCTTAATCCCATTGAGAATTTGTGGTCGATCCTCAAGAGGCGGGTGGACAAACAAAAACCCACAAATTCTGACAAACTCCAAGCATTGATTACGCAAGAATGGGCTGCCATCAGTCAGGATGTGGCCCAGAAGTTAATTGACGGCATGCCAGGGCGGATTGCAGATGTCTTGAAAAAGAAGGGTCAACACTGCAAATATTGACTCTTTGCATAAACTTAATGTAATTGTCAATAAAAGCCTTTGACACTTATGGAATGCTTATAATTATACTTCAGTTACCATAGTAACATCTGACAAAAATATCTCATAACACTGAAGCAGCGAACTTTGTGAAGATCAATACTTGTGTCATTCTCAAAATGTTTGACCACGACTGTACAGTGAAATGCCTTTTTTGTAAACTCTAAACCCAACAATGTAGTAATCAATAATAATACTATAACAAGGTCGGAAATAAAACACATCAGATATAAAAATAAGAAATAAGAAGAACAGGAGAAAGTAAGAAGCTAAATACAGGGTCAGTTCCAGTACCATATTAACAATGTGCAGGGATACTGGAGTGATGGAGGTAGATATGTATAGGGGTAAGGTGACTATATACAGGGTCAGTTCCAATACCATATTAACAATGTGCAGGGATACTGGAGTGATGGAGGTAGATATGTATAGGGGTAAGGTGACTATATACAGGGTCAGTTCCAATACCATATTAACAATGTGCAGGGATACTGGAGTGATGGAGGTAGATATGTATAGGGGTAAGGTGACTAGGCAACAGAATATATGATAAACAGAGTAGCAGCAGCTTGTGAGTGGGTGTGTAGAGTCAGTATAAATGTGTGTGTGTGTCCGTGTGTGTGTGTGTGTGTCCGTGTGTGTGTGTCCGTGTGTGTGTCCGTGTGTGTGTCCGTGTGTGTGTTCATTCTCATCTTTCAGGAGATTCTGTCACTAACGAGCCGTCAGAGATCAACTGACTGTCATACCATCTATTAGAGAACACACACGTCTCCTGACACTCAAAACACACTCCTCTGACAGCTGAGATGCTTTGCTCATAACTGTGTGTGTGTGCAGCCTCTTGTTCAGCTGGCATCATACTCTCTCAGTTTAATCACTTCTCCTCCTTCTCTCTCTCTTCTCCTCCTTCTCTCTCGCTTCTCCTCCTTCTCTCTCTCTTCTCCTCTTCCTCTCTCTCTCTCTTCTCGTCCTTCTCTCTCTCTCCTCCTTCTCTCTCTCTCTTCTCCTCCTTCTATGTTTCTCTCTTCTCCTCCTTCTCTCTCTTTCTTCTCCTCCTCCTTCTCTCTCTCTTCTCCTCCTGCGTCTCTCTCTTCTCTTCCTCATTCTCTCTCTCTCTCTTCTCCTCCTTCTCTCTCTCTCTTCTCCTCCTCTCTCTCTCTTCTCCTCCTCTCTCTCTCTTCTCCTCTCTCTCTCTCTCTCTCTCTCTCTCTCTCTCTCTCTCTCTCTCTCTCTCTCTCTCTCTCTCTCTCTCTCTCTCTCTCTCTCTCTCTCTCTCTCTCTCTCTCTCTTCTCCTCCTTCTCTCTCTCTTCTCCTCCTCTCTCTCTCTTCTCCTCCTCTCTCTCTCTTCTCCTCCTCTCTCTCTCTCTCTCTCTCTCTCTCTCTCTCTCTCTCTCTCTCTCTCTCTCTCTCCTCTCTCTCTCTCTCTCTCTCTCTCTCTCTCTCTCTCTCTCTCGCAGTCTCTTCTTCTCCTCCTCTTGCTCTCTCTCACTCTCTTCTCCTCCTCTCTCGCTCTCTTCTCACTCTCTCTCTCTTCTCCTCCTCCTCTCTCTCTCTCTCTCTCTCTCTCGCTCTCTCTCTTCTCCTCCTCTCTCTCTCACACTCTCTTCTCCTCCTCTCGCTCTCTCTTCTCTCTCTCTCTCTCTCTTCTCCTCCTCTCTCTCTCTTCTCCTCCTCTCTCTCTTCTCCTCCTCTCTCTCTCTTCTCCTCCCTCTCTCTCTTCTCCTCCTCTCTCTCTCTCTCTCTCTCTCGCTCTCTCTCTCATCCTCCTCTCTCTCTCTCACTCTCTTCTCCTCCTCTCGCTCTCTCTTTTCGCTCTCTCTCTTCTCCTCCTTCTCTTCTCTTTTCCTCTCTCTCTCTCTCTCTCTCTCTCTCTCTCTCTCTCTCTCTCTCTCTCTCTCTCTCTCTCTCTCTCTCTCTCTCTCTCTCTCTCTCTCTCTCTCTCTCTCTCTCTCTCTCTCTCTCTCTCTTCTCATCCTTCTCTCTCTCTCTTCTCCTCCTCTCTCTCTCTTCTCCTCCTCTCTCTCTCTTCTCCTCCCCCTCTCTCTCTCTCTCTCTCTCTCTCTCTCTCTCTCTCTCGCGGTCTCTCTTCTCCTCCTCTTGCTCTCTCTCACTCTCTTCTCCTCTCTCTCGCTCTCTTCTCGCTCTCTCTCTCTCTCTCTCTCTCTCTCTCTCTCTCTCTCTCTCTCTCTCTCTCTCTCTCTCTCTCTCTCTCTCACACTCTCTTCTCCTCCTCTCTCGCTCTCTCTTCTCTCTCTCTCTTTTCTCCTCCTCTCTCTCTCTTCTCCTCCTCTCTCTCTTCTCCTCCTCTCTCTCTCTTCTCCTCCCTCTCTCTCTTCTCCTCCTCTCTCTCTCTCTCGCTTTCTCTCTTATCCTCCTCTCTCTCTCTCACTCTCTTCTCCTCCTCTCGCTCTCTCTTTTCGCTCTCTCTCTCCTCTCCTCCTCTCTCTCTCTCTTCTCCTCCTTCTCTTTCTCTTTTCCTCCTCTCTCTCTCTCTCTCTCTCTCTCTCTCTCTCTCTCTCTCTTTCTCCTTCTCTCTCTCTCTCTTCTCCTCCTCTCTCTCTCTCTCTCTTTTCCTCCTCTCTCTCTCTTCTCCTCC
>CM072220.1:10798990-10803990 GCA_036851935.1 Coregonus suidteri
CATCCTAGTATAGTCTACTGATGACAGGTCTTTATATATATCATCCTAGTATAGTCTACTGATGACAGGTCTTTATATATATCATCCTAGTATAGTCTACTGATGACAGGTCTTTATATATATCATCCTAGTATAGTCTACTGATGACAGGTCTTTATATATATATCATCCTAGTGTAGTCTACTGATGACAGGTCTTTATATATATCATCCTAGTATAGTCTACTGATGACAGGTCTTTATATATATCATCCTAGTATAGTCTACTGATGACAGGTCTTTATATATATCATCCTAGTATAGTCTACTGATGACAGGTCTTTTATATATATCATCCTAGTATAGTCTACTGATGACAGGTCTTTATATATATCATCCTAGTATAGTCTACTGATGACAGGTCTTTATATATATATCATCCTAGTATAGTCTACTGATGACAGGTCTTTATATATATCATCCTAGTATAGTCTACTGATGACAGGTCTTTATATATATCATCCTAGTATAGTCTACTGATGACAGGTCTTTATATATATCATCCTAGTATAGTCTACTGATGACAGGTCTTTATATATATTTATATATATCATCCTAGTATAGTCTACTGATGACAGGTCTTTATATATATCATCCTAGTATAGTCTACTGATGACAGGTCTTTATATATATCATCCTAGTATAGTCTACTGATGAGGTCTTTATATATATCATCCTAGTGTCTACTGATGACAGGTCTTTATATATATCATCCTAGTATAGTCTACTGATGACAGGTCTTTATATATATCATCCTAGTATAGTCTACTGATGACAGGTCTTTATATATATCATCCTAGTGTAGTCTACTGATGACAGGTCTTTATATATATCATCCTAGTATAGTCTACTGATGACAGGTCTTTATATATATCATCCTAGTATAGTCTACTGATGACAGGTCTTTATATATATCATCCTAGTATAGTCTACTGATGACAGGTCTTTTATATATATCATCCTAGTATAGTCTACTGATGACAGGTCTTTTTATATATATCATCCTAGTATAGTCTACTGATGACAGGTCTTTATATATATCATCCTAGTATAGTCTACTGATGACAGGTCTTTATATATATCATCCTAGTATAGTCTACTGATGACAGGTCTTTATATATATCATCCTAGTATAGTCTACTGATGACAGGTCTTTATATATATCATCCTAGTATAGTCTACTGATGACAGGTCTTTATATATATCATCCTAGTATAGTCTACTGATGACAGGTCTTTATATATATCATCCTAGTATAGTCTACTGATGACAGGTCTTTATATATATCATCCTAGTGTAGTCTAGTGGGTGCCATTTTGGATGCAGTTAGGTGCCACCAACCTGGGAATAGGACATTTGGGACTTCAGTCACTTTTATCCAAGCGACTTACATTCATGTGTGCATTCATTTCATGTATGGGTAGGTCCCGGGAATCAATCCCACTACTCTGGTGTTGCAAGCGCCACGCTCTACCAACTGAGCTACAGTGGACCACACAGGTAGTGCACCGTGTGGGAAATAGGGCGTTATTCGCGACGCAGTCCAGGTTCCGTCATGTGGAAAGGACATCGGTGAAACTGCATGTAAATAATTCATAGAGATGAGACCGATGAAGTTATAGATTTCTTAGAATAGAAGCTCACCTTTTAGCATAGGCTGAAATGTGCTCTCTATCTATCCATCTATCCCTCTCTCGCAATCTCGCTCTTGCTGTCTTCAAAGGGGTCCAAACCTTTTAAGAAATGAAGGACACTTTTAACCCCCTCTTTCTCTCTCTCGCTCTCTTCAAAGGGGTTCAAACCTTTCAAAAGAGAGGTGAGGGACACTTTAACCCTCTCCCTCTTTTTTTCTCTTCCTCCCTACATCCCTCCAACCCTCTCTATCTCTTTCTCAGAGTTGCTGAGTAGTGATTTGCTAATGAAAGGCCTGTTACGTCAAGGAGAGAAAAATAGAAAACTAAGCAGAGAATGAGAGAGAGAGAGAGAGGTGAGAGAGAGAGGGATAGAGAGAGAGAGAGAGAGAGAGAGAGAGAGAGAGAGAGAGAGAGAGAGAGAGAGAGAGAGAGAGAGAGAGAGAGAGAGAGAGAGAGAGAGAGAGAGAGAGAGAGAGAGAAAGCAATCCTCTGCCAAGGTCTTTCCTAATGAAGGAATTATAATGCAAGGGTCCATCTCTATCTTTCTCTCTCTCTCTCCCTCCCTCGCTCCCTCACTCTCTCTGCTCCACAGACTTGACCTTAATTCCCACCTATATCAAATCACTCCTCCCTCCCTCCCTCCCTCCCTCCCTCTGTTAGCCTTGTTTTTTTTTGTTCTCCCTGCACCTCCTTCCTTCCCCACCTCCCTATACCTCCTATCTGTTCTCTCCATCCACCTCCCTCCTTCCCCACCTCCCTATACCCCCTATCTGTTCTCTCCATCCACCTCCCTCCTTCCCCACCTCCCTATACCCCCTATCTGTTCTCTACCTCCACCTCCCTCCTTCCCCACCTCCCTATAGCCCCTATCTGTTCTCTCCATCCACCTCCCTCCTTCCCCACCTCCCTATACCCCCTATCTGTTCTCTCCATCCACCTCCCTCCTTCCCCACCTCCCTATAGCCCCTATCTGTTCTCTCCATCCACCTCCCTCCTTCCCCACCTCCCTATACCTCCTATCTGTTCTCTCCATCCACCTCCCTCCTTCCCCACCTCCCTATAGCCCCTATCTGTTCTCTCTCCATCCACCTCCCTCCTTCCCCACCTCCCTATACCTCCTATCTGTTCTCTCCATCCACCTCCCTCCTTCCCCACCTCCCTATAGCCCCTATCTGTTCTCTCCCTCCACCTCCCTCCTTCCCCACCTCCCTATACCTCCTATCTGTTCTCTCCATCCACCTCCCCCCTCCAGTCTCATTTCTATCTCAATCTGTTGATCCCTCCCTTCACATTCTCTGTTTTTTTGTGTTTCCTTACTTCCTGCTTTCACTTCTTTCCCCCTCTCTCCCCCCACTCTCTCTCTCTCTCTCTCTCTCTCTCTCTCTCTCTCTCTCTCTCTCTCTCTCTCTCTCTCTCTCTCTCTCTCTCTCTCTCTCTCTCTCTCTCTCTCTCTCTCTCTCTCTCTCTCTCTCTCTCTCTCTCTCTCTCTCTCTCTCTCTCTCTCTCTCTCTCTCTCTCTCATCCCCTACCTGCCTCTCTTTCTCCCCTGTCTCCCCTCCTCCCTCTCCCTCTCCCCCCATCTCTCTCTCCCTCTGTATCTCTCCCACTCCCTCTCTCTCTCACTCAATTCAAAGACAGTGTGTAGCTCTCTGTAAAGTCCCTCCATCAGCACTCTGCCCTGTCCTGCCCTGTCCTGCCCGTCCGTCACTTTCACTGCAGATCCACCTGATTTAGCACAGGGACACACACACACACACACCGACACACACACACACACACACACACGACACACACACACACACGATTTTCTGTCTGGCATTTGACACAGCGTAATCAGAGAGGTCTGAGATTGTGTGTCTCCACAATATCCTGTTTTCTACAGCTCACATTAAAAGCTTTTTCTCCACCAGCTATGCAAAGGTCAAATCTCGCTCGAGCGTTCGAGTCTGTTAAATTACTGCAATGCTATTGTACTCACACTCACACACACATACACAGACACAGACACACACACACACACACACACACACACACACACACAAACTAGCCCCGGGGGAAAACACTAACTGGGTTACAACGTTCTACTAAAATTGCATCAAATTTGTGAATAGGTTGTGTCAGTGCTGTGTGTGTGTGTGTGTGTGTGTGTGTGTGTGTGTGTGTGTGTGTGTGTGTGTGTGTGTGTGTGTCAGCACTGCCAAGGCTGTATTTCGTTGCATATTTAAAAATGTTATGTTGTTATTGTGTGGTTACCAGACTAAAACAGAGAGAGTTGAAGAAAGGGGGGGAGGGGATGCGATCAGGACACGCAGGTTGAAATATCAAAACGAACTCTGAACCAACTTGGGGACAGGTCGAAACACACATGAAACATTCATGGACATTTAGCTAGCTGGCTTAGAGTTGCTAGCTAATTTGTCCTGGGGTATATACATTGGGGTTATTTTACCTGAAATGTACAAGGTCCTTTTTTTTGCTGGATCTTTGTAGAATATCGACCCATTTTGAGTGACACAAAATCGTGTGTTCTTTACTCCAACAATTAATCCACAGATAAAAGGAGAAACATAGTCCGTTTCTAGTAATCTCTCCTAATTCAATCTTCTGTGGATTTTATACGGCGTTGGCAACCAACTTTAAGGTGCATTACTGCAGCCAACTGAACTGGAGTTTTGGACCTTGTTCTTTCAATCACCCACATGAGTATATGCTCCTAAAAAACCAATGAGTAGATGGGAGAGGCGGGACTTGCAGACCATCATCAGTCTAAACTAGAACCAAGTTCTATTTTAGTGCCTGGCTACGCAGACGCTCGCGAGCAGTTTGGATGAAATGATTGAATAACATGTACATTTATTTAGCAACGCGGCAGGTGTGGTTGTCACGCCCTGACTCAGAGGACGCTTATATGTTGAGTCAGGGTGTGTGTATATTCATTGTTGTGATGTTCTATGTTGTATTTTCTATGTTTAGATCTAGGATGTCTAGATCTATGTTGGCCGGTGTGGTTCCCAATCAGAGACAGCTGTCGCTCGTTGTCTCTGATTGGGGACCATACTTAGGCAGCCTATTGGCACTGGTGGGTTGTGGGATCTTGTTCCGTGTGAGGTATGTTGTTTGTCTACCTTGGACGTCATGTATCGTTTGTTTATTGTTTTGTCGTTGTGTTTATTCGTAAATAAACATGTATGCATATCACGCTGCGCCTTGGTCCGTCCTGTCGATGAACGAACGTGACAGTGGTCAACATGTTAGTTCCAGTGTTTGGGTTTTTCATCACTGCTTATTTGGACAAATGCTGAATTCGCAGGTATTGCCCGTAACTTGC
>CM072220.1:10811490-10838990 GCA_036851935.1 Coregonus suidteri
AGCTACTTGCTATTAGCCACAGCCAGCGGTGTTTCACCCAGAACCTTGGATTTTTTTCCGCTGGATTAATTTTAATCACTGGACATTGATCACCGGATATTCGGCCAGTCTGCACACAGCGCGTTATCGACCCAGAACATATCAGTTTTTCCGCCGGAATCACTGAATCACTGGACCTTTAACTCCGGATTCATCGCTACCAGCTGGCTACAACAAAACGGACGCTGTGGTCTGGCTAAGCATCCTGAGCTAGGCCCATCTCCCGGCTATCTACCTCTCTGTCAACCGGACGGGACCACCTAGTGTTGACACGAAGCCCCGCCGATCCTACACGACTGGTCTGCCGACGAAATCGTCTGATGTGGTTACGACGTTAACCACGAAGATTCCATCCATCTGCTAGCCCTTACTAGCCCCTGCTAACCCTCTTACTCACTAGTGCTTCACCACCGGACCTTATGATAACTCAGCTATACAGCTGATATCTGCTGGACTGTTCCTTTTTACGGTACTACATCCTGTTTATGTTTAGCCTCAGCCCAAACATGGTTAGTTTATTGTTGTTTCGGTTATTTCTAATTGTACTATATCACTGTAGACCCCCCAGCCTAGCTAAACCTGCCTTAGATAGCTATTTTGTCCCTCCCCCCATACACTCAGAGACCGACTCAATTTATGCCTCTAGAGATACTATCTCTTTCATTGTTACCCAACGCTCAGGTTTACCTCCACTTTACTCATATCCTTCCATATCCTTGTCTGTACATAATGCCCTGAATCTTTTCTATAACACCCGGAAATCTGCCCCCTTTATTCTATGTACCCAACGCACTAGAAGACCAGTTCTTAAAGCCTTTAGCCGTATCCTTATTCTAGTCCTCCTCTGTTCCTCTGGTGATGTAGAGGCTAACACAGGCCCTGCAGCCCTCAGTATCATCACTCTCCCTACTCCCCAGGCGCTATCATTTGATGACTTCTGTAATCGCAAAAGTCTTGGTTTCTTGCACATAAATATCAGAAGTCTACTTCCTAAGTTTGAGTTATTCACTGCGTTAGCACACTCTGCCAACCCTGATGTTCTAGCAGTGTCTGAATCCTGGCTCAGGAAGGCCACCAAAAATTCTGAAATTTCCATCCCCAACTATAACATTTTCCGTCTAGATAGAACTGCCAAAGGGGGTGGAGTTGCAATCTACTGTAGAGATAGCCTGCAGAGCTGTATCATACTATCCAGGTCTGTGCCCAAACAGTTTGAGCTTCTACTTCTAAAAATCCACCTTTCCAGAAATAAGTCTCTCACTGTTGCCGCTTGCTACAGACCCCCCTCAGCCCCCAGCTGTGCCCTGGACACCATATGTGAATTGATTGCCCCCCATTTATCCTCAGAGTTTGTACTGCTTGGTGACCTAAATTGGGATATGCTTAATACCCCAGCCATCCTACAATCCAAGCTAGATGCCCTCAACCTCACGCAAATTATCAACGAACCTACCAGGTACAACCCTAAATCCGTAAACATGGTACCCTCATAGATATCATCCTGACTAACACACCCTCTAAATACACCTCAGCTGTCTTCAACAGGATCTCAGCGATCACTGCCTTATTGCCTGCGTCCGTAACGGGTCCGCGGTCAAACGACCACCCCTCATCACTGTCAAACGCTCCCTAAAAACACTTTAGCGAGGAGGCCTTCCTAATTGACCTGGCCCAGGTATCCTGGATGGATATAGATCTCATTCCGTCAGTAGAGGATGCCTGGTTGTTCCTTAAAAGTAATTTCCTCTCAATCTTAAATAAAACATGCCCCATTCAAAAAATACAGAACTAAGAACCGATATAGCCCCTGGTTCTCCTCAGACTTGACTGCCCTTGACCAGCACAAAAACATCCTGTGGCGTACAGCATTAGCATCAAATAGCCCCCGCGATATGCAACTTTTCAGGGAAGTTAGGAACCAATATACACAAGCAGTCAGGAAAGCAAAGGCTAACTTTTTCAAACAGAAATTTGCTTCCTGTAGCACTAACTCCAAAAAGTTTTGGGACACTGTAAAGTCCATGGAGAATAAGAGCACTTCCTCCCAGCTGCCCACTGCACTGAGGCTAGGAAACACTATCACCACCGATAAATCTACAATAATCGAGAATTTCAACAAGCATTTTGCTACAGCTGGCCATGCTTTCCATCTGGCTACCACTAACCCGGCCACCAACTCTGCACCCTCTTCTGCAACTTGCCCATGCCCCCCCCCCACTTCTCCTTCACACAAATTCAGACAGCTGATGTTTTGAAAGCGCTGCAAAATCTGGACCCCTACAAATCAGCTGGGCTAGACAATCTGGACCCTTTCTTTCTAAAACTAGCCGCCGAAATTGTCGCTACCCCTATATACTAGTCTGTTCAACCTCTCTTTCATAACGTCTGAGATCCCCAGAGATTGGAAAGCTGCCGCGGTCATCCCCCTCTTCAAAGGGGTGACACTCTAGATCCAAATTGCTACAGACCTATATCCATCCTGCCCTGCCTTTCGAAAGTATTCGAAAGCCAAGTTAACAAGCAGATCATCGACCATTTCGAATACCACCGTACCTTCTCCGCTATGCAATCCGGTTTCCGAGCTGGTCACGGGTGCACTTCAGCCACGCTCAAGGTCCTAAACGATATTATAACCGCGATTGATAATAGACAGTACTGTGCAGCCGTCTTCATCGACCTGGCCAAGGCTTTCGACTCTGTCAACCACCGCATTCTTATTGGCAGACTAAATAGCCTTGGTTTCTCAAATGACTGCCTCGCCTGGTTCACCAACTACTTCTCAGATAGAGTTCAGTGTGTCAAATCGGAGGGCCTGTTGTCTGGACCTATGGCAGTCTCTATGGGGGTGCCACAGGGTTCAATTCTTGGGCCGACACTTTTCTCCGTGTATATCAATGATGTCGCTCTTGCTGCTGGTGACTCTCAGATCCACCTCTACGCAGACGACACCATTTTGTATACATCTGGCCCTTCATTGGACACTGTGTTAACAAACCTCCAAACGAGCTTCAATGCCATACAACAATCCTTCAGTAGCCTTCAACTGCTCTTAAACACTAGTAAAACTAAATGCATGCTTTTCAATCGAACGTTGCTAGCACCCGCCCCCACCGACTAGAATCACCACTCTCGACGGGTCGGACCTAGAGTATGTGGACAACTACAAATATCTAGGTGTCTGGTTAGACTGTAAACTCAACTTCCAGACTCACATAAAGAATCTCAAATCCAAAGTTAAATCTAGAATCGGCTTCCTATTTCGCAACAAAGCCTCCTTCACTCATGCTGCCAAACATGCCCTCGTAAAAACGGACTATCCTCCTACCGATCCTTGACTTCGGCGATGTCATTTACAAAATAGCCTGCAACACTCTACTCAGCAAATTGGATGTAGTCTATCACAGTGCCATCCGTTTTGTCTCCAAAGCCCCATACACCACCCACCACTGTGACCTGTACGCTCTTGTTGGCTGGTACTCACTACATGTCCGTCGTCAAACCCACTGGCTCCAGGCCATCTATAAATCACTGCTAGGCAAATCCCTGCCTTATCTTAGCTCATTGGTCACCATAGCAGCACCCACCCGTAGTCTGCGCTCCAGCAGGTATATCTCACTGGTCATTCCCAAAGCCAACACCTCCTTTGGCCGCCATTCCTTCCAGTTCTCTGCTGCCAATGACTGGAACGAATTGCAAAAATCTCTGAAGCTGGAGACTCTTATCTCCCTCAATAACTTTAAGCATCAGTTGTCAGAGCACCTTACCGATCACTGCACCTGTACACAGCCCATCTGAAATTAGCCCACCCAACTACCTCATCCCTATATTGTTATTTATTTTGCTCTTTTGCACCCAGTATCTCTATTTGCACATAATCTCTTGCACGTCTAGCATTCCAGTGTTAATACTATTGTAATTATTCTGCACTATAGCCTATTTATTGCCTTACCTCCATAACTTGCTACATTTGCACACACTGTATATATATTTTCTGTTGTATTTCTGACTTTATGTTTTTTTTTACCCCATATGTAACTCTGTGTTGTTTTTATTGCACTACTTTGCTTATCTTGGCCAGGTCGCAGTTGTAAATGAGAACCTGTTCTCAACTGGCTTACCTGGTTAAATAAAGGTGAAATAAAAAAATAAAATAAAAACATCGACTCGGTACTGGCACTCCCTGTAAATAGCATGTTAATATGACTTGTCACTGTGTATTTATTCCTTCAGCTCTGGAAAAAAATTAAGAGACCCTGCAAAATTATCAGTTTTTCTGGTTTTACTATTTATAGGTATGTGTTTGGGTAAAATTAAAAAAAAAAAATTGTATTCTATAAACTGCTGACAACATTTCTCCCAAATTCTAAATACAAATATTGTCATTTAGTGTCACGGATTCAGCCGAGGCTGCACCTCCTCCTTGCTCGGGCAGGCTTCGGCGTTCGTCGTCCCCGGAGTACTAGCTACTACTGATCGATGTTTCGGTGTTTGTCTTGTTTGGTCTTTATTGTTTACACCTGTTTCCCATTATGTTGGATTGTATTCCCTATATTAACCCCTGTCTCTCATTGGTATTTTGTGTGTTATTGTTTTGTTGTCATTCCGGCAGTTCTTGTATGTACGGGTCTTTGTGCTTTCCTCCCTGTTTTGGAGATGTTGTTGTTTTTTATGTTGATTTTACTGTGTTCAGTAAAAAACGTTGCCAGCCGCTCTGTGTCCTGCTTTTGACTTCGCTACCGCATACACGTCGCGTGACAGAATAACACACCTAGACATGGAGTCAGCAGGAGCGGCGGTGCCAGCTGGATCACTGGAGGAGCGCGTTATACAACAAGCGGCATGATCCAGGATCTCGGCACCGCCATGGAAGAGGTGATGAACACCTTGAGGCAATGGGAAAGAGGAGGTTTGCCCACACCTCCTCCAACGATACCACCACCATCAGCTATACCCATCGCTTCACCTCCGGAGTCCAGTGGGATTCGGCTCTCGCTCCCGAGGGCTTATGATGGCACCGCGGCCGGGTGTCAGGGTTTCCTGCTCCAAGTGGAACTCTACCTGGCAACCATCCACCCGGTGCCCTCGGGATACGAGAGCGTGTCCGCCCTCATCTCCTGTCTGTCCGGCAAGGCACTGGTGTGGGCCAACGCCGAGTGGGGGGAATAGACGCCGCTACTGTCAACTATACAGAGTTCACCCGCCGCTTCAGGGCGGTGTTCGATCATCCCCCAGAGGGGAAGGCAGCGGGTGAGCGTCTGTTCCACCTCAGACTGGGGAAGAGCAGCGCACAGGAGTTCGCACTGGACTTCCGGACTCAGCTGCCAATGCGGGATGGAATGAGAGGGCCCTCATCGACCACTACAGGTGCAGCCTAAGGGAGGACGTTCGTCGGGAGTTGGCCTGCAGGGACACCAACCTTCGATCAGCTGATGGACATGTCGATTCGCCTAGATACCCTGTTGGCTACCCGCGGACGTCCGGAGTTGGGGCCGTCCATTCCATCCCCCAGCACTTCCGAGCCGAGCCCTATGGAGCTCGGGGGTGCTGGTGCTAGGGAGACGAGGAGAGAGACCAGGAGAGAGGCCGTCCCCTGCACCAACTGTGGCCGCAGAGGACACACTGCGGTTCGGTGCTGGGGAGGGTCTCCTAGGAATCGAGGCAGTAGGCAACGCACTGATGAGTCATTCCAGGTGAGTAAGCACCCAACTCACCCAGAGCTCTCTGTTGTACATATGTGTATTAAAGTTTTGTTTCCCGAGGTTTCTTCTCACTCCCAGCATAAGGCGCTAGTAGATTCAGGCGCAGCTGGGAATTTTATCGATCGCCGGTTCACGTCTAAGTTAGGGATTCCTATTGTACCAGTTGATGTGCCCTTCCCCATCCATGCCCTAGATAGCCGCCCTTTGGGGTCGGGATTGATTAGGGAGGTCACAGAGCCACTTAAGATGAAGACGCAGGAGGGCCATGAGGAGATTATACAGTTGTATTTGATTGACTCTCCTGCGTTTCCCTTGGTGTTGGGGCTTCCCTGGTTAATATCTCATGACCCCAACATTTCATGGCAACAGAGGGCTCTCAAGGGATGGTCTGATCAGTGTGTCGGGCGGTGTGTATGTGTTTCCGTAGGGGCAACGACGGTGGAAAGTCCGAACCAAATTCCCACCATGCACATTCCTCCTGAGTATGCCGATTTGGCATTCGCCTTCAACTCAATTACCACCTCATCGAAAGGGGGATTGTGCGATAGACCTCCAGGTAGGCGCTGCGCTTCCTCGTAGTCATGTGTATCCTCTGTCTCAGGAGGAGGAGACGGCAGCTATGGAGACATACGTCACCGAATCTCTGAGACAGGGATACGTACGGCCGTCCACTTCCCCTGCGTCCTCAAGTTTCTTTTTTGTGAAGAAGAAGGATGGGGGTTTACACCCGTGTATTGATTACCGTGGTCTCAATCAGATTACAATCAAATACAGCTATCCTCTCCCTCTGATTGCTAATATGACGGAGTCATTACACGGGGCGCGATTCTTCACAAAATTGGATCTCAGGAGCGCGTACAACCTGGTGCCCATTAGGGAGGGAGATGAGTGGAAGACAGCATTCAGTACCACCTCGGGGCACTATGAGTACATCGTCATGCCATACGGTTTAATGAATGCTCCTTCAGTCTTCCAATCATTTGTGGACGAGATTTTCCGGGACTTGCATGGACAGGATGTAGTGGTGTATAGTGATGACATTCTAATATACTCCGCTACACGAGCCGAGCATGTGTCCCTGGTGCGTCGGGTGCTGGGTAGACTGTTGGAGCATGACCTGTATGTGAAGGCGGAGAAATGTCTGTTTTTCCAGGAGTCCATCTCCTTCCTGGGACATCGGTTGTCCGCGTCAGGGGTGGAGATGGAGATTGTCCGCGCTTCAGCCGTGCGTAATTGGCAGACTCCCACCACGGTGAAGGAGGTGCAGCGGTTTTGGGGTTTTGCCAATTACTACCGGAGGTTTATCCGGGGCTTTGGACAGGTAGCAGCTCCCATCACCTCCCTGCTAAAGGGGGGCCCGGTGCGTTTGCAGTGGTCGGCTGAGGCGGACAGGGCGTTTAGACATCTGAAGAACCTGTTCCCACCTCGGCTCCGGTGCTGGCACATCCGGATCCCTCTTTGGCGTTCCAAGGCGGGGATCGGTGCTATACTGTTGTGGTGTCTAAGGAATTTAAGACTTTGCTAACGTTTCCAAATGGTATCTTGGAGGATGTTGATTCATCTTAGGGAAGTCTGTTGTGTGGAGTCATGGGATTGGTCTCTAGGGAAAACCACCCATATCATGGTAAAGATTATAAATACTTGGTTGAGACAAAGGAGGGCAGAACAACATATTATTTTTTGGGTCATTGTTCTCCAGATGCCTGCAGATGTCTGTAAACTTATGCTGAAATCTTGTGATATAAATAAACCTTTATAATCAAAGTACAGTGTAAGCGGACTCCTTGGTCTCACAGCAAAAATTAGCATTATTCTTTATAAACAACAGAAATGGCGACGAGGAACGTTTGGGACGTGATGCGTCTCTCCAGTGTTCCATTCTTGTGCTGCGACGTGACTCCCGCTCAAGACGCCGGCTCATAAGGTGAGATTTCTCACAATTTTTGTGCGCTGGTTGGTTCGCTTGCTTGTGGGTGTGTGCGCTGGAGAAATGTACCGTTTAAAAGACTTATGTGTGCAGATTTTGCTGTTATTTGCTGTGGGATATGAGTCCGTTCTAAAAATTCTAAATTTGGTAAACAACGCAAACAGGGGGGGAACATCTATAACTATTGAATAATAGAATGAAGGAATAAGGCCAAGGTAAATGTATACAAATTAGGCCATTGCGAATCTATGGAAGCCCTCAAACGACGCGATCATTAGGATGGGCCGAAAAAGCACGTTAGGTGTATTTAGGTGAGTCCCGGGGACTCGAGGTTGTGGTATATGTATACGGTTGCAAGTTACCGCTCAACATATGGTTCACGAATTATATGTTTGATGTGACCGCTCATCGAAATGTCCGCGACCTCGTGGTAGCAGAAATTTAGGAACAATGGAATTATACGGCGCAATGGAGGTAGCATACTGCCTTAGGGGTCCATAGGAATGGAAGAAGCCTCTCAAACTGTGTATGTGTGTATGTGTGTGTGTGGGAGAGAGAAAAATGGTGGAGTGGAGACGTCTCTGTTGTGTCTGAGCTGTGTGTCGACCCATGTTGGGATGGAATTTGTGTTGGAGATCTTGTGAGTCTCCGTGGGTGAGAACGTTGCTGGTTGTTAACTATATGTGAGCCCCCTGGAAGGACGTTAAGGTTAAAAATGTCATGACTCTCTATAAAAAGAGAACGTTTACTAACTATTAGAATATCATGAGCCTACAGGGAGGAGTTTTTAATAGTGTATAGAGATGTTTTGTAAATGGATAAGAAAATAACTATAAATCTGCAGATTAGGATAAAGGGAAGTTGAGAAACTTCAAAGTAGGATTTGTGTTCACTGTTTTATGTTGGTTTGTGAGCTCTGTTAAATGTTACTGTTTGCCTCATGAAGAACGGAGGTAAAGTTGGTATGTCTACTTTCTGTTGTTTAGCTGGGAGAGAGCTCTCCATCCACGCTGAAATCGTATTGGTGTATGAACTACGCATGCGTGTGATTTTATGACTTTAGAGTTACGTAGGGCAAATATGCCACTCCCCTGCCTGCACTGAGTTGCTGGGAGACGCAGACTCAGAGCAGAGCAGACAGACAGGGAGTGGGGGAGATTTGAACACTAATAGTGTATTCTGTTTGTTAAATCGGCTGTTGTTTGACGATGAAACTGTTTTCTTGAGACCTATCGAATTGATAAACTAGAGATATGTTGACGGATTAAAAATAAATAAAATAAAATGTTATTGAGCTATTTATACTATTCCTGAGTTAAGTTGTTTGCTTATTTCTTAGCGCAAATGTGAACAGAGGAATATTGAATGGTTGAAATAACTCAGTGTGTGCATAAAATACTAAACTCTTGTCTGTCCTTTGTTATTCTGTCATATGAGAGAAGGAGGAGACAGAGAGAGAGAGGAAGTGCTGACGAGTACATCACGCGACAGGGTGTGCTGCAACGGATCCAGTCAAACTAAGGCCAGTACTGTTCTATTTACAAAACTTACCTTCCCATACAGGATATTTTGTGTGCCTAGCATATTTGATGTTGTGACAATTTGACAGGGACTTGGCAACAGACTGATCAATTGATGTAATTGCATATTGGATTTTTTGTGAATAAGTTGGTTTGATTAGAGTTGTGTTGGGAATCGAGTACTGACATTATTCTGTAAAATTAAGGTCATTGGGTGCTTATTAAGCATTGGTTTGTGAGTACTGTGGTGTTGCTGGATTATAGGTCTTTCTTTTTTGGATTGCTCTGAAGTTGACTACTTTCCTTTACTTTTCCTGATCGGATGTGGTAAGATTGCCACTAATTAATAAAATTGGTTAAAAAATAAAATAAAATAAAAGATTTAACTTTATACATATATTGATTGATTAATTAATTAATTATTTAATTGTTTAATTAAAAAATATATATATATATATATATATATATATTTTTATTAATAATTAAAAAGGGAGGGACCCATAAGCTATATAGTCTAAAATAATAAAATAATTCACAACAAAGGAATATAAAACAGTTGCTACAATGGGGAAAAGGACATCAAAACTATGAAAGTAATTACTCCTGTTGATATAGTACAAAATAGTAATCCTCTAGTTAATGGTATTGCAAGGTTATCTGGAAAATGGAATAAACGTTGGCCTGACATTGAACAACCATGGCCAGTGGAAGGGACTCTTAACCCTGACGTCATCAACATAATGAAAGTGCTTCTGTCAATTCATAAGGCAGATCAAAAGAAAGGGAAAAAGATCCAAAAGGGGGGTGTCAGCTGGTAGCACCAGTTAGGGGAAAAAGATCCAACAATTGAGGTGAAAAATAAACAACGGACTATGGGAAGTGATGATGGATAGCGGAACGGCTTTTATCTGTGTTCAGCCTGAAGAGGTTACACATCTCACTATGTAAAATTAACTAATTAGGATAGGGATTCGAGGGAGTAAAACAGCTGATTCCTCTTACGGAACCAATTGAGCTCTGCTATAAAAATAAAAAAATTACAATACCCATACTGGTATCAGAACATATACCTATTGCATTGTTGGGAAGAGATGCATTGTGTAAGTTGAACTGTACAATAAGATGTACACCAGACGGCTGTCTGGTAGAAGTGCCAGAGGAAAAGGTTTACCAATTGTTGATGATGACAGAGATGGATTTGTCTTTAGTATTCTGGATTGGAAATCTCAGTGAAGATTCTTTAAAGAAGGCTGAGATTAGGAGACAGATCATAAAGGAGTAGGGTTTTTGGGAACCATATTTGCTTGAACAGATTGACTAAATCATTGGAAGGTGCACAATCTGTCTGAAAAATAATGTTTGCAGGGGGTGACTGTTATTCTTGGTTACATTCCTACACCAAGAGGTGCAGAAGATTTCAAACTAAACCAAAAGATGCTCAGTCGTTTGCCAAGTCTGTGTGTAAAGAAGTCATAAGCAGGTGGGGACTTCCCGATCACATATCCTAAAATTAGTGGGAAAGGAATTTGTGGATAAATCAGTGAAATGGTTTTTGAAAAAGTTAGGAGAAAAGTCAGACAGAAAAAAGTTAAGAAAACTAGGGTTGAAGGAACTCTAGGACAGTCAGCTCAGCTTCAATGTTAGTAGTAAGAGAGAGAGAACAGTGGTGAAGGGAAATGTAGAGTTCAGTGGGAAGATAGATATGGTAGGAGTTTTGATCTGTTAGGAGCAGTTGCATTGAGAAAGTATGCGTTGCTGAATGATAAGAGAAGAATGAAGATTGAGGGTGATTGCAGTATCTATATTTACAATTCGCAGCAGGAAGATCAAGGTGATTATAAGTGTATTTTTTATAATCAACAGTTTGAAAGTGAGGGATTAGAGTTGGGACTGAGAGTTAATGTAGTGACACTAGTGGTGATAGATGGAAATACAAGTAAAGAGTTCAAAGCTTTAGGGAGAATGGATGAATCAACAACAATGACATCAACACTTCAGCCTATTATAACAACAGTGAGAAGCAATTCAACTCTTTCAACATTGACAGTTATTAAAGCTATAAATGTATCACTTTTGATTACAAGGGAGCCAATCACTCCAGCACCAATTTTAGAGGAAAAGACTGTCATTACGGTTACGATGGGTGGTACAGCTCATCTTCCTTGTAGATGTGAGAGATGGAGTGGGGGAGAGATAATTATGGAGAAGAAGTGTTGTTATCAGGACCAGAAGTAGAAGCTGTGACCCCTAGTCATGGGAAGTATATTTTGTACAACGATATGAAGTGGAAGAGGGTTATGAGTGATTGCTCACTTATTTTGCGTAATGTTACATGGAAAGATCAGGGAGAATATATGTGTACTTATTTAGTGCAAGCATTAAAGTTTGTTCCGGCTAAGAATTATTGGTTAAAAGGCTATGTAACTCGTAAGGTAATGCTTATGATGGAAGATTTGAAGTCTGTTGAAGCTTCCACAGTCACCAAAGGAGTTCAGGAGAAGTATATTACAGTAGCCACTCCAACAGTAAATAATACACAGAGGATATCTGTAACTTTCCCACTGGAATAGTTAAGAGTGTTAATACATCAACTAAAGCAACTATTTTAATAGCAACTTTGAAAGAGATTAATGGTACGACGGCAATAACAAATGTAGGAAATATGACACAGACACCAACAACAACTTTTCTGAAACTAAAGGATGTAGCAAGAGTGACTCAGGAGTTTATGATACGGATGGAGAGTGCTGTCAATGGTAGTAAGGATAGTGTTGAAATAGGAGAGCAGATGGTAGTAGAGAATGATGTAGATTCATCTGAAATAGTGCAGAATACTATCATGGAGGTACAGGATGAGTTCTTTGATTTTAATGGAAGACAAGAAGATATATCTGATCAATACCGCTCGTTAGGGAAGAGAGAAACTAAATGGAAGGCATATGGATTTGATTCTTCTGTTTTGCAAATTAAAGATGGATGGGCAGGTAGGAATCTTTGGTTCCAGCAGTTAACTCATTCTGTAAGATCAGTGAGGAATCTTGAGGGTCCATGTCTGTTGAGAATTCCAGCACCAGGCACATGGGGTTCTATCTTAAAGACGGTAGCTAAACCTCTATCAAGTACATGTCAATCTTATGCTTTATCATGGCTGTTGTATCAGCAACAATCATTAACAGATAAAATAATGTCGTTGTCGAAACATTTGTTTAGGCCTAGGTTTAAGTGTTCTTGGTTAAATGAATTACCCTATGTGAATTTGTTAGATGGGAAGGAAAATCAGTTAACAGCGATTCCTGAAGCATTGGAGGTGAAACCAGTGAGGGCTAAAAGCTGTTCTTGTTCTAATAAAACATATGATGGAAAGGGTATGTTTATGGGAATATCAGATTGTGATGATATATGATGACTTTGGGTAAGCATGAACATAAGGTTAGTAATGAGAAATATAATGTAACTTTTTATGTTCCAGTTAGTAAGAAGAGCAGGACTTTGATGGTGAAAGATCAGCTTTTGCCTGGTAATGTGACTATTGGGAATTTTAGAGATATTTGGTGGTTTTGTGGTGATAAAGCGTATATATTCTTACCCTATGGATGGACAGGATGTTGTTACATGTCGACGTTGAAGCTTCCATATGAGGTTTTTACCATTAAAAGAGGGGAAGCACCGGACACAGATAAATCTGAGTCTAGGTTTGGAAATAGGGTGAAAAGGGACATGGCGGAATTTCATAGTCTGGAAGCCTACCATTGGAGGATAAGTCTAGGAGAGAAGTGGGGACTGGGACTTTTTCCATGGTATGGTGTAACATTTTTGGCAGATCACATTGATAATATTACCTATACTTTGCAGGGTTTTGCAAATGAAACGATTAGAGGGTTTAACCTTCTGTCAAATACTCAAAGAAGTCACAGACTGACGCTGTTGAAACATGACATGGCTCTTGACTATATTTTAGCAAAACAAGGTGGCTTATGTTTGGCTATGAATTTGACGGGGGATGATTGTTATACTTTGATCCCAGATAGTTCCGATAATATCACTAGTGTTATAGATGCATTGAAGAATATAAGGGATGCGTTTTGGTAGATCTGAAGGAGCTGGATGGTCAGCGAAGGCTTGGTTGCAAGATCAGTTAGGCCCAGTGGGAGCAGTGATGGTTCAGATTTTAGTAGCAGCTCTGATAGCGCTGTGTGTGATGTTTTGCTTTTGTACTTTGTTGTTGACTTTTGCGAAGGCTATGATATTGAGATGGGTTGGAGTTGTGATGCCTGGAGAAAACACTCAGATGTCATTGTTAACTGTTACTGATCTAGATGAAGATGAACAAGTGGGACTGGATGGAGTATTGATGGATAGATATCCATTTTGAATATCCGATCATTTTTTAAATGTTTTAAATCTTAGTGTGATTTTAGTATTTTGTGATGAATCAAAGGGGGGAAATGGTATGTGATTCATTTTATATATAATTTGATACATAATTTTTATATTTTTTGTTGATATTGATGTTTTAATTTGAATGTGTTGTTTTGCAAAATATACTGTTTGGTCTTTTCTTTTCTTCCAGAAGCATATGGGGGAATGTGTAGAGGGGATTCAAATATTCAAACATGGACAATATGAAGGGACAATATGAATGGACTGGAGGAAGTGGAACTAGGAAGGTGTGGAAATGTTCCGATTCCATCATCAACGATGCATTGGAAGTCAACACTGCTGAGGAGATGAAGTGTAGTGGACTACATTCCAGTGTCTGCAATGATATATAGACATATTTGCATGTGTAATACATAATTTGTGTCATATTCTTTTGTATTCATTTTTGTATAGTTATTTTTGCTGTTATTTGGTACATGTGGGGATCTCAGATGTTTTTGTTTATTTCGTGGATGCTTAGGGATATTGGGTTTAGGCAGGGATAGAGAGAATCCACAGGAGGGTCCGATGGGTTGACCAGCCTGAATGTGGACATTTTTGATTGTATTTTGTTTACTGAGGCTTTCATGTGTATTCAAATTGCATCATAGTTTCAAATGCATTGATAAAGATTTTTGAATTGATCTGGAGTACTTAGGTGGTTGCCTGGGGCAGAGGGGCCGTGAGAGAATTTTACTGTCTTGATTGATTGATGGATATTTGGAAAGAAAGCTGCCTGACAGGTTTTTCGCTCTCACACTCCATAAAGATTTGTTCATATTTCATAGAAATGTATTTACACTCCATAGAAAAATTTGTTTTTGGTTTATTGTTAAAGATACTCAATAAGAGAAATTGTTATTTGTCATAATCCTATTCTTTTTGTTTTCGAGACTTAATTTGTCTCGAAGGGGGGAATATGTGGTGTCTAAGGAATTTATGACTTTGCTAACGTTTGCAAATGGTATCTTGGAGGATGTTGATTCAGCTTAGGGAAGCATCTGGGGAGCAGTTTTATAGGGGCACCCCATAAAACAGAGGAAGTCTGTTGTGTGGAGTCATGGGATTGGTCTCTAGAGAAAACCACCCATATCATGGTAAAGATTATAAATACTTGGTTGAGACAAAGGAGGACAGAACAACATATTATTTTTGGGTCATTGTTCTCCAGATGCCTGCAGACGTCTGTAAACTTATGCTGAAATCTTGTGATATAAATAAACCTTTATAATCAAAGTACAGTGTAAGCGGACTCCTTGGTCTCACAGCAAAGATTAGCATTATTCTTTATAAACAACACTGTCTCAGCGCTCGGGCACGCCTCCAAAACTTCACCCCTGTGCTTTCTATTCCAAGAAGCTCAGTCCGGCGGAACGCAATTATGACGTGGGGGACAGGGAGCTGCTAGCGGTGGTCCAAGCCCTGAAGGTGTGGAGGCATTGGCTTGAGGGGGCTAAACACCCTTTTCTCATTCTGACTGACCATCGTAACCTGGAGTACATTCGGGCAGCGAGGAGACTGAACCCTCGTCAGGCTAGGTGGGCCATGTTTCTTACCCGGTTTGTATTTAAGCTCACTTATATACCAGGGTCATAGAACGCTAAGGCAGACGCCCTGTCCCGACTATATGACACATAGGAGAGGTCCATTGAGCCCACTCCCATACTTCCGGAGTCTTGTCTGGTGGCACCGGTGGTGTGGGAGGTCGATGCGGAAATCGAGCGGGCGTTACGTGCCGACCCTACTCCCCCAGAGTGTCCAGAGGGGCAGAGGTACGTGCCGCTCGAGGTCCGTGATCGACTGATATATTGGGCTCACACGTCACCCTCCTCTGGTCATCCTGGTATTGGTCGGACAGTGCACTGCCTTAGCGGGAAGTACTGGTGGCCCACCTTAGCTAGGGACGTGAGGGTTTACGTTTCTTCCTGCTCGGTGTGCGCCCAGTGTAAGGCGCCTAGACACCTGCCCAGAGGGAAGTTACAACCTCTACCCGTTCCACAACGGCCGTGGTCTCACCTATCGGTGGATTTTGTCACGGACCTTCCCCCCTCCCAGGGGAATACCACGATCTTGGTCGTTGTGGATCGGTTTTCTAAGGCCTGCCATCTCATTCCTATGCCAGGTCTTCCTACAGCCCTACAAACGGCCGATGCCCTGTTTACTCACGTCTTCCGGCACTACAGGGTGCCTGAGAATATAGTGTCTGATCGGGGTCCCCAGTTCACCTCTCGAGTCTGGAGGGCGTTTATGGAACGTTTGGGGGTCTCGATTAGCCTTACCTCGGGTTTTCACCCTGAGAGTAATTGGCAGGTGGAGAGAGTAAACCAGGATGTGGGTAGGTTTCTGAGGTCCTATTGCCAGGACCGGCAGGAGGAGTGGTCGGGGTATATCCCCTGGGCAGAGATAGCCCAAAACTCACTCCGCCACACCTCCACTAATCTTACGCCTTTTCAGTGTGTGCTGGGTTATCAGCCAGTCCTGGCACCCTGGCATCAGAGCCAGATCGAAGCCCCTGCGGTGGATGAGTGGTTTCGGCACTCGGAGGAAACATGGAACGCTGCGCATGTCCATCTGCAGCGGGCTATCAGACGGCAAAAGGTGAGCGCCGATCGCCACCGCAGTGAGGGTCCGGTTTATGCACCGGGAGATCGGGTCTGGCTCTCGACCCGAAACCTGCCCCTTCGCCTGCCCTGCCGGAAGCTGGGTCGGCGGTTTGTGGGGCCATTTAAAGTCCTGAGGAGATTGAACGAGGTATGTTATAGGTTACAACTGCCCATTAATTACCGCATTAACCCCTCGTTCCATGTGTCTCTCCTCAGGCCAGTGGTAGCTGGTCCACTCCAGGAGAATGAGATACGAGAGGCTCCTCCGTCCCCACTAGACATCGAGGGGGCTCCGGCGTACTCAGTCCGTTCCATCGTGGATTCGAGGCGTCGGATGGGGGGTCTGCAGTATCTCGTGGAGTGGGAGGGGTACGGTCTGGAGGAACGGTGCTGGGTCCCTAGGAGGGACATCCTAGATCCCTCCCTGTTGAGGGATTTCCACCGGAGTCATCCGACTCGCCCTGCTCCGCGTCCTCCTGGCCGTCCCCGAGGCCGGGGTCGGCGCACGGCTGGGGCCGCGCGTCAAGGGGGGGGATACTGTCACGGATTCAGCCGAGGCTGCTCCTCCTCCTTGCTCGGGCAGGCTTCGGCGTTCGTCGGCCCCGAAGTACTAGCTGCTGCCGATCGATGTTTCGGTGTTTGTCTTGTTTGGTCTTTATTGTCTTGAGACAGCGCCGGAGAAGATGGCTGCCGTTTTACAGCCCTCTAACCAATTGTACTATTATGTGTGTTTTTCCGCGTTATTTGTAATTTATTTTGTACTAATGTTTCTGCCATCGTCTCTTATAACCAAAAAGAGCTTCTGGATATCAGGACAGCGATTACTCACCTCGTATTGGACGAAGATTTTTTCTTCAACGAGGCGGCCGCGAAGGATATCATACAGACACCCGACAAGGCCCAAATCCCCGTCATTCGCGTGAAGAAGAGACGGAGATATCGTGGACGCAGATCGGGGTGCCTTGTAAGGATCCGACGGCGAGCGAGTAAACTGCCTCTTCCATCAATCCTATTAGCCAACGTTCAATCTTTTGAAAATAAAGTGGACGATTTAAGATTACGGTTATCCTACCAACGGGACATTAAAAACTGTAATATATTATGTTTCACCGAGTCGTGGCTGAACGACGACAATGATAACATTCAGCTAGCAGGCTATACGCTACATCGGCAGGACAGAACGGCTGACTCTGGTAAGACAAGGGGTGGCGGTCTGTGTATATTTGTAAACAACAGCTGGTGCACAAAACCAAATACTAAGGAAGTCTCTAGGTTTTGCTCGCCTGAGGTAGAGTATCTTATGATAAGCTGTAGACCACACTATTTACCAAGAGAGTTTTCATCTATATTTTTCATAGCTGTCTATTTACCACCACAAACCATTGATGGCATTAAGATTGCACTGAATGAGTTGTACAAGGCCATTAATCAACAGGAAAACGCTCATCCAGATGCAGCGCTCCTAGTGGCCGGGGACTTTAATGCAGGGAAACTTAAATCCGTTCTACCTAATTTCTACCAGCATGTTAAATGTGCAACCAGAGGGAAAAAAACTCTAGACCACCTTTACTCCACACACAGAGACGCATACAAAGCTCTCCCTCGCCCTCCATTTGGCAAATCTGACCATAACTCTATCCTCCTGATTCCTGCTTATAAGCAAAAACTAAAGCAGGAAGCACCAGTGACTCGGTTAATAAAAAAGTGGTCAGATGACGCAGATGCTAAGCTACAGGACTGTTTTGCTAGCACAGACTGGAACATGTTCCGGGATTCTTCAGACAGCATTGAGGAGTACACCACATCAGTCACTGGCTTCATCAATAAGTGCATCGATGATGTCGTCCCCACAGTGACCGTACGTACATACCCCAACCAGAAGCCATGGATTACAGGAAACATCCGCACTGAGCTAAAGGGTAGAGCTGCTGCATTCAAGGAACGGGACTCTAACCCGGACGCTTATAAGAAATCCCGCTATGACCTCCGACGAACCATCAAACAGCAAAGAGAGTCAATACAGGTCTAAGATTGAATCGTACTACACTGGCTCTGACGCTCGTCGGATGTGGCAGGGCTGAAAACTATTACAGACTACAAAGGGAAGCACAGCCGCGAGCTGCCCAGTGACACAAGCCTACCAGACGAGCTAAACCACTTCTATGCTCGCTTCGAGGCAAGCAACACTGAAGCATGCATGAGAGCACCAGCTGTTCCGGATGACTATGTGATCACGCTCTCCGTAGCCGATGTGAGTAAGACTTTTAAGCAGGTCAACATTCACAAGGCCGCAGGGGCAGAGACGGATTACCAGGACGTGTACTCCGAGCATGTGCTGACCAACTGGCAAGTGTCTTCACTGACATTTTCAAACATGTCCCTGACTGAGTCTGTAATACCAACATGTTTCAAGCAGACCACCATAGTCCCCGTGCCCAAGGACTCTAAGATAACCTGCCTAAATGACTACCGACCTGTAGCACTGACGTCTGTAGCCATGAAGTGCTTTGAAAGGCTGGTCATGGCTCACATCAACAGCATTATCCCAGAAACCCTAGACCCACTCCAATTTGCATACCGCCCCAACAGATCCACAGATGATGCAATCTCTATTGCACTCCACACTGCCCTTTCCCACCTGGACAAGAGGAACACCTACGTGAGAATGCTATTCATTGACTACAGCTCAGCATTCAACACCATAGTGCCCTCTAAGCTCATCACTAAGCTAAGGATCCTGGGACTAAACACCTCTCTCTGCAACTGGATCCTGGACTTCCTGACGGGCCGCCCCCAGGTGGTAAGGGTAGGTAACAACACATCTGCCACACTGATCCTCAACACGGGGGCCCCTCAGGGGTGCGTGCTCAGTCCCCTCCTGTACTCTCTGTTCACCCATGACTGCATGGCCAGGCACGACTCCAACACCATCATTAAGTTTGCCGACGACACAACAGTGGTAGGCCTGATCACCGACAACGATGAGACAGCCTATAGGGAGGAGGTCAGAGATCTGGCCATGTGGTGCCAGGACAACAACCTCTCCCTCAACGTGACCAAGACAAAGGAGATGATTGTGGACTACAGGAAAAAAAAGAGGACTGAGCACGCCCCCATTCTCATCGACGGGGCTGTAGTGGAACAGGTTGAGAGCTTTAAGTTCCTTGGTGTCCACATCACCAACGAACTATCATGGTCCAAACACACCAAGACAGTTGTGAAGAGGGCACGACAAAGCCTATTCCCCCTCAGGAGACTAAAAGAGATTGGCATGGGTCCTCAGATCCTCAAAAAATTCTACAGCTGCACCATCGAGAGCATCCTGACTGGTTGCATCACCGCCTGGTATGGCAACTGCTTGGCCTCCGACCACAAGGCACTACAGAGGGTAGTGCGTACGGCCCAGTACATCACTGGGGCAAAGCTTCCTGCCATCCAGGACCTCTATACCAGGCGGTGTCAGAGGAAGGCCCTCAAAATTGTCAAAGACTCCAGCCACCCTAGTCATAGACTGTTCTCTCTGCTACCGCACGGCAAGCGGTACCGGAGTGCCAAGTCTAGGTCCAAAAGACTTCTCAACAGCTTCTACCCCCAAGCCATAAGACTCCTGAACAGCTAATCATGGCTACCCGGACTATTTGCACTGCCCCCCCACCCCATCCTTTTTACGCTGCTGCTACTCTGTTAAGTATTTATGCATAGTCACTTTAACTCTACCCACATGTACATATTACCTCAACTACCTCAACTAGCCGGTGCCCCCGCACATTGACTCTGCAACGGTACCCCCCTGTATATATAGCCTCCCTACTGTCACTTTATTTTACTTCTGCTCTTTTTTTTCTCAACACTTTTTTTGTTGTTGTTTTATTTTTACTTTTTTTGTTTAAAATAAATGCACTGTTGGTTAAGGGCTGTAAGTAAGCATTTCACTGTAATGTCTGCACCTGTTGTATTCGGCGCATGTGACCATTTTTATTTTATTTGATTTGATTTGTTTACACCTGTTTCCCATTATGTTGGATTGTATTCCCTATATTAACCCCTGTCTCTCATTGGTATTTTGTGTGTTATTGTTTTGTTGTCATTCCGGCAGTTCTTGTACGGGTCTTTGTGCTTTCCTCCCAGTTTTGGAGGTTTGTTGTTTTGTACGTTGATTTTAGTGTTCAGTAAAAAACGTTGCCAGCCGCTCTGTGTCCTGCTTTTGACTTCGCTACCGCATACACGTCGCGTGACATTTAGAGCATGTATTTGCAGAAAATGACAACTGGTCAAATTAGCAAAAAAGATGCAGTGTTGTCAGACCTCGAATAATGCAAAGAAAATAAGTTCATGTTCATTTTTAAACGACACAATAGTAATGTTTTAACTTAGGAAGAGTTCAGAAATCAATATTTGGTGGAATAACCCTGATTTTCAATCACAGCTTTCATGCGTCTTGGCATGCTCTCCACCAGTCTTTCACATTGATGTTGGGTGACTTTATGCCACTCCTGGCGCAAAAATTCAAGCAGCTCGGCTTTGTTTGATAGCTTGTGACCATTCATTTTCCTCTTGATCACATTCCAGAAGTTTTCAATGGGGTTCAGGTCTGGAGATTGGGCTGGCAATGACAGGGTCACCGATCCTCCACCAAATTTCCCAGTGGGTGCGAGACACTGTGGCTTGTAGGCCTCTCCAGGTCTCCGTCTAACCATTAGACGACCAGGTGTTGGGCAAAGCTGAAAATTGGACTAATCAGAGAAAATGACCTTACTCCAGTCCTCTATGGTCCAATCCTTATGGTATTTTGCTTCTCATTGATGAAGGGCTTTTTTCTAGCTTTGCACAACTTCAGCCCTGCCCCTAGGAGCCTGTTTCGAACAGTCCTCGCCGTGCACTTCACCCCAGCTGCCGTTTGCCATTATTTTTGTAGGTCACTTGATGTCATCCTACGGTTGTTGAGTGACATTGGAATGAGTTGGCGGTCATCCCGGTCAGTAGAGAGTCTGTCGCTTTGTTGTACATTTTACATGTTAGTCATTTAGCAGACGCTCTTATCCAGAGCGACTTACAGTTAGTGAGAGATATGGAATTTCTGAGAGACTGGGAGGTATGGAATTTCTGAGAGACTGAGTTATTACATTTCTGAGAGAAACTGAGATATTCCATTTCTGAGAGACTGGGAGATATAGAATGTATGACAGTGAGGGAGACTTGAATATCAAGAGTATGATATGAAAAGTTCATATGATGGAGGAAAGTGTGTCTTGTTCAGTTCACTTCCTTGAGCATAAAAATAAACGTGGTCTTGGAGTTTGGGCACACGAGTGTCTCTTCAAGTGTGTGTGTGTGTTTTAGAGTTGTATTAGGGCTTTAATGCCGCAGTAGAGAGCAGCAGGCCTCCCCCTGAGACTAATTACCTAACAGGGTGTAGATGGAAACACACATACACAGAGAAAACTGGAGTTCTGTCTTCGATGCTTATGTGTGTATCCTTGGGTGCGTGTGTGTGATGGGGGTAACAGGGTGTGTGTGTGTGTGTGTGTGTGTGTGTTGTATAACTGCAGTCTGGTTCAATAGTGTATTTACATTTTAGTCAAATTAGCAGACGCTCTTATCCAGAGCGACTTACAGTTAGTGAGTGGATACATTTTTTTATACTGGTCCCCCGTGGGAAACGAACTCACTCACAACCCCTGGCGTTGCAAACGCCACGCTCTACCAACTGAGCTACAGGGCGCTGTAATTCTTCAGTCACCCAGCATTCAGACTGCATTCTTCTCTATATGATTGTATGAATTCTCTACCTCTCTCACAAACTCTCTCTCTATATATACAGTGGGGAGAACAAGTATTTGATACACTGCCGATTTTGCAGGTTTACTACTTACAAAGCATGTAGAGGTCTGTAATTTTTATCCAGAAAATCACATTGTATGATTTTTAAGTAATTAATTTGCATTTTATTGCATGATATAAGTATTTGATCACATACCAACCAGTAAGAATTCCGGCTCTCACATAACAGTTATTTTTCTTTAAGAAGCCCTCCTGTTCTCCACTCATTACCTGTATTAGCTGCACCGTATTGAGGGGAGGATGGATGGGGCCATGTATCGCGAGATCTTGGCCAACAACCTCCTTCCCTCAGTAAGAGCATTGAAGATGGGTCGTGGCTGGGTCTTCCAGCATGACCACGACCCGAAACACACAGCCAGGGCAACTAAGGAGTGGCTCCGTAAGAAGCATCTCAAGGTCCTGGAGTGGCCTAGCCAGTCTCCAGACCTGAACCCAATAGAAAATCTTTGGAGGGAGCTGAAAGTCCATATTGCCCAGCGACAGCCCTGAAACCTGAAGGATCTGGAGAAGGTCTGTATGGAGGAGTGGGCCAAAATCCCTGCTGCAGTGTGTGCAAACCTGGTCAAGACCTACAGGAAACGTATGATCTCTGTAATTGCAAACAAAGGTTTCTGTACCAAATATTAAGTTCTGCTTTTCTGATGTATCAAATACTTATGTCATGCAATAAAATGCAAATGAATTACTTAAAAATCATACAATGTGATTTTCTGGATTTTTGTTTTAGATTCCGTCTCTCACAGTTGAAGTGTACCTATGATAAAAATTACAGACCTCTACATGCTTTGTAAGTAGGAAAACCTGCAAAATCGGCAGTGTATCAAATACTTGTTATCCTCACTGTATCTCTCTCTCTCATACAGACCCGCCCCCTCTCCTTTGGGTCTGTCCTTGGGTCTCTCCTCTCTGTCTCTCTCTCTCTCTCTCTCTCTCTCTCTCTCTCTCTCTCTCTCTCTCTCTCTCTCTCTCTCTCACTCTCTCTCTCTCTCTCTCTCTGTCTCTCTCTCTCCCCCTCTCTCTCTCTCTCTCTCTCTCTCTCTCTCTCTCTCTCTCTCTCTCTCTCTCTCTCTCTCTCTCTCTCTCTCTCTCTCTCTCTCTCTCTCTCTCTCTCTCTCTCTCTCTCTCTCTCTCTCTCTCTCTCTCTCTCTCTCCCCTCTCTCTCTGTCTCTCTCTCTGTCTCTCTCTCTCTCTCTCTCTCTCCCTGTCTCTCTCTCTCTCTCTCCCTCTCCCTGTCTCTCTCTCTCTCTCCCCTGTCTCTCTCTCTCTCTCTCCCTCTCTCTCTCTCTCTCTCTCTCTCTCTCTCTCTCTCTCTCTCTCTCTCTCTCTCTCTCTCTCTCTCTCTCTCTCTCTCTCTCTCTCTCTCTCTCTCTCTCTCTCCCCTCTCTCCTCTCTCTCTGTCTGTCTCTCTCTCTCTCTCTCTCTCTCTCTCTCTCTCTCTCTCTCTCTCTCTCTCTCTCTCTCTCTCTCTCTCTCTCTCTCTCTCTCTCTCTCTCTCTCTCTCTCTCTCTCTCTCTCTCTCTCTCTCTCTCTCTCTCTCTCTCTCTCTCTCTCTCTCTCTCTCTCTCTCTCTCTCCTCTCTCTCTCTCTCTCTCTCTCTCTCTCCTCTCTCTCTCTCTCCTCTCTCTCTCTCCTCTCTCTCTCTCTCTCTCTCTCTCTCCTCCCCCCCTCTCTCTCTCTCTCTCTCTCTCTCTCTCTCTCTCGCTCTCTCCTTTATTCTCTATTGCTCTTTCTCACATTCTATTTTAGAACCCTCCATACAGTGAGTGTGGTCAGACCTTGTTACCATGGCATTGAGAAGGGCTGCCCACTCAAGAGTCAACCCTCACTTAGTCCCTCTCCCCCTCCTGCCTCACCCTTCAACACCACCCCCTCCCTCACCCCTCTACCTCTCCCCCCTGCTCCCTCAACCCTCCCTAACCCCTCCACTTCACAACTTCCTCCTCTTCTAAAAGGTCATGGCTCCCTCACTCCTCTCACCCATCAACTCAGATCCTCCCCCTTTGCCTGAAAACATATACTCCGCCCATCATCTCCCTTCCGCTCTCCTCTCCTTCCCTCCACCTCCCTCCCTCCCTCCCTCCCTCCCTCCCTACTAAAGTTGAGGATGGGGATTTAAGGCCTCTAGTTTGTTCCTGCAGGATAGGGAGAGAGGGAGGGAGGGGCTATTTTGTTCCTGCAAGATAAACAGCATTCTGTTTATATTTTTGGCAGGAGAGATGGTTTAGCAAAAAAGCTATGGCCCAAAGCGACACACACACACACACACACACACAGGCTCGCAAATGCACACACACGCTTGCAACACAGAGACACACACACACACACACACCTTGATCAGAAATTAAAAGGCCAAGGTGGTAATCTATGAGAGCTAAAACAGTCGGCAGAAATTGTCTATGTCAGCATGAGGGAGGGAGGGAGGGAGGGAGGGATGGAGAGAGAGGAAGAGAGGGAGGAAGGGAGGGAGAGGGAGGGAGGAAGGGAGGGAGAGAGAGGGAGAGAGGGAGGGAGGGAGGGAGAGAGAGAGAGAGAGGGGGGG
This sequence comes from Coregonus suidteri, assembly GCA_036851935.1. Lineage (NCBI taxonomy): Eukaryota > Metazoa > Chordata > Actinopteri > Salmoniformes > Salmonidae > Coregonus > Coregonus suidteri. Next base: position 10,836,078 of record CM072220.1, read on the forward strand.
GGGGGAGCAGGAGAGGAGGAGAGGGATTATGCTGCATTTACCAAAGATCTTGTCAGAGCAAAAGGAGAATGACAGAAAACTGCAGACAGGGAAAATGTTTCTCACAAGGTGAAAGTGTCCAATGACTAAAAGTTAGTCACATAGGTGAATGGCACTTCAGAAAATACTGTATGCAAGGTCTAAAAAAATGTATTACATCTCTTAAACATGCTTTTCGTAATGTATAGGTTTGGGTTTGTCAATTTGTTTTGTAAAAAAAAAAGTATATACTTTGAATAACTCAACATTGCTAGTGCTAATGTCCTATACTAGTGTGAGTGCTCTCTCCTAGGTAGAGATAGAAACTCTAATGTCAGTGTTTTACCCCAAATCTCTATTTCCCTGGCTTAGACACCAGCTTGGAGAGGGAACATTATCTTTAATTTAGCTTTGGTTATGAGCACACAGTCTGTCCGATTGTCTTTCTCTGTGTGTTTGTGTGTTTGTGTGTGTGTGTGTGTGTGTGTGTGTGTTGTGTGTGTGTGTGTGTGTAAATCTTCAGGATTCTGTTCTGCTGTTGTTTGGAACTTGGTTGCCGAGTAGATCCAGGTTGTTATGGGCATCTGTTTCCAGCGGTTTCACGGCCGCCGGTGGTCATGGCAACATTGTTACCATGGCTTTTGAGGAATTTCTGGAGATTTGTGGAGATTGGCAGAAAGTTGGGTCTCTGTAGTGTTTAGGTGCATCCCAACTGGCACCCTATTCCCTATGTAGTGCACTACTTTTAACCAGGGCCCAAAGGTAGTACACTACATACGGAATAGGGTGCCATTATAGATACATTACACTGTAAAGCCACTAGAATTAGATAGGTTGTGTCTGATGAAAGACTGTAGGGGACGGTAAAGCTACCTCATAGGTAGGCTATACAATAGGTCTGCATGACACTTTCAAGCCACCAGACTTAGAAAGATGGTGTAGGATGGAAACCCAAAGATTAGGTGGACAGTTAAGCTACCACATAATTCAACTAACTCAATGGCAGTTACATATCCCGAGAACAACTCAATGGCAGTTACATATCCCAAGAACAACTCAATGGCAGTTACATATCCCGAGAACAACTCAATGGCAGTTACATATCCCGAGAACAACTCAATGGCAGTTACATATCCCAAAAACAACTCAATGGCAGTTACATATCCCGAGAACAACTCAATGGCAGTTACATATCCAGAGAACAACTCAATGGCAGTTACATATCCAGAGAACAACTCAATGGCAGTTACATATCCCAAGAACAGCTCAATGGCAGTTACATATCCCGAGAACAACTCAATGGCAGTTACATATCCCAAGAACAACTCAATGGCAGTTACATATCCCGAGAACAACTCAATGGCAGTTACATATCCCGAGAACAACTCAATGGCAGTTACATATCCCGAGAACAACTCAATGGCAGTTACATATCCCGAGAACAACTCAATGGCAGTTACATATCCAGAGAACAACTCAATGGCAGTTACATATCCCGAGAACAACTCAATGGCAGTTACATATCCCAAGAACAACTCAATGGCAGTTACATATCCCGAGAACAACTCAATGGCAGTTACATATCCAGAGAACAACTCAATGGCAGTTACATATCCAGAGAACAACTCAATGGCAGTTACATATCCCAAGAACAGCTCAATGGCAGTTACATATCCCGAGAACAACTCAATGGCAGTTACATATCCCAAGAACAACTCAATGGCAGTTACATATCCCGAGAACAACTCAATGGCAGTTACATATCCCGAGAACAACTCAATGGCAGTTACACATCCAGAGAACAACTCAATGGCAGTTACATATCCCGAGAACAACTCAATGGCAATTACATATCCAGAGAACAACTCAATGGCAGTTACATATCCTGAGAACAACTCAATGGCAGTTACATATACCAAGAACAACTCAATGGCAGTTACATATCCCGAGAACAACTCAATGGCAGTTACATATCCCGAGAACAACTCAATGGCAATTACATATCCCGAAAACAACTCAATGGCAGTTACATATCCCGAGAACCTAGAAAAGGAACCGAACATAAAGTGTGTGCTTTTCTTCAGCTGTCTAATAGTATTGTAATGTTAGTGGAAGAAGATTAGAAAATTGTTAAACCTTGACACTTGTGTAAATTGGCCTAGAGTGGCTTGCGGAAGGATTCACCCCCTTGGCATTTTTCCTGTTTTGTTGCCTTCCAACCTGGAATTAAAATTGATTTTGGGGGAGTTTGTATCATTTGATTTACACAACATGCCTACCACTTTGAAGATGCAAAAACATTTTTTTGCACCCCCCCCCCCCCCTCCAAAGTCAATACTTTGTAGAACCACCTTTTGCAGCAATTAACAGCGGCAAGACTCTTGCTCGGCACATCTAGCCACTGGGATTTTTGCACATTCTTCAAGGCAAAATGGGTTCCGCTGGTGTACAGCAATCTTTAAGTCATACATTTACATTTACATTTTAGTCATTTAGCAGACGCTCTTATCCAGAGCGACTTACATTATTTTATCGAACCCACAACCCTGGCGTTGCAAACGCCATGCTCTACCAACTGAGCTACATCCCCTGCCGGCCATTCCCTCCCCTACCCTGGACGACGCTGGGCCAATTGTGCGCCGCCCCATGGGTCTCCCGGTCGCGGCCGGCTACGACAGAGCCTGGATTCATACACAGATTCTCAATTGGATTGAGGTCTGGGCTTTGACTAGGCCATTCCAAGACATTTAAATGTTTCCCCTTAAACCACTCGAGTGTTGCGTTAGCAGTATGCTTAGGGTCATTGTCCTGCTGGAAAGTGAACCTCCGTCCCAGTCTCAAATCTCTGGAAGACTGAAACAGGTTTCCCTCAAGAATTTCTCTGTATGTAGCGCC
>CM072220.1:10851490-10878990 GCA_036851935.1 Coregonus suidteri
GTAGAATGTCAAGATAACCTACAGTAGAATGTCAAGATAACATACAGTAGAATGTCAAGATAACATACAGTAGATTGACAAGATAACATTCAGTAGAATGGCAAGATAACATACAGTACAATGGCAAGATAACATTCAGTAGAATGTCAAGATAACATACAGTAGAATGTCAAGATAACATTCAGTAGAATGTCAAGATAACCTACAGTAGAATGTCAAGATAACCTACAGTAGAATGTCAAGATAACATACAGTAGAATGTCAAGATAACATACAGTAGATTGTCAAGATAACATACAGTAGAATGTCAAGATAACATACAGTAGATTGTCAAGATACATTCAGTAGAATGTCAAGATAACATTCAGTAGAATGTCAAGATAACATTCAGTAGAATGTCAAGATAACATACAGTAGAATGTCAAGATAACATTCAGTAGAATGTCAAGATAACATACAGTACAATGGCAAGATAACATTCAGTAGCAGTGGCGGCTCCTGAAAAAATTCTCAGGGGGGGCAATTTTTCTGATGATTTAGGTGACCTACACACATTTTAAAAAAGATATGTCCAGCAACAACATGAAGACAGGGGCAGCATATAAGTCAATGCCAGAAGCATTTATTGACTGATCTCAAAAGTGTTGGCTTACAAAAGCAAAATAAGTTATCACAGTAAAAATAATCAAGGGTGTTCTTTCACATTCCTCAACACTGCATAAACAATATGCATTTCCATAAACAAATGAAATATCAGCTGAAAATACAGCATCTTGGTATTTGTTCAGATTGCAGGATCAACAAGAGCTTTTACCACCTTTTTTGCCTCATGGTTGAATTGGAAATATGTGCACCTGAGCATAATTCACAACAAGCAAGCAGGAGCTTTTGATAGAGGCTACTGAAAACATTGATGCAAGTTATTGGTAATAAGAAATTTTTATAGACTTCCATATTCTGCCCTCTTGTATAGATTTGTGAAAATGAACAGTGATAGACATTTTGCCTGAAAACAGAATTTGAAAATAATTTCTAGAAAAGGTAAACACAGCTATCTGTATGGCTTTGTAAAAATGAACAACCATATTCTGGCCAATTGTATAGATTTGTAAATATGAACAACCATATTCTGGCCAATTGTATAGATTTGTAAAAATGAACATGAACAGATTTTTTTTATTTTTTTTTACTTTTTAAAAAATGAAAAATAACTATTTAAAACAACATCAACTGTGAACTGATTTGGGCGTGTGTGTGTTACAGAGACAGACAGGGGAGGGACAAAGAGAGAGAGAGGCTACATTACTTGTACTGAAACTGTTCTCTTCTCTCTTTCAATGCAGCAAAGCGGTCAATGACTTTCTCATTGAAATCAGGCATGCTGAGGACTAGTTCCCTCTCCATGGAAAGCATGGCCAGTGCATTCAGACGTTCCTGGCCCATTGAATTTCGCAGGAATGTCTTAACTCGTGTCAAAGTTGAGAAACATCTCTCAGCTTCAGCTGTTGTCATGGGAGTAGTTATGAGGATGTTCAACAGAGTCACAGTCTCAGAGAACGTCTCCTGGAGGTTGTAGCTCATGAGAACCTGGTACAGTGCCAGTGCACCACAGTTTGACTTTCTCGTCGTCGGCAAAAAAGACCGTTCAGTCTCTCCAAAAGCACACTGGCGATTGAGACTGAGGTTGATTCCGAGATGGGAAGGAACTCAAAAAAGCGCTCCTGCACTTTGTGGTTGCTATCTATGTACCTCAGCACAAGCACCAGCTGTGTCTGTGTAGAAACGTCCGTGGTCTCGTCAGCTTGGATAGCTACGAAGTTCGCCGACTTCACCTCCTCCACAATATGTTCCCTCATGACCGCTAGCATACACTCCAGTAGCTCGTTTTGAATGGTCTTTGATGTGAACTTCTTTCAAAGAGACAATCGAGTTGCACTGAACGCTAGCCATCTTGAGTGAGAGAGTAGTACGTGAATTGATTGACGCTGCTACCCGCTCTTTTCTTAGTTACGTTCATGGTTATGTTACGTATGACGAAAGCGCGTAAGTGCAAGCCCTCAGAAACCCATAGAGATTGTCAGTGGCGGCTCCTGAAAAAATTCTCAGGGGGGGCAATTTTTCTGATGATTTAGGTGACCTACACACATTTTAAAAAAGATATGTCCAGCAACAACATGAAGACAGGGGCAGCATATAAGTCAATACTGATATACACATTACTTGCTTCAAAAAGGCCTCATGGTTGAATTGGAAATATGTGCACCTGAGCATAATTCACAACAAGCAAGCAGGAGCTTTTGATAGAGGCTACTGAAAACATTGATGCAAGTTATTGGTAATAAGAAATTTTTATAGACTTCCATATTCTGCCCTCTTGTATAGATTTGTGAAAATGAACAGTGATAGACATTTTGCCTGAAAACAGAATTTGAAAATAATTTCTAGAAAAGGTAAACACAGCTATCTGTATGGCTTTGTAAAAATGAACACCCATATTCTGGCCAATTGTATAGATTTGTAAAAATGAACATGAACAGATTTATTTATTTATTTTTTTATTTTTTTTAAATGAAAAATAACTATTTTAAACAACATCAACTGTGAACTGATTTGGGCGTGTGTGTGTTAAAGAGACAGACAGGGAGGGACAAAGAGAGAGAGAGGCTACATTACTTGTACTGAAACTGTTCTAGCTTGCTGCATGATAAAATTCAGCTGATGCGCATAGCAATGCACGTAATGGGCATTCTTGAAATGCTTACGCACCTTTTGCTGCACACCAGCCTTCTCTCCCCTCACACTGGCTCCATCGTAAGCTTGCGCAATGAGTTTGACTTTCTCGTCGTCGGCAAAAAGACCGTTCAGTCTCTCCAAAAGCACACTGGCGATTGAGACTGAGGTTGATTCCGAGATGGGAAGGAACTCAAAAAAGCGCTCCTGCACTTTGTGGTTGCTATCTATGTACGTCAGCACAAGCACCAGCTGTGTCTGTGTAGAAAAACGTCCGTGGTCTCGTCAGCTTGGATAGCTACGAAGTTCGCCGACTTCACCTCCTCCACAATATGTTCCCTCATGACCGCTAGCATACACTCCAGTAGCTCGTTTTGAATGGTCTTTGATGTGCCCTTGATAACTTTAGCATTTTTAAGATGGTCATCAAACACCTCATCTAATTGTGCCACAAAGTTGACAAGTCCAAGAAAAAATACCAGGGTTGGTGGAGCCCTCAGTTTCATCTTTGCCTCGCAAAGCTAGCCATCTTGACAGTTGTAGGTGAATTGATTGACGCTGCTACCCGCTCTTTTCTTAGTTATGTTCATGGTTACTTATGTTACGTATGACGAAAGCGCGTAAGTGCAAGCCCTCCCGGAACCCATAGAGATTGTATTGAAAGCTCTGATATTTGAAAAAAAATAAATATTTTACATGATAGTCTATGAGAGACTCCTGGGCGATTTTCAACCTGACTGAAATCGCCCCAAAAGGGGCGGGGCCATTTGAAGCACGACTTTAGCCTGATTGGACATTTAGTGGCAGATCAGACGTCTAGATTAGAACATTGAAAACTACTGTTGCCGTGATATAAATTGATTAGAAAAAAAATCCCTTCCTTTTCCCGTTTGGCAGTGCGTTGCCCATATCGCCCTAATGAACACACCGCCCCTGGAGATTGTATTGAAAGCTCTGATATTTGAAAAAAAAAGATTTTACATTACAGTCTATGAGAGACTTCTGGGGCGATTTTCAACCTGACTGAAATCGCCCCAAAAGGGGTGGGGCCATTTGAAGCACGACTTTAGCCTGATTGGACATTTAGTGGCAGATCAGACGTCTAGATTAGAACACTGATAACTACTGTTGCCGTGATATAATTGATTAGAAAAAAAATCCCTTCCTTTTCCCGTTTGGCAGTGCGTCGCCCATATCGCCCTAATGAACACACCGCCCCTGTTCAGTAGAATGTCAAGATAACATACAGTAGAATGTCAAGATAACATACAGTAGCATTCCATGTATTTTTGCTTTTCACTTCTTTTTTATCCATGCAGGTGACAGCTCCCTCTCCAGCTCACACTCCTTCACGTAGATCCTGAAAAGACACAAGATGAAGTACAACATCAACCAAAACATGAGCCAAGTAGAGTTGTGGGAACTTTTCTGTAGCTAGACTGCCACATACGTTATTACATTGGAGCGCCAAGGTGCCTTAACAGGTTACGTACAATGAAAATAGCTAGCTAGCTAACTAGGCTAATGTTAAACAGCAAGTGACCCTGTAGCTAGCTTTACTGTTGGAACAGCTATAACTTCCAGTCCTACTAAAGCTAGCTAATGGCACGGCAGGCGGCAGGCTGCAAATCTGTTTTCAAAGATGCATGATGAAATAGTTGTGATCATTTTACGGAGAACAAAAACGACTTTACATTTGAACACCACCGCAGAAGCTTCGCTATTCTTCCAAGTTGTTCAGCTGTTTACTTGAAGAGATCTAGCTATCAAAACACGCAGGCTGTGAAATTCCTGAAAAGTGTGCAGCGAATTCCACTAGATGAAAAGGCTGAAACGAGTATGGAATCCTGGCATTTAAAGCATACTAGATTTTAGAAAATTCATATACTATAACGTTTTCTATTTGCGCATACTGAGAATGCGTCATGCGCGATTACGTTGTTTCCCACTATTGGTTCATTTTGGTAGCGTATCCCCATATCAAAGCCGAAATTAGTATGACACCGGGCATTTAAAGTATAGTCGCTTTTCAAAATGTCACATACTGTAAAACCTTATTTTTTCATATACTCATACTAGGTTCCAAGTATGGGTATTCGGACATGGCCTGTGTGTGTGTGTGTTAAAGACAGACAGAAAGAGTTAGTGGGAAAGAGAAAGACAGTGAAAGAAAGAGATAATAGATGGAGAGAGGTAGAGGGAAAGAGGTTTAATGAGAGCAGAGATACAGAGGGAAAGAGGTTTAATGAGAGCAGAGATACAGAGGGAAAGAGGTTTAATGAGAGCAGAGATACAGAGGGAAAGAGGTTTAATGAGAAGAGATACAGAGGGAAAGAGGTTTAATGAGAGCAGAGATACAGAGGGAAAGAGGTTTAATGAGAGCAGAGATACAGAGGGAAAGAGGTTTAATGAGAGCAGAGATACAGAGGGAAAGAGGTTTAATGAGAGCAGAGATACAGAGGGAAAGAGGTTTAATGAGAGCAGAGATACAGAGGGAAAGAGGTTTAATGAAGCAGAGATACAGAGGGAAAGAGGTTTTATGAGAGCAGAGATACAGAGGGAAAGAGGTTTAATGAAGCAGAGATACAGAGGGAAAGAGGTTTAATGAAGCAGAGATACAGAGGGAAAGAGGTTTAATGAGAGCAGAGATACAGAGGGAAAGAGGTTTAATGAGAGCAGAGATACAGAGGGAAAGAGGTTTAATGAGAGCAGAGATACAGAGGGAAAGAGGTTTAATGAGAGCAGAGATACAGAGGGAAAGAGGTTTAATGAAGCAGAGATACAGAGGGAAAGAGGTTTAATGAGAGCAGAGATACAGAGGGAAAGAGGTTTAATGAGAGCAGAGATACAGAGGGAAAGAGGTTTAATGAGAGCAGAGATACAGAGGGAAAGAGGTTTAATGAGAGCAGAGATACAGAGGGAAAGAGGTTTAATGAGAGCAGAGATACAGAGGGAAAGAGGTTTAATGAGAGCAGAGATACAGAGGGAAAGAGGTTTAATGAGAGCAGAGATACAGAGGGAAAGAGGTTTAATGAAGCAGAGATACAGAGGGAAAGAGGTTTAATGAGAGCAGAGATACAGAGGGAAAGAGGTTTAATGAAGCAGAGATACAGAGGGAAAGAGGTTTAATGAGAGCAGAGATACAGAGGGAAAGAGGTTTAATGAAGCAGAGATACAGAGGGAAAGAGGTTTAATGAGAGCAGAGATACAGAGGGAAAGAGGTTTAATGAGAGCAGAGATACAGAGGGAAAGAGGTTTAATGAGAGCAGAGATACAGAGGGAAAGAGGTTTAATGAAGCAGAGATACAGAGGGAAAGAGGTTTAAAGAGTAGAGATACAGAGGGAAAGAGGTTTAATGAGAGCAGAGAGGTTTAGCGTAAGCCCAAAACATTGACAGGTTGACTCAGGCCTCATGTGGAGAGAGTAGCATATCCACAGGAAGTAGGGGTGCTGAGGGTGCCCCTGAAAAATCTGAATTAAAAACATTTTAATTTTTCATTTCAAAAAAGTAGTGCATTGGGCCTTTAATAGTCCTGTATTAGCGTAGTGATATCTGCAGCGTGGGCTGCGCCTATGATAATAGGCATGGCAGTATCATTATACGGTGTGAAAACGGATGACCAAGTGAGTGGAAAGTGTGGTTACACCAAGACAGACAGTTATCACACCCAGAAACACATGGAGGTGAGACCCTGAAGGAAAGAGATGGGGGGGGGGAGCATGTAGTCAGTTATGGAGGTGAGACCCTGAAGGAAAGAGAGGGGGGGGCATGTAGTCAGTTATGGAGGTGAGACCCTGAAGGAAAGAGAGGGGGGGGCATGTAGTCAGTTATGGAGGTGAGACCCTGAAGGAAAAAGATGGGGGGGGGGGGGGGAGCATGTAGTCAGTTATGGAGGTGAGACCCTGAAGGGCTGCATCTTGAGAACTTGACTGCTGACATTTACCATTTTGTGAGAATTGTATTAACAGACTAATGAACAGAATACTCAAATATATAGTTTTGGAATATAGTATTAATTTAGTGATAATATGGAGCCCGGAGTTTTTCCTGGTGGATCCAGGCAAAATATGGTAATATATATCTATATTTTATATTCCTCTATTGTTGTGTGTCTATGTTGATGTTGTGCTGTCATGTTGCTTCTTCCGCTAAGTAATGCTATGCCTTGGATCACACACACACACACACACACACACACACACACACACACACACACACACACACACACACACACACACACACACACACATCAGACGCCGATTGATTTCGACGGAAATCAAAGTCGCACGCGGTTCGAACAACAGAGGGCGCGGGAGCACCGGGGTGGCAGCTTGTGCCGACGCCGCCGGAATGCTAAACACACACATCCTCCTGCTACCAATGCAGCACAGAGAGGGGAGAGAGAGAGAGAGAGAGGGGAGAGAGAGAGAGAGAGAGAGAGAGAGACGCTTTACCATGTTATCCCATTCCACGCGACCCCTCAGAGCCGCGCTTTAATGGCTGTCTCAGCATACTGTACATGGCATGCGCCTCCCCTCACGGCGTTATGACGCGAGAGAGACAGGAGAACGGGGAAGCCCCCCATCCCCCACTTCCGGACCGAATCCTGGTCGGTTGGGGGAAACATTGACAGCCCTGGCTGGACCCGGCCTGGTATAATTTAATAAAAGAGAGAGAAACAAGGAGGGAGGGAGGGAGAGTGATTGTGGTTGGGTGGGATGGAGGAGAGAAAGAGAGAGAGAGGGGTACTGCAGGAAAAAGCTTTATCTCCTCTTTCTCTCCGCGACGCCTTTTGTTGCATAGCGGTACACAGCACGAGAGGAGCCGGTTGCTGCATTGCGCTCACCGAGCAGCGCGTGCTGCGGGTCAGTCCGTCGAGAGAGTCTGTGGCTGTAACGTCTTCAGTATAGTGTGTGTGTGTGTGTGTGTGCAGTGCCGCAGTCAGACAAAATAAAAAGCTACTTCAATATTCTACAGGGTACTATACTATACTAAACAAGAACTATACTGCAACGATTCAAACCCACTGACTCAAAAATGGACGAATACAAAACAAAATATTAAAATAAAATACATAGGCCTAACAATGTATAATGAAAATGTATATTATTATTTATTTGCATTAAATATTATCATTATTATTGTTCTATGTTGTTATTAGTCTATATATTTGCCCTTTGACCTCTAGCCATATATAATATTATAATATAAATCTGATAGCTGGTAGCATAGAGATTAAAATTACTATGAAACGTCATCAGAGAACCACATGCCGCCGGATGTATGATGAAATTCAGATGAGTTGTTGTGGTCATAACTGGATAAAGAAATCTAACTCATTATAAAACGTGTGTGTGTGTGTGTGTGTGTTTGTGTGTAGGCTATTACGTTAGAGGGGCAATTTCCATTTAAACCCCAGTCCCGTAGCCTGTCCAACGCTGGCTGGCTGGCTGGCAACCGTCCAACGCAGTAAAAAAAATGCCGATTGTGCAGAATAAGTTCCCATTCTATTCCTCTGACAACCAATATCCCTCCTTTCCCTCCGTCCCTTTTTGTGAATAAAGATATTCCCCTCATCTCATCCCTCCCCGAGTCGCTTAGACGCCAAATGTAATCTAGTTCAGTGTGACAGCGAGGAGGATAGGTCTGTTACGGATACACACACACATACACCGTGAGCGACCCGACACTGCCTCCCGTTCCGTTCTCTCGTTTCAGCTGAACGATCAAGTTACGTGGCTAGTGAAATGTTGCAGTGAAGAGAGAGAGAGAGAGAGAGAGAGAGAGAGAGAGAGAGAGAGAGAGAGAGAGAGAGAGAGAGAGAGAGAGAGAGAGAGAGAGAGAGAGAGAGAGAGAGAGAGAGAGAGAGAGAGAGATTCGAGAGAGAGAGAGAGAGAGAGAGAGAGATAGGGAGAGAGAGAGAGAGAGATAGGGAGGAAGAGAGAGAGAGAGAGAGAGAGAGAGAGAGAGAGAGAGAGAGAGAGAGAGAGAGAGAGAGAGAGAGAGAGAGAGAGAGAGAGAGAGAGAGAGAGAGAGACAGAGAGATAGGGGGAGGAAGAGAGAGAGAGAGAGAGAGAGAGAGGAGAGAGAGAGAGAGAGAGAGAGAGAGAGAGAGAGAGAGAGAGAGAGAGAGAGAGAGGGAGGGAGGAAGAGAGAGAGAGAGAGAGAGAGAGAGAGAGAGAGAGAGAGAGAGAGAGAGAGACTGCAGCATCATTTCAGAGCAGGCAGAAGCAAGCCCCGCGCGCACATGCAGTGCAGTAGAACGTGCAGGTGAGAGAAAGAAAGAAAGAGAGAGGAGGAGGCGTGCGTGGCGAGTGAACGAGAGAATGCAGGACTCTTGGAAAATACGCATTTTCTCTCGGTTCATTACTGAAACATCCTCGCGAACGCACAAGGAATTATAATTGACCGGTTTGTTGACTTCGGGATCTCTTTTGCGTTTTTTAAAACAAGGGTTGCTGATGTGAGCGAGCTCCGGTTTACGCTTTAGATTATTATTCCGTCCCGAGAAGTGGCTGTGAAAAGAACTCTTGTCTTGTGAAGTTCCGTGAAGGCATCCGACCAACTGCTTGGCACATTGCTTCACTGCGGGGGAAAAACACGCGTAGCTCAGACTCATACCGGAGAGCAAGAGGTAAGAAGGCACAATTAAGCTATAAACGTTTACCGGAAGATATCCAATACATTACTTTTAAACCGATTTTGTTCCGCTTTGTGGATGTAAGTAATTTTTTCACAAGATCGGTGATTCGTCGTCCTGAGACAGAGTCGTGTACAGTTTTCTTTGTGGAAGTGCTGCATTGCAGTTTCTCGCCAACTCGTCAAAACCACCGAGAGAGCCCCTCCGTCCCCCCAGAACGCGACCGGAATTAAGCGAAATTACTAACGGACTAATATAACTGATAACAGAGTACTCGAGAGAGCGAGAATCGGGATAACGTCTCTACCGTAAAAAGAGAGAGCGAGAGAGAGAGTCAAGTGGATTAATTAATGTGAGTGGATGATTTGGTTTCTCTTTTCTTGCTGGATGGATTTTCTGATATCTTTGTGCTCTGAACATCCCAGAGAGACTTAGAGGAATTACTTTTTTTTTTTTTACGTTTATTTTTAAACCCACTCTCAACAATAATGAGAACGAGAAAATAATAGAGAAACAAGTCATCCTTAACGAACTGCAGTGTGTTATTAGAAGCTTTCCTCTACCATAGGCAGTGGAAACTGCAGAGAGAGAGAGAGAGAGAGAGAGAGAGGAAACAGAGATATACAACCATATAGACACATTAAGGAAAGAGAGGGAGGGAAAGACAGAAATAGAGATACACAGAGAGAGGAAAGAGAGACAGAGGGATAGAGAGATAGAGGAAAGAGAGACAGAGGGATAGAGAGAGCTAGAGGAAATAGAGACAGAGGGATAGAGAGAGAGGGAGGAGAAGAAAGGAGGGAACCATGCGGAGGACAGGGGTAGGTGTCTGTGGGGGTGCAGGTGCAGTGTTCTCCCGCTCGGTAACGGTAACTGGACCGGGGGAGTCGTTCTGCCTCCTAGTCCTTCTCCTACTAACGCTGACTCAGCTCCCGGTCGCTGACTCTGCACTCCGTTACCGGGTGGCCGAGGAGGGCCCCGCAGACGTCAAGATCGGTAATGTGGCCGCCGACCTCGGCCTGTCCGCGGGCACCGGCTCCGGGGATGTCACATTCGCCCTGGAGAGCGGCTCGGAGTTCTTCAAGATTGATAACGTTACCGGGGAGCTGACTACCGGACAGCGGAGGATTGACCGGGAGAAGCTGGCCCAGTGTCAGATGATCTTCGATGAGAACGAGTGTTTCCTAGACTTCGAAGTGTCTGTGATTGGTCCGCTCCAGAGCTGGGTGGATCTCTTTGAGGGCCGTGTGGTCATCACCGACATCAACGACAACACTCCCTCGTTTCCGTCACCGGTGCTGACATTAGCTGTCGAGGAGAACCGTCCAATAGGAACGCTGTATCTGTTACCCACAGCGACAGATCGCGACTTCGGGCGCAACGGGATTGATCGTTATGAGTTGATTCAAGATGGTAGCTCTTCCGGGTCGGCGGGGTCAGGGTCGGGGTCAGCCAGGAGAGCAGCCGGAGGGCCTATGGGAAGAGCGGATGGAACAGGAGGAGGAAACGGAGGAGGAGGAGGGGATAGGAGGAGAGGAGCGGTGGATAACAACGGAGGAGGAGGAGGTGCAGGAGGAGGAGGTGTGAGGAGCAGTGTGTTCGAGCTCCAGGTCGCCGACACGCCCGACGGTGAGAAACAACCACAGCTGATCGTGAAAGGCCCCCTGGACCGTGAAGCACGCGACTCGTATGAGCTGGTTCTACGGGTCCGGGACGGTGGGAACCCTCCTCGCTCCTCCCAGGCACTCCTCCGTGTCACCATCACCGACGTCAACGACAACAGGTAAGATGAAAACCTAGTCTAGTGAAAAGCAGGAGTTGACGCACACCCAAAAATGTTAGTAGAGGTGCTGACTAATTGAGAGTAAACTGTTTAAAATGTAGGCGTGGTTTACCCATTAAACTGAAAGGCTGGAATAGTAGCATCAGCAAAGAGCACCACAAGCTAAATTAGCATAGAGCACCACTAGCTAAATTAGGTTGAAAAGCACAAACAATGTTATCTTCTGAATATATCGTATTTATTTGATTTCTTTATTGACAACAGCCCGCGCTTCGAGAGAGCCAACTATGAGGCCGAGATGGCGGAGAACGCGCCTCCCGGAACCCCCGTCCTGCAGGTGCGTGCTTCGGACCGCGATGTCGGCGTCAACGGGCAGGTGGAGTACGTCTTCGGCGCTGCCACGGAATCTGTCCGCCGCCTTCTCCGACTGGACGAGGCTACCGGTTGGCTGAGCGTCCTCCACAGGATCGACCGGGAGGAAGTGGCCCAGTTACGGTTCGCGGTCACGGCGAGGGATCGCGGTCAGCCGCCGCGCACCGACCGGACGACCGTAGTCCTGGTGGTCCGGGATGAGAACGACAACGTTCCGGTCGTGGAGATACGGAAGATCGGACGGATCCTGGTGAGAGACGGAGTGGCGCTGGTACCGGAGAATGTTCTGGTGGACACACCGGTGGCTCTGGTTCAGGTGTCAGACCGTGACCAGGGGGAGAACGGGGCGGTTACGTGCACGGTGGTCGGGGACGTACCGTTCACCCTGAAACCGGCGGGAGAAACGGGGCTCCTGCCGCTGCCCGCGGACGACGCCTTCGACAGGTGACATGAAAACACAACACTATACACTTCTGATCCCTATTGATCTGTTTAGAGGATTATTTAGACATTTGATTGATTTAAATTTTTTAAGTAAAATTCAGAAAATTCCAGCATGGCGCACCAAGAGGCTGAATTAGTTTTGGAGCATCAATGTACAGCACCATACTATAAACCTGACAGCTAACTACATTTATTAGAAAATCACAAAAATCACATACACAAAGAATGTTCATTTTAGCCATATAAATTCAACATTTTCTATATTTAAATGTTTCGATGTAGCCCTCCTTCTACAGCAGGAAGTACTTATATTGACTCATTTTATTGTAATTTTTTTATATTAATATTTAACCTTGTTTCCTCAGAAACCGTAAGAAGTACTTCCTCCACACGTCTGCCCTGTTGGACTACGAGGCCACTAAAGAGTATAGCGTGACCATCGTGGCGGTCGACTCTGGTTCCCCCTCTCTCTCCAGCAACAGCTCTCTCATGGTCAGGGTGGTCGACATCAACGACCACCCTCCAACCTTCGCCCAGGCCGTGGTCGAGGTCCACTTCGCCGAGAACAACCAACCGGGAGAGCGTGTGGTCACCGTGGTTGCGGCGGACGCCGATTCCGGCAAAAACGCAGAGATCGCGTATTCATTGGATACGTCCGTTAACGGCGTGTTCTATATTGATGCTGATAATGGGGATATCCGTGCGACGGGGGTTCTGGACCGGGAGGTCAGGGAGAGGTACGAGTTCCAGGTGATCGCCAGGGATAAGGGATCCCCCTCGCTGCAGGGGTCGGCCACGGTGGTAGTCATGGTGACCGACCGCAACGACAACGCTCCGAAGTTCGTCCAGGAAGTGTTCACGTTCTACGTGAAGGAGAACCTCCTCGCCAACAGCCCCGTCGGCATGGTAACGGTAACGGACGCGGATGAGGGCGAGAACGCAGAGCTGAGTCTTTTCGTAGAGATGGACGAAGACGAAGGAGAAGAGGGGGATGGAGAGGTGGAGGGAGGAAGAGGAGAGAAGAACAAGGGAGTAGAAGAAACCTTCTCCATAGAGAACAACACCGGGACGATCTTCTCCTCCGTGTCCTTCGACCGGGAACGCCGCTCCACCTACACCTTCCGCGTCCGGGCCGTCGACGGTGGAGCTCCGCGTCGCTCTGCCACAGCGACAGTCTCCCTCATCGTAACCGACGAGAACGACAACGCCCCCTCCGTGACCTCACCCACCAACGAATCCTACACCCTCCTCCCCCCGGCCTCCTCCACGCGGACCATCGTCAGAACCGTGGCCGCCTTGGACTCTGACTTTGGCCGCAATGCTGACCTGCGCTTCTCCCTGGTAGGAGGGAACCCCTTCAGGCTGTTTGAGATCGGCCTGGCCAGTGGAGTGATCACCGTGGCGGAGCCCTTAGAGAGGAGACACAGGGGGCTGCATCGCCTGGTGGTCAGGGTCAACGACAGCGGGGAACCGTCGCTCTGCGCCACCGCGCTGGTCCACGTCTTCATCAACGAGAGTCTGGTCAACGCTACACTGGTGGACGCACAGGTAATTATCAATATGACTTTGGCTGTGTCCCAAATGGCACCCTGTTCCCTATAAAGTGCACTAGCCGCCCCATTGGGCTCTGGTCAAATGTAGTGCATTATATAGGGAATAGGGTGCCAATTGGGACGCATTCATACTGTACATGCATACCTCTACTCTATTCCATTCCATTCTGGCTTTGGTGACATTGAGTCCCATTTGTCAAGGGCATACTGTTCTATACAGGCTATATATACTTCTCCTGCTCAATAGCTTAGCATTGGCCAATGCAATGCACCTCCCTATAATGGAATGGTAGGGATTGATTAGAACAATTTAGAATGGAATAGTATAACAAATGAGAATGGAATTCTAGAATGGAACAAATTAGAATGGAACAATAGAATGGAATAAATGAGAATGGAACAATAGAATGGTATAATGGAATGGGGCCGCTCAGAAAAGGCCATCGTTTCATCTTTTAATAAGAACAGTGTAGACCAGGCCAGAGCAATAGAGGGCAGACAAATGGATGGGTCAGCCCAACAATATCACACTTCATTCAACTACTCAAGGGCTTGATGATTAGTTAAAGTAGTTTAATCAGGTGTGCTAGTGTTGTGCTAGAACAAAAACGTGCAAGCTAGGGAGGCCCCAGAACTCAAGGTCTAAGTTGACGCGTGTAACTGCGGTCCAGAGTTTCTCCTGGTACAGGTTACAGGGTTAGGAAAACTCCTGGCTATGAAGATACAGTTGAAGTCGGAAGTTTACATACACTTAGGTTAGAGTCATTAAAACTCGTTTTTCAACCACTCCACTAATTTCTTGTTAACAAACTATAGTTTTGGCAAGTCGGTTAGGATATCTACTTTGTGCATGACACAAGTTATTTTTCCAACAATTGTTTACAGACTTATAATTTACTGTATCACAATTCCAGTGGGTCAGAAGTTTACATACACTAAGTTGACTGTGCCTTTAAACAGCTTGGAAAATTCCAGAAAATGATGTCATGGCTTCTGATAGGCTAATTGACATCATTTGAGTCAATTGGAGGTGTACCTGTGGATGTATTTCAAGGCCTACCTTCAAACTCAGTACCTCTTTGCTTGACATCATGGGAAAATCAAAAGCAATCAGCCAAGACCTCAGGAAAAAAATTGTAGACCTCCACAAGTCTGGTTCATCCTTGGGAGCAATTTCCAGACGCCTGAAGGTACCACGTTCATCTGTACAAACAATAGTACGCAAGTATAAACACCATGGGACCACGCAGCCGTTATACCGCTCAGGAAGGAGACGCGTTCTGTCTCCTAGAGATGCTCCAAAACCGCCATAAAAAAGCCAGACTACGGTTTGCAACTGCACATGGGGATAAAGATCGTACTTTTTGGAGAAATGTCCTCTGGTTTGATTAAACAAAATTAGAACTGTTTGGCCATAATGACCATCGTTTTGTTTGGAGGAAAAAGGGGGCTGCTTGCAAGCCGAAGAACACCATCCCAACCGTGAAGAACGGGGGTGGCAGCATCATGCTGTGGGGGTGCTTTGCTGCAGGAGGGACTGGTGCACTTCACAAAATAGATGGCATCATGAGGAAGGAAAATTATGTGGATATATTGAAGCAACATCTCAATACATCAGTCAGGAAGTTAAAGCTTGGTCGCAAATGGGTCTTGCAAATGGACAATGACCCCAAGCATACTTCCAAAGTTGTGGCAAAATGGCTTAAGGACAACAAAGTCAAGGTATTGGAGTGGCCATCACAAAGCCCTGACCTCAATCCTATAGAAAATTGGTGGGCAGAACTGAAAAAGCGTGTGCGAGCAAGGAGGCCTACAAACCTGACTCAGTTACACCAGCTCTGTCAGGAGGAATGGGCCAATATTCACCCAACTTATTGTGGGAAGCTTGTGGAAGGCTACCTGAAACGTTTGACCCAAGTTAAACCATTTAAAGGCAATGCTACCATGTAAACTTCTGACCCACTGGGAATGCGATGGAAGAAATACAATCTGAAATAAATCATTCTCTTTACTATTATTCTGACATTTCACATTCTTAAAATAAAATGGTGATCCTAACTGACCTAAGACAGGGAATTTTTACTAGGATTAAAAGTCAGGAATTGTGAAAAACTGAGTTTAAATATATTTGGCTAAGGTGTATGTAAACTTCTGACTTCAACTGTACATTTCCATCTAGCTTCTCATTGGCCAACTTGTGACTCCTACTGATAAAAAGAGTTGAGTCATTTTCTGCTGCGTTGCCATTTCATTCACTAATCACTTTGGCATCCTTCTACTATCACACACACACACACACACACACACACACACACACACACACACACACACACACACACACACACCACACACACACACACACACACACACACCTTTGGCATCCTTCCACTATCACACACACACACACACACACACACACACACACACACACACACACACACACACACACACACACACACACACACACACACACACCTTTGGCATCATTCCACTGTCAGAGAGAGTTCCTTATGAGATGGATGTAGTAACACAAGCATGTCACTGCATCATCTGTGTCCGCGACCAATAAACTTTGATTTGATGGTCCTTCTGGTCCATTACTGTATATTAAGAGCTGTGCTCTATTGGGCTGTTCCAGTCAAACTAAACTGTCCATGGTGTAATGTAGAGGGGTTCTAGATTACAACATGCTTCAACACATCACAATCCATTGTTCCATAGAATCATACTATCATTCCATTGTTCCATAGAATCATACTATCATTCCATTGTTCCATAGAATCATACTATCATTCCATTGTTCCATAGAATCATACTATCATTCCATTGTTCCATAGAATCATACTATCATTCCATTGTTCCATAGAATCATACTATCATTCCATTGTTCCATAGAATCATACTATCATTCCATTGTGTTCTGGTCCCCTTCTGCCGTTCTATTGCAATCAAATGTCTGGTTCTAAGCCGGGGCTTCTCATGTCCGGTTCTTTCCGTGGCCCACGTAACCTGTCCCAGGCATAACTCTGTGCCCCAGTTAATAGGCTTCAACTTGGACCTGGAGTTCTCCTTCATTTTCAGCCATAACAAGGGCCCAGGGTATTTCATGTTTAGGTCACATGGTAATGAATAACTTCTGGCCCTAAAACTACACCGCTAGCTATCGCTACATGGCTAGCTAAAGCTACACGCTAGCTAAAGCTGCAACTCTAGCTAAAACTACACCGCTAGCTATTGCTACATGGCTAGCTAAAGCTACACGCTAGCTAAAAGCTGCAACTCTAGCTAAAACTACACCGCTAGCTATCGCTACATGGCTAGCTATCGCTACATGGCTAGCTATCGCTACATGGCTAGCTAAAGCTACACGCTAGCTAAAGCTGCAACTCTAGCTAAAACTACACCGCTAGCTATTGCTACATGGCTAGCTATCGCTACATGGCTAGCTAAAGCTGCAACTCTAGCTAAAACTACACCGCTAGCTATTCATTGTATCTATATCAAGAGAGGCACTACCTGCAGAGTGAAAGGGTTCTGGTGTTTAAAGCTAAGCAGTACAAACCTTGGTGCAGCAGAGTGGAAGACTCCTGGGGGAGCTGGGGAGGGAGGGAGGGAGGGAGGGATGTGTGACAGGATGGATGATGAGGCACTGCCAGATCTAAAGTGGTAGTGCTGCACTCTCCTGTTGAACACAGGGAGATGTGCGCGCACGCACACACACACACACACAGGAGTGCAGTAATGCGCACACATACATTTTGCAGAAAAACGCATACACACACACCTAGCACCCACCTAGCAGATACACATACACACACATAGCAGAGACACACACACACACACACACACACAGTGTGCTAGAGGCATGCTCAGCAGAATGTGAATGGGACAGAAGAAGACTGCAGAACAGAGGAGAACAGAGCAGAGGAGAATGGAGGAGAACACAGAACAGAGAAGAACAGAACAGAGGAGAACAGAGAACAGAACAGAGGAGAACAGAACAAAGAAGAACAGAACAGAGGAGAACAGAGAACAGAGGAGAACAGAACAGAAGAGAACAGAACAGAGAAGAGCAGAACAGAGGAGAACAGAACAGAAGAGAACAGAGGAAAACAGATCAGAACAGAGGAGATCAGAGAACAGAGCAGAGAACAGAGGAGAACAGAGGAGAACAGAGCAGAGAACAGAGCAGAGGAGAACAGAGAACAGAGGAGAACAGAGAACAGAGAACAGAAGAGAACAGAGGAGAACAGAGAACAGAGGAGAACAGAGAACAGAGGAGAACAGAGAACAGAGGAGACCAGAACAGAGGAGAACAGAACAGAGGAGAACAGAGAACAGAGGAGAACAGAGAACAGAAGAGAACAGAGAACAGAACAGAGGAGAACAGAGAACAGAACAGAGGAGAACAGAACAGAACAGAACAGAGAAGAGCAGAACAGAGGAGAACAGAACAGAAGAGAACAGAGGAAAACAGAACAGAACAGAGGAGATCAGAGAACAGAACAGAGAACAGAGGAGAACAGAGCAGAGAACAGAGGAGAACAGAGCAGAGGAGAACAGAGAACAGAGGAGAACAGAGAACAGAGAACAGAAGAGAACAGAGGAGAACAGAGAACAGAGAACAGAGGAGAACAGAGAACAGAGGAGAACAGAGAACAGAGGAGAACAGAACAGAGGAGAACAGAACAGAGGAGAACAGAGAACAGAGAACAGAACAGAAGAGAACAGAACCAGGCAACAGCAGAACAATAGAATGGAACAGAGAAAAGGGGCTCAATGGAACCAATATACACTGCTCAAAAAAAATAAGGGAACACTTAAACAACACAATGTAACTCCAAGTCAATCAAACTGTCCACTTAGGAAGCAACACTGATTGACAATACATTTCACATGCTGTTGTGCAAATGGAATAGACAACAGGTGGAAATTAGAGGCAATTAGCAAGACACCCCCAAGTGGTTCTGCAGGTGGTGACCACAGACCACTTCTCAGTTCCTATGCTTCCTGGCTGATGTTTTGGTCACTTTTGAATGCTGGCGGTGCTTTCACTCTAGTGGTAGCATGAGACGGAGTCAACAACCCACACAAGTGGCTCAGGTAGTGCAGCTCATCCAGGATGGCACATCAATGCGAGCTGTGGCAAGAAGGTTTGCTGTGTCTGTCAGCGTAGTGTCCAGAGCATGGAGGCGCTACCAGGAGACAGGCCAGTACATCAGGAGACGTGGAGGAGGCCGTAGGAGGGCAACAACCCAGCAGCAGGACCGCTACCTCCGCCTTTGTGCAAGGAGGAGCAGGAGGAGCACTGCCAGAGCCCTGCAAAATGACCTCCAGCAGGCCACAAATGTGCATGTGTCTGCTCAAACGGTCAGAAACAGACTCCATGAGGGTGGTATGAGGGCCCGACGTCCACAGGTGGGGGTTGTGCTTACAGCCCAACACCGTGCAGGACGTTTGGCATTTGCCAGAGAACACCAAGATTGGCAAATTTGCCACTGGCGCCTTGTGCTCCTCACAGATGAAAGCAGGTTCACACTGAGCACATGTGACAGACGTGACAGAGTCTGGAGACACCCGTGGAGAACGTTCTGCTGCCTGCAACATCCTCCAGCATGACCGGTTTGGCGGTGGGTCTGTCATGGTGTGGGGTGGCATTTCTTTGGGGGGCCGCACAGCCCTCCATGTGCTCGCCAGAGGTAGCCTGACTGCCATTAGGTACTGAGATGAGATCCTCAGACCCCTTGTGAGACCATATGCTGGTGCGGTTGGCCCTGGGTTCCACCTAATGCAAGACAATGCTAGACCTCATGTGGCTGGAGTGTGTCAGCAGTTCCTGCAAGAGGAAGGCATTGATGCTATGGACTGGCCCGCGCGTTCCCCAGACCTGAATCCAATTGAGCACATCTGGGACATCATGTCTCGCTCCATCCACCAACGCCACGTTGCACCACAGACTGTCCAGGAGTTGGCGGATGCTTTAGTCCAGGTCTGGGAGGAGATCCCTCAGGAGACCATCCGCCACCTCATCAGAAGCATGCCCAGGCGTTGTAGGGAGGTCAAACAGGCACGTGGAGGCCACACACACTACTGAGCCTCATTTTGACTTGTTTTAAGGACATTACATCAAAGTTGGATCAGCCTGTAGTGTGGTTTTCCACTTTAATTTTGAGGGTGACTCCAAATCCAGACTTCCATGGGTTGATACATTTGATTTCCATTGATCATTTTTGTGTGATTTTGTTGTCAGCACATTCAACTATGTAAAGAAAAAAGTATTTAATAAGATTATTTCATTCATTCAGATCTAGGATGTGTTGTTTAAGTGTTCCCTTTATTTTTTTGAGCAGTGTAATATAATCTACTTAAACAATAAAATGTTAGCCTAACCAAGTTCATTCAATGATGTCAATGTATTGTATTTATTTAGCCAGGATAGTCCACTCTGTAACAGTTGTCACTGTTTTCCATTGAGTCCTTTCAAAAAAAGTTATTTACTGAATGTAATGCAGTGAAACAATAGACCAGTTAAACCAACCACTGTTAAAAACTCTTGAACCAAGACAATAGAATCTACTAAGACAATAGAATCTACTAAGACAATAGAATCTACTAAGACAATAGAATCTACTAAGACAATATAATCTATTGTATTGTAAAACTATAGAACAGCTTGCAAAAAAAAAAAACACTCTCAAACTCTTGAACAAGAGAGAGATGGGATAATGTGTGAATGTTATATTGAGTGTTGTAGGAATATTGTGTCAATGTTGTAGATCTGAAGTGCTACTTTGTCAGAGTGATCAGAGTGATTGGGCAGACAGTAATACAAGCAGTCTCAGCAGATAATCATTTAATACTATATTATCTAAATTATTAAAATGGCATTCAACTATTCTATTTAATGGAACATAAAAGAGGATTCAAATGCTAACTCATCATTTACACACACACACAGACACACAGACACACACACACAGACACACACACACAGACATACACACACCAGTCAATGGGAAGGGGATATTGTATGATTGTAATTCCCAGCCCTGACAGCACGAAATAGAAAATTAATTTACTGTACAGTGTGTGTGTGTGTGTGTGGTGTGTGTGTGGTGTGTGTGTGTCTGTGTGTGTGTGTATGTGTATGTGTGGTGTGTGTGTGTGTGTGTGTATGTGTGGTGTGTGTGTGTGTGTGTGTGTGTGTGTGTGTGTGTATGTGTGGTGTGTGTGTGTGTGTATG
Organism: Coregonus suidteri; assembly: GCA_036851935.1. Lineage (NCBI taxonomy): Eukaryota > Metazoa > Chordata > Actinopteri > Salmoniformes > Salmonidae > Coregonus > Coregonus suidteri. Next base: position 10,872,257 of record CM072220.1, read on the forward strand.
TGTGGTGTGTGTGTGTGTGTGTGTGTGTATGTGTGGTGTGTGTGTGTGTGGTGTGTCTAATGGGTCTCTCCATATGTAGCTACTGTGTATTGATTGTCTGTGATGGCAGATTCTATGCTGCATTACCACCATCCTCTATCCTAACTACTCTGACTGACCCTGATACACACACACACACACACACACACACACACACACACACACACACACACACACACACACACACACACACACACACACACACACACACACACACACACAGACACACACACACACACACACACACACACACACACACACACACACACACACACACACACACACACACACACACATACAGACACACACACACACACACACACACACACACACACACACACACACACACACACATACAGACACACACACACACACACAACTCACTGCTCTGATTGACCCCATTTCCATCTGTTGGGTCCCTAACCAGTAATGACAGTGTACCGTTACCCACGATCTGTCTATCTGTTGTTACTGACCTTACCATGTCCCTAACCAGTACTGACCTTATCATGTCTCTAACCAGTACTGACCTTACCATGTCCCTAACCAGTACTGACCTTATCATGTCTCTAACCAGTACTGACCTTACCATGTCTCTAACCAGTACTGACCTTACCAGGTCCCTAACCAGTACTGACCTTATCATGTCTCTAACCAGTACTGACCTTACCATGTCCCTAACCAGTACTGACCTTATCATGTCTCTAACCAGTACCGACTAGTACCTTACCATGTCCCTAACCAGTACTGACCTTACCATGTCTCTAACCAGTACTGACCTTACCATGTCCCTAACCAGTACTGACCTTACCATGTCTCTAACCAGTACTGACCTTACCATGTCTCTAACCAGTACTGACCTTACCATGTCTCTAACCAGTACTGACCTTACCATGTCTCTAACCAGTACTGACCTTACCATGTCCCTAACCAGTACTGACCTTACCATGTCTCTAACCAGTACTGACCTTACCATGTCCCTAACCAGTACTGACCTTACCATGTCCCTAACCAGTACTGACCTTACCATGTCCCTAACCAGTACTGACCTTACCAGGTCCCTAACCAGTACTGACCTTATCATGTCCCTAACCAGTACTGACCTTACCAGGTCCCTAACCAGTACTGACCTTATCATGTCCCTAACCAGTACTGACCTTACCATGTCTCTAACCAGTACTGACCTTACCATGTCTCTAACCAGTACTGACCTTACCATGTCTCTAACCAGTACTGACCTTACCAGGTCCCTAACCAGTACTGACCTTACCAGGTCCCTAACCAGTACTGACCTTACCAGGTCCCTAACCAGTACTGACCTTACCATGTCTCTAACCAGTACTGACCTTACCATGTCCCTAACCAGTACTGACCTTACCATGTCCCTAACCAGTACTGACCTTACCATGTCTCTAACCAGTACTGACCTTACCATGTCTCTAACCAGTACTGACCTTACCATGTCTCTAACCAGTACTGACCTTACCAGGTCCCTAACCAGTACTGACCTTATCATGTCTCTAACCAGTACTGACCTTACCATGTCTCTAACCAGTACTGACCTTATCATGTCTCTAACCAGTACCGACTAGTACCTTACCATGTCTCTAACCAGTACTGACCTTACCATGTCCCTAACCAGTACTGACCTTACCATGTCCCTAACCAGTACTGACCTTACCATGTCTCTAACCAGTACTGACCTTACCATGTCCCTAACCAGTACTGACCTTACCATGTCCCTAACCAGTACTGACTAGTACCTTACCATGTCTCTAACCAGTACTGACCTTACCATGTCCCTAACCAGTACTGACCTTATCATGTCCCTAACCAGTACTGGCCTTACCATGTCTCTAACCAGTACTGACCTTACCATGTCCCTAACCAGTACTGACCTTACCATGTCTCTAACCAGTACTGACCTTATCATGTCCCTAACCAGTACTGACCTTACCATGTCCCTAACCAGTACTGACCTTACCATGTCCCTAACCAGTACTGACCTTACCATGTCTCTAACCAGTACTGACCTTATCATGTCCCTAACCAGTACTGACCTTACCATGTCTCTAACCAGTACTGACCTTATCATGTCTCTAACCAGTACTGACCTTACCATGTCTCTAACCAGTACTGACCTTATCATGTCCCTAACCAGTACTGACCTTACCATGTCTCTAACCAGTACTGACCTTATCATGTCTCTAACCAGTACTGACCTTATCATGTCTCTAACCAGTACTGACCTTACCATGTCCCTAACCAGTACTGACCTTATCATGTCTCTAACCAGTACTGACCTTACCATGTCTCTAACCAGTACTGACCTTACCATGTCTCTAACCAGTACTGACCTTACCATGTCCCAAAACCAGTACTGACCTTACCATGTCCCTAAACCAGTACTGGCCTTACCATGTCTCTAACCAGTACTGACCTTATCATGTCTCTAACCAGTACTGACCTTACCATGTTCCCAAACCAGTACTGACCTTACCATGTCCCAAACCAGTACTGACCTTACCATGTCCCAAACCAGTACTGACCTTACCATGTCCCTAACCAGTACTGACCTTACCATGTCCCTAACCAGTACTGACCTTACCATGTCTCTAACCAGTACTGACCTTATCATGTCCCTAACCAGTACTGACCTTACCATGTCCCTAACCAGTACTGACCTTACCATGTCCCTAACCAGTACTGACCTTACCATGTCTCTAACCAGTACTGACCTTACCATGTCCCTAACCAGTACTGACCTTACCATGTCTCTAACCAGTACTGACCTTATCATGTCCCTAACCAGTACTGACCTTACCATGTCTCTAACCAGTACTGACCTTATCATGTCCCTAACCAGTACTGACCTTACCATGTCTCTAACCAGTACTGACCTTACCATGTCCCTAACCAGTACTGACCTTATCATGTCCCTAACCAGTACATATTATCACCATACTGAGGGACCTCACCATACCATATTATCACCATACTGAGGGACCTCACCATACCATATTATCACCATACTGAGGGACCTCACCATACCATATCATCACCATACTGAGGGACCTCACCATACCATATTATCACCATACTGAGGGACCTCACCATACCATATTATCACCATACTGAGAGACCTCACCATACCATATTATCACCATACTGAGGGACCTCACCATACCATATTATCACCATACTGAGGGGACCTCACCATACCATATTATCACCATACTGAGGGACCTCACCATACCATATTATCACCATACTGAGGGACCTCACCATACCATATTATCACCATACTGAGGGACCTCACCATATCATATTATCACCATACTGAGGGACCTCACCATACCATATTATCACCATACTGAGGGACCTCACCATACCATATTATCATCATACTGAGGGACCTCACCCATACCATATTATCACCATACTGAGGGACCTCACCATATCATATTATCACCATACTGAGGGACCTCACCATACCATATTATCACCATACTGAGGGACCTCACCATACCATATTATCACCATACTGAGGGACCTCACCATATCATATTATCACCATACTGAGGGACCTCACCATACCATATTATCACCATACTGAGAGACCTCACCATACCATATTATCACCATACTGAGGAACCGGTACGATATGTATTGCGATTCTCACGATTCTGTATGTATTGCAGTTTGATGTTCCAAACATATTTTGCTCACTATATGTCTGCTGCAGAGAGACGAGAGAGAGCCATGAGAAAATGAGTTTTGATCAGTCATGGAAATAAAAGTGCTGAAACATGTTTCACTATTTAAAAAGAAGATGGAGAACAAGCTATAGGATGAAAAATACTGGAATTTTGGTGCAGGTACAGACGATTAGAGCTAGCTAACGCTACCTAGCATTTATTTTATTTAAAAATAATAATCGATACCTGAAGTCAAATATTGATATAATATAGTCCAAAATAATATTGTGATATGTAAGTGTATTGATTTTCTCCCCCTCTGTCTCTAGGTGTTTTCTAGTCTAACCACTCTGACGTTATAATGCAAAACATAGTAACTACCTTATTGTTTTTTACTGCAAAATCTGACTTCAAAGTCTTTTTCTGTCTGGACAGATAGACATTTCTGATACACCATTATATATTCTGATCAACTGGCTTGTTCTTGTTTCAGGAAACTAAATACCACATTAATCAGATAATATACTTGGCCATTACAACAGATCAAAGAGTTTCGCCTTTGTAGGGCAGAGTAGTGAAATACAATGTCTGAACTTCTCTACCTCAACCCTTTCATCTTTTATCCCCCCTCTCTAGGTGGCTCGTAGTCTGGCCGCCCCTCTCTCCCTGGACATCGCGGGCGACCCCGACAGCGAGCGAGCGTTGGGGAAACAGCGCCTCTCGGTAGCCATCGGTGTCCTGGCGGGCGCCGCCGCAGTCATCCTGGTCATCCTCCTAGTGGTGATGGCCCGCCAGTGCGGCGCCCAGGGCAAGAACGGATACGAGGCCGGGAAGAAAGAACCAGAGGAGGACTTCTTTAGCCCTCAACCGGCCCTGCCAGTAACCAGGGGAGGAACGTTGGACCGCGGACGGAAGCCCCGCAGGGACAAACGGAACGGAGGTGCTGGAGGAGCCGGAGCCAGTAATAAAACTGAACGGCCACTCTACAACGGCATCGTCACGGTCAACGGGCTCCGTCGCAATGGCAACGACCACCACATCTCCAACATCGACGACGACGACGAGGACGTGAGCAGCGCCAGCGAGAGGTTGGCGGCGAGGTACTGCGCGGTGGACGGAGACCCCGGGAGCCCACGCATGGGCGCCAGGCATCACCAGTCGAGCCCAGATCTGGCCAGGCATTATAAGTCAAGCTCGCCGCTCCCCGCGGTACACCTCCAGCCCTACAGCCCCCCAGCCGAGGGGAAAAAGCACCAGGCCGTACAGGAGCTGCCCCCCTCTAACACCTTCGTGGGGTCTGGAGGGTCCAGTGGTAGTGGGGGGAGCAGTAGTGGAGGAAGTGGGAACGCTGATGCCATGTCTCTGGGGTCAGATCAGTGTTCTGAGTATGGATGTCAGACGGGGAATAAGTACAGCAAACAGGTAGGACTGATTCACTAACTCTACTGAGACAAACTTAACCAAGCTGTACTGGGCTGGCCTGGTTACTCATCCACCACAGTTAAATGACTAGTGGTGGTGGTGATAGGACTGACTGACTGGTGTTGATAATAGGACTGACTGGTGGTGGTAATAGGACTGACTGGTGGTGATAATAGGACTGACTGGTGGTGGTAATAGGACTGACTGGTGGTGATAATAGGACTGACTGGTGGTGATAATAGGACTGACTGGTGGTGGTGATAATAGGACTGACTGGGGGTGATAATAGGACTGACTGGTGGTGATAATAGGACTGACTGGGGGTGATAATAGGACTGACTGGTGGTGATAATAGGACTGACTGGTGGTGATAATAGGACTGACTGGTGGTGGTAATATGACTGACTGGTGGTGGTAATAGGACTGACTGGTGGTGATAATAGGACTGACTGGTGGTGATAATAGGACTGACTGGTGGTGATAATAGGACTGACTGGTGGTGATAATAGGACTGACTGGTGGTGATAATAGGACTGACTGGTGGGTGATAATAGGACTGACTGGTGGTGATAATAGGACTGACTGGGGGTGATAATAGGACTGACTGGTGGTGATAATAGGACTGACTGGTGGTGATAATAGGACTGACTGGTGGTGATAATAGGACTGACTGGTGGTGATAATAGGACTGACTGGTGGTGGTAATAATAGGGACTGACTGGTGGTGGTAATAGGACTGACTGGTGGTGGTGATAATAGGACTGACTGGTGGTGATAATAGGACTGACTGGTGGTGATAATAGGACTGACTGGTGGTGATAATAGGACTGACTGGTGGTGATAATAGGACTGACTGGTGGTGATAATAGGACTGACTGGGGGTGATAATAGGACTGACTGGTGGTGATAATAGGACTGACTGGTGGTGATAATAGGACTGACTGGTGGTGGTAATATGACTGACTGGTGGTGGTAATAGGACTGACTGGTGGTGGTAATAGGACTGACTGGTGGTGATAATAGGACTGACTGGTGGTGATAATAGGACTGACTGGTGGTGGTGATAATAGGACTGACTGGTGGTGATAATAGGACTGACTGGTGGTGATAATAGGACTGACTGGTGGTGGTAATAGGACTGACTGGTGGTGATAATAGGACTGACTGGTGTTGATAATAGGACTGACTGGTGGTGATAATAGGACTGACTGGTGGTGATAATAGGACTGACTGGTGGTGATAATAGGACTGACTGGTGGTGGTAATAGGACTGACTGGTGGTGGTAATAGGACTGACTGGTGGTGATAATAGGACTGACTGGTGGTGATAATAGGACTGACTGGTGGTGATAATAGGACTGACTGGTGGTGGTGATAATAGGACTGACTGGTGGTGATAATAGGACTGACTGGTGTTGGTGATAATAGGACTGACTGGTGGTGATAATAGGACTGACTGGTGGTGATAATAGGACTGACTGGGGGGGATAATAGGACTGACTGGGGGTGATAATAGGACTGACTGGTGGTGATAATAGGACTGACTGGTGGTGATAATAGGACTGACTGGTGGTG